>CP136881.1:23332638-23747638 GCA_033000465.1 Sciaenops ocellatus
TAATACACTTTTTATTCTGCTTTATTTATCTGACACTTTATTTTACCAGTTACTCACATTGTTAAAATAGAAAAAATAACTATTAAAAAAATATGATTCAACTGATAAATTATGATATGCTGTGTATCAATAATTCTAATCCAGTAATATAAGTATAATTTCTGAAATGAGACATTTTTGATAATGAGTACTTTTACTTTACTTCAAAGGTTTAAATTTAGGGGTTTTTAGAAACTAATTATAATACACAACTCTGTTTTCATCAGTATATAAATATCTGAAAATAAGAATCTGTATGTTTGTGTTAGAATGAGCCTTTTATAAATTACACATGCTGCGGGTCCTCTTCCACGGAGTCCACCATGTTGGACGGCCATGTTTCTACAGTAGCCCTAAATGGACAAACTAAACCCTGGCTCTGGATGGAGTCTTTTTGTGTACTTTTTTGGCTAAAGCTAGGGCTAAATATAAATGCTAAATGTAATAGTTTGCCTGAAAAGATTAGTGCTACAACATATAACAGGACAAACAAAGAAAAGACTGAAATAATCTTACATTCATACTGGCATCTATTTAGACTGCATCGTTGAAAACCACATTAGATGTAGCTGATGGACTAAGTTTAGTGAAATGATGATGCAGGTAGAGGTCAGCAACAGTTAAATCAAGCAAAACAAACAGTGGTGAAAGGAAATGGTGCATAAACAAGCAGGCCAAACAGTCCAGAGAGGAAGGCAGGGGTTAAAAAACTGGGCAGACTGTAGTTGTGTCCCAATTCAGGGGCTGCATCCTTCGATGGATGCATTTGAAGGCCGATTACATCACAACGCCGCACGAAGGCTGTCCCAATTCGAAGAAGAAGAGGAAGGCTCCTTCAAATGTGGCCTTCTTTTCCCTCTTTTTGGAGGATGCACCGCAACTATCCTTCGTGGCCTCCCATATCCCAAGATCCTTTGCGCGCCGCTGTTCAGTGCCGGGAGAAATTACATTTAAATGTAAGTATTGGGTTTTTATATTTAATTACTTTTACTTATTACTACTTATACTTGTATACTTTTACTAATTACTTATATTTTATTACTTGACTTATATCTTATATATACATAAATGGACCAAGATGAACAAATGTGATCCCTGCTTTATTTCCAAACTGCAAAGTCTAATTAAACGATTGGATTGAATAAAGAGCTACGTTTAGGATTATGTTATACTTCATTATTATCATTATTATGATAATTTTTTGCTATATTAGATATATTTTTTTCTTCTTTCTTCTGTCTTATTCTTTCTTCTTTCTGTTTTTTCTTCATTTTCTTCGTTTTCTCATCTTATGGGCGGGAACAGCTGGTGACGCAACCAGGAAATGCTTCGAAGGCTAGACCGTCTCATTTAACAACGGTTGATGCGGCCTTCGAAGGTCCCTCAGAAGGAGTCGCCTTCGAAGGCCGCGTCCTTCGAAGGATGCAGCCCCTGAATTGGGACACAGCTAGAATCCAGACAAAAAGCCTGTGACACTGACATGGAAAACTTAACAGCCTGGCACTGAGTTGGCTGAAACGTGCAGGTATATACACTCGGTGGGTAATTGTGGAATAAGAAGCAGGTGCACACACTGGTGTGGGGATCAGGTGACTGGCAGGGACACAATGAGAGCGACTGCTGCTGTAACAGCGATTGGCAGGATGTGGCATGACAGGTGACGCGTGTTGCTTTTTATGAACCATCACAGGCATGGAAACAGCAGTTTGCTTATGAGGTGGCAGTTATGACGTTGAATCTCAGCTAAAAATGAAATAGCAGCAGGAAGTGGAAATACCGTGGTAAAGAGACCAGAAACAGTCAACAGCATTTTCCATCTGGATTCATTCTCTGCAGTCACGAGGAAACCAGACCAATCTACGAGCTCATGTTTTATTTTCTCTGGCAGATGTTTGCCATCCCCACCCTCCCATTCATACAGATTTCCACCTGTCCTGAGTCTGGTTGGGCCAAGCACATCCATTTATTTAATATGGGTTTAATATGATGACTGTACAGAGGAGAGCGAGTTTATTGTCTCTTTAGGCATTTTCATTAATAACCAAGATGGCTGCCGATGTTGTAGAACCATTTCTGTTGAATCTGCTAGTGTTAAACTTTTGTTGGTAAAATGTTTCAGCTAATTTACTGAGATAGATGGATCATGGATCAGTTTTGTGTGCAGCCAGCCACTTATATTGTGTTTTATATATATATATATATATATATATATATATATATATATATATATATATATATATATATATTAGAGCTGTCAAGCAATTAAATAAATATTAATTAATTAATTAATTGATTAATTAATCTAAATTAATCACACATATTTTTTTTTCTGTGAAAAGCATCCAAACATATTCAAACATGTTTCAAATCAAACTGAATTCAGTAGCTGAATAAATCAATGAAAAATAGACATTTTAAAAATGAAAGTTCAATAATTTTATATAAAAAACTAAAAAAAAGTTTTCACTCTCAACTCATTTCAGGACAAACCTCTAACTAACTCTATTATTAGATATAATGTTTAAAGCAATAGATAGTTATATGCAAGGATCCTGAACCGGGCCGTCTGGGCCGCGGCCCAGGGACCTCGAGCTCCCAGAGGCCTCTGTCACTTTTTTTTTTTTTTTTTTTGTGAGGAGAACTCATTGAGTGTGTGATGAGTTACAAAGTTATAGCCTACCCGATTTATTTGCAAATAGAAATATGACTGATTGTTTGTTCTGCTGTCTGTGTCCGGGCGATGACGATGTGGACATAGCTACACATGTGCACACGTACACACAGATGACAGTTGACCGCAAAATTTGAATCTAGACACTTATTGCAGTTGAGATCGTTAGCTAGTCTAAAAGAACAAACATGGAATGAAAGTTAAAGCGGTCGGAGAGTGGAGCCTCTGAATTAAAGCAAAACAGGAGAGGGATAAAAGACAATCGCAACTCCGGCAGAGCATTCCGAACATCTCAAGCTTTTTCACCGCGTCTAACATTAAGTCTTGTGGGAGCTTAAACGTTAGTGGAGAGCCAGCAGCAGAGGACGAGAATGCTAACAGCATCAGCGACAGTGAAGAGTAGGACAGTTAACGCTACCCGGCAGATGCCTCCACTTCGCTAGCTCACCCACAGCAGGGTGCCTCGCCCTCGACTGAGACAGTGAAAGCCACCTGTTCATCTGCGGCCCCACCCGCATCTTCGCCCAGCCTGGAGGCCCTGTCTGACGGCCGTGATGAGGCGAATGATGCCGCTGATGATCCAGTGGGTGATTTGTGGACAATGCTGCGGATGATGCCACAGGTGACAGCAGGGACCTGCCAGTGACAACGCCGCTGGGACCGGCAGCCTCCGAAGCTGAACCAGAAATGCTGGAGTGGTTCAAGACAACTGCAGATCCGGCATTGTGGAAAGACACAAGTGGCGATAGGATAAAGAGCATTCTTGCTCAGAGAGGCGCTGCAGAATTTCATAACTGCAGGTCGACCTACGCAGCTTCTGCCAGGGATAGAACTATTGAAGGTAAAAATTGCCACTTTAACAATGATTTACGGTATTGCTGTTTGCCAAATGGACAGAAAGTGATGAGAGACTGGATTATGTACTCCCCCTCAAATGAGAATATTTACTGTTTTGCTTGTAAACTTTTCTCTAAACGTCATCATTAGTTTGTTGAGGGATTTAGTGACTGGAAACATTCAGAACACATCGGGGACCATGAAAGGAGTGAAGAACATAAGGCTTCCATGTTATCCTTACTCCACAGGGGCAAGGGCATCCGGACTGTTGATGTTTCTATGGCAACAGAAATGGAAGCAGCAAGGCAATACTGGAGAGAAGTCCTCAAAAGAGTTGTTGCTGTCATAAAGTTTCTGGGGGAGAGGGGGCTTCCATTTAGAGGAGATAGTGAATTGCTGGGGTCATCTCATAATGGAAATTTCCTTGGTATATTGGAACTGATTTCTCAGTTCGATCTATTTTTGGCTGGGCATATAAAGAAGTATGGGCAGAAAGGCCGGGGAAGTCTGTCTTACTTGTCACCGACAGTTTATGAGGAATTTATTGATGTCATGGGAGATAAAACTAGACAGATTATTGCAGAGGATGGAGAGAGAGATGGAGCAGTCAAGCAGAATCCACCAAAGCTCTGTGGAAAAACTATTCACACATAAAAGAAAAAATAGTAGGCTCAGATGATGAAAAAAGGGATACTAGAAATGAAGCAGGGGCTCTCTGTGGTAAACTGGAGCAATTAGAAACAGCATTTATGGCTCATTTCTGGGATGCAATCCTTGACAGATTTAAGCGTAATGTTACAAAAAAGTGACATCAACATTTTGACAGCAGTGAATCTTCTCAAGTCCTTGCGTGCCTTTGTTTCCTCACAATGTGACCAATCTGACATTTATGGATAAGCAGTGCTGAATGTAACAGGTGTTAACCAAACATACAAGCGTGACCTACAACGAAATAGAAAGCGTAAAACCTTTGCAGATGAAGAGGGTGCAGATGATGTGAGCAACCTATACAATGGAAGGAATAAATTCAAAATTGAGACTTTTTATGTCACCATGGACAAACTGGTGAGCTGCCTTGATCATCGCCTCTCTGCCTACAAGCACTTAACAGATATATTTGGGGTGTTATTTCCGGTTGAAACAGCAAGCAGCAGTGAGATCACAGAGGATGCTAATATACTGTACTAGTCAGTGCTTATCCATCAGCTTATCCTTAGACAGTGGCTTAGCCAATGAGCTCCTGCAGTTCAGATCATTCATGTTGGCAGAGACAGACAAGTCGCCCTCAAACATCCTTAAGACCATATTGAAGTCTGGCCTGCAGTCCGTCTTCCCTAACGCATATGTAGCATTGAGGGTGTTCCTCACGTTGCCGGTGACAAACTGTGAAGGGGAGCGCTCATTTTCTCCCTTGGGGAGAATCAAAAATGAACTGAGAACAAGCATGAATCAAAAACGCCTGAAGTCTCTATCATTACTGGCAATAGAGTCTGAATTTGTCAGAGACCTGGACTTCAGCGATGTTGTGGAGGAGTTTGCAAGGAGGCCAGGAAGAAGGTCATTGCATAAGGTAGTCTAATGTGTGTATTCTTGCCTCCAAAGTGTCGTTTATGTAAGTGCATTGTTTTTTATGACTTTTGGTAAACATTAATTGTTGGGATGTTTGATATTGTGGAAATTCTAAAAACAGGTTAATTTTTTTGTTGTTTGCTATACTTTGAAGTGTTTCTGCATATTTGAGTGTAGACTGTTTTGATATAATACACACATACACCATCATGCGGTGAGAGTCTTGTGATGAATTTATTTACAGTTGTAGATATTTTCCTATAATAAGCAGGAGTTTCCAACAACTACTAGGCCCACACTTCTGCACTAGTAAACTAAGTAGTCTGTTGTGTTGGTGCACGTACAAGTATGTGTGTGTGGTGGCACCTCCATGGTTGATCAACTGTGTGAGTGTGTGTGCGTGTGCGTGTGTGAGGGCCTCTAAGAGTCTGGCCCAAGGGCCTCTGAATTCTTAATCCAGCCTTGGTTAGATGGTTAAATATATGTAACACACTCTGAGGACTTAAGGTGTATGTGTGTGTGTACAGGTGACTTCATGACAGCCTGAGGCCTTAAGACTGTGTTGCGTGTGTTGGCCTATGATCCATAACAGCAGTTTACTTCCCTGTCCATCAGGAAATTCTGTAAATCACAGAGGGTTGAGGCGGAGCAGCCGGAGGACATCAGCGGGAAAACAAAAAAAACATTTTCTCCATAAAATATGAGCTTGACCAAAATCAGTGAAATAGTTGGTGGTGTGTGACTTTGTGTTGTAAAGTGTTACATAGTGTGAGAACAGACGTAGGAATGACAGAGACGCTGCCCACCTGATTACAAATCAGTGTGGCATTAAAATGATGAATAAAATTATTATTAGTTATTTTATGGTAGAAATTTACACAACGTTGCTTTATTCTATTGTCTGTTTCTGTGTGTGTGTTCATGTGTGCAGGTGTGTGTGTGTGTGATGTACAGCAGCATTAACCAGCGTGTCAGATGTTGCTCCCAGCTGAGTGAGGATTTAGAGACAACTTAATGAACATTGTAATTTCGCTCGCTGCCCTGTCAGCACTGCACTCCGTTTCTTTTTACTGTCAGAATGACGGTGCAGGCTACACAGTACTTTCTAAACTTTTAATCTTAGTTTTTATGAGTGCAGACATCCCTCTTATCCCTGACTTAATATGCTAAACCATTGATTTTCCTGTATTCATTCTCTGAATAATGGATGGTCCACCCTCTATAAAGGGACATACTGTACCCAGACAGTCTGGTAATTTCTCAACAAGAAGATAGGAGTTTTTAAAGCAGTCTCATTGTGTAATAAAAGAGGAGGATATTGATGGTATTGCAACAATACAAGCTTAAGTTGATGTCATTGTCAATTATAAAAGGTTTACTACTTGGAATGTACTGTATTGTTAGTGGATTTTTCGGATTTATGTCATTGTGCACTTCTAGTAAGAAAGATGATAAGAGAACAATTGGTACTGACACAAAAAACAGGGTCAATTTGACTGGAGGACATCCTGACATTGACAACATAATGCTCTCAGATAATACTGGTGGCACATGATGCTCTTTTTAGCAAAATACCAGTGGAACCTGATACAGCTGAGACTGTATGGCCTTAGATTCAGTTAGAGTCCTTTATTATTTCCTTCAGAAACGGACAAAACAACAATTCATATTGAGTCTTTTTTTTTGTCATTGAAACTGGCATGCAGTGCTTTCAGGTCTGAATTATGACTTGTCAAGTTGACATGTTTGACAGAGCAGACACATATTTCTTAGCTTCTTGTCAAATAATCCATTAGTGCTGTTTATTTTTTTTTAAATCCACCACGTGTTTATGTTTAGGACATGTTCGCTATTATATTGTGTGCTGCACTGTTTCATGGCCGGGTGTAGTGAGTCTTGTTCCCACCAAGTCACCGTGCCAAGAAATAGTCCAGCATATTACTCCATGTACAATTGTACAAATGAAACAAAGGTGACGTGTTAATTAGTGAGTTTCAGATGTGATGGTAGGTGGATTGTGTTGCCTCTGGACTGAGCCAGGCCAGCTGTTTCCTCCTGCACCTGAATTAAGATAACTGTCTTGCTGTAGCTTCATATTTAACTGATGAGAGGTATCTTTTTATGTTCTCATCTAACTCTCAGCAACAAAGTAAATAAGTGTATTATCCAAACTCCTTTCCTTAAATTTCCTTTAAACTCAGATTTGGTAAATTTTTTCTTCCCAAATAGGGATCGAGTGATGTGGGAGCCAGTGAGAGCTAAGCAGAAACATCACACATATTTACATTTCTTCAGTGTAATGAGTATTATTTATGTCAGTAAATGTTGTACAATGTAATGAGCACTAAAGTCATTCTTTCCCTAGTGTCTCATAGGATGTGTACCCTTAAATTAGGTGTTGTATGCACTGCCACAGAGATCTGTAGCGGTGTGATGGGTGCTGTGGGTGTGTTTGTTTGTGGTGAACATAACCACTAGGAAACTCATTCACTGTCTATGTCGTCCAACCACTTCTCTTTCTCTCAAACAGACGGACGCAAACCAAAGGAAATTTTTGGTGTCACTATTTTGCAGCACAGACTGCAAGCCACACTCAGATGTAGAAGGGTACATGAAATAAAGCCAGAATACAACTGGGAGGGTATTATCCAGGAACTCCTGGAAGTCACATTTTAGGCTGACTGGAGGGGTTTGATCGTTGGGCCTTATTAGTTATTTATTTATCTCTGCCCCTAACATTAGTTATTTTGGAGACCAGCACAAAACCTACATTTAAACTCAAACTCTGCTCCCAATTAAGAGCAAAAGTGAATCATGTTCACAGTTAAATCAGTAGCAATGCTTCGTATGCTAAATTAGCAAGCAACCAACTCATATAAGTAACAAGTACATTTGCTAAACATTTTGCAGAGAGAATATATCAGGTGTTGAGTTGCAGATACCTGTTAGATGTTTAGCCTCGCTCAATTTCAAAGTTAAAAACTGAGCCTTAAAGTTTATTCTTGACCTTTGGCACCAGCAAGTACAATAAAATAATAGAAATAAGCTTTTTTTTCTAAGCTTTCAAGTTGTAAGATCAGATTGTTTTATTACATAGCCACAATACTTGTAAGCTAGTTAGCTTGGCTGCTTGTATTTCACCATGAAAAAATTACAAGACAAGCTAACACACCTAAGCCTACTTGTTATACTTCCTATTTCGAATTTTTTGCTGCCTATGATGAAATGTACTAAACTTTTATTTCCTTAATGAATATATGAGCTGATAGCACCACTTATAATTAAGCTAATTCAGCTTTTTATTTTTTTAAATTTAAATTCCTCAGTAACAGAGAAAGCTGCGGTCACTTCACTGATTAAAATGAGAATCAGTCCTTTTGAGGTGTAAGTGAAGTGGCCGTGGTCCTGAAATGGTGCGTGTACATCTGCTGGACTTGGCTTGGAACCTTCATATGTGTAATTACAGAATATATCTTGATTCATTTTGACTGGCTGAATAACCATCAGCCTCTAAAAATGAAAATGCTTCAAATGAATGTTTACCCCCGGTGGCGGCACAACAGTCAATTATTCGTTGTGCGGTCTCTTTTCATGTTTTTTGGACATTTTCTTCTCCTTTGACTGTCGAGTTGAGTGCCTGCAGCCTGTATCTGCTGTTCCACTGCTTAATAAATGTGAACAGATGGAGAGCACTTTTTTACTGTTTCTAAAGTTGGTGTTTCTTTAAAAAAAAAAAGAAAGAAATAAACAAAGTAGTTGGCGAGGAATGTTTTTTTTGCTTTTGGCAGATCAGCAATGTTTTACTTTTGCAAGGCTGTTGCTTTTCCTGTCCTTGCCTCCATGTTATGGCTCCTGTGCTGGCACAGCATTGGCGCTACGGTAAATGAGTTATTTATATACACCATTTACACTGAATTAAATTCTCCAGTAGTTTGAGTTATTGCTCTCCAGCTATTTGTCTCTCCTGATGTCTTTCTTCCATTCCTGAAAGCAGCCTGTCCTCTGCTCTTTTTCTCTTCACTTCACTTCACTTCACTTCATTGCCCTATCATGTGTGTAAATCTCTGTGATGAGTTCTTTTAAAACATAATTTGTTATATTTCTCCTAAATTAATAGCATGTCAGTCATATATGAGTGATATAATATCTAGTTTTTAAGATGTATCAACATGATGCTCAGATGTCAGATATTATAGAGAAGCAGCGTGGTTAGGTTGAGTCATACAAGGTGCAGTTGCAGCAGGTGGCTGTGTCACCTTCTTGTTTGTTAAGGCAGTCTGATGGCAACAGTGTCAATTACAGATGAACATAAGACTAAACATACAATTTGAACTCAGTTAACAACATGTTTGCATGTTCGACTGACCTTTACTTTGAAAAGCATGGCTTCCTGTTTTCATTTGTAGTCACTGTTTAGGTTGATTTTTTAATTCAGTTCACCTTCAGTGGAATTATTTTAAATATAAGCATGTGTTCTGATCTCTGCTTATATCCCACGGCTCAGCTGTCGCAGTGTTACTTTCCCCGTCTGAAGCAATGCACGTGTTCACTTGTATAAAGCAGAGTAGAACCCAAATGACACGTATACACAGCGTGGATTAAAGAAAAAGGCTTTGCGAAAATTGAACTACTTCAGGAATCCAACTGTCACCTGCTTACTTAAGTACAAACGCAGTGAGTGTGAAACCGGAGTAGTGACATAAATATCATAGACATTAAAACAAGACTCAGTGATGTAACTACAGCTCCATAACGTCTGGATGACCACTGTGCGGAGGTGTCTGAGATATGTGGCTGGATTTAAATCCATTCCTTGAATATGTTCAAGCTAAAGTATGGTGTTAAGCTGCTCTTTAAAGGCGCTACATATCATCACACTGTAAAGCATCAAATGAATTGTGATAACTTGTTATGAGTACTGAGTGACAAACGAGTGATAATCTTTATCTCCAGCTTTTAAACCACGCCACTTCCTGTCAGTGTGTGGTGATAATTGATGAGACGTTGAGAAGTTGAGAAGACGTTGAGACATCTCTGTGCTTTATTTAATCGTGTAAATTGCATCGACAGAACATTCAATGTGACATACAGTTCATGCAGGTGTAGGGTCGTCAGTCTAAAAGT
Source organism: Sciaenops ocellatus (assembly GCA_033000465.1). Lineage (NCBI taxonomy): Eukaryota > Metazoa > Chordata > Actinopteri > Sciaenidae > Sciaenops > Sciaenops ocellatus. The sequence goes on from CP136881.1 coordinate 23,342,879, forward strand.
GAACGTGATAATGATTTCTTTATGTAACAGTGCTCCGGCTCACAGGTTATTTTATGTTATGTTATGCTTCGTATCACGACGGTGAGGTCGGAATATGAACTTTACTCTGTCACATTCTGTCAAGACACACTTTATTTTAACACGTCTCTCAGCCACACTTTACCTTTACTTTACTTTACCTTAATGAACCCGGCAGATTGATACAATATGTGGTTCTGATGAAGGCCTGACAAACTCTGCTCGTCCTCACTGAAGGAATAAAAGGACTTCTGTTTCCGTCTGTTTTCTCTCGGGGTGATCTCAACGGTTACAAAGGTAATACTTACCACACATCATTAGACTATTTGGTCTCCTTGAGTACAGGAAGGAACTGGTTCAAGAACCAATTACAGTGAGTAGAGTGTTGTGATGGGGATTTTGTCACAGTAAATGTGTACTGAGGGAGTAAGAGGAGAATATCATTTGGTGAAATAACTACTGAGGTATAGAAGAAGCTGGATGATTCATCCTGCTACGATGAAGTGTGGGCTGCCCAATTAAAACCAGGGTGCTTGCTGTCGATGACATTTTGTTTTTCATGATGTAGAAGGGCAACTTTTCTGCCGTTTCTGGAATTTTTCATCAAAAGCGGGTCATGTCAGTAAAAATATTGGCCACACTACAGAAAAAGAGGACCTGTGGAACCCCTTTTGAAAAAGTTTCAGCAGTGCTCATCAGCACTTTACTGAAGGATGGCTGTTCTTTCATCACTCACAATCACTCTCAAAAAGACTTCCAGCCAATTCCTAAAGCACGGGGAGCACAACTTTAAAGCTTATATTAACAGCATTTCAATGTTTTATATCCAGCTTCCCTTTTATCGGCTCAGGTGCCTTTTAAATCTTTGGTGCATACAATTTAAAATGTTCTGTTAAACAGTTTGACCGAGAGAGACACATTTTGCGATTATTAATCTTTCTGAAACCTCTGCAGTCATTGATCTATTAGAGTTGACTAATGACGTACAGACTGTGTAGTGTGATTAAAGTTTCTCAAGTGTCTTCTCTTCAACAAATAAGCCATTCCAAATGTTGTAGCAGCCACTGCAGGAGCTGAAATTGTTAATTAACTGATCCAAACAAATAGAAAATGAATCAGCATGATTGAAAAATGTTAAAAACTGACTTTAGCTTTCATTCTGGCTCCAAATGTTAATATTTTACTGCTTTCCAGAGCTTTTTTCTGACAGTGGATTAAATATTTGAGTTTTGAATGGTTGGTCAGACAAAACAAGCAATCTGAAGGTGCCACCTCGGGCTCGATTCTGATAAATGTTTAAAAGAATCATAGTGAGACGAATTTGTATTAAAAAATAATTGTCAGGCACTCATCTACGTGATCTGATCTGACAACAGAAAGGCCTAAAATGTATCCTAAAGGTCAAGTTTAAAAGTCAGGTCCGGAAACTGCACAGGCTTTCTTTGCAAGCTCTGTGTTCAGTACAGAAAATGGGTATAGCCTAGCATAGCATAAAGACTGTAAGCAGGTGGAAACAGCTAGCCCGGTTCTGTCCAAAATTAACTTCTATCACCACTTACAAATCTCACCAATTAACATGTGTCTCTTTAGTTTAACAAAAACTGTATGGGGAAGTTATTATTAATTATTATTTTATTATATATTATTAATATATTATTATTATCTAATTATCAATTATTATTATAATATAATTGTTACAGTTATTATTCATTATTATTTTTAAGTTATTATTTATTTTTTTATTTTTTTTGTTGCCATGGCGCTGCACTAGTGGCAGCTTGTTACAGCAGCTCCTGTGAGTTTTGTGTTTTTTGTCGTTATCTTCTGTTTTGTTGCGTTTTTGGACACTTTTTTTGTACAGCTCTTGTGGAATGGCTTTGGGCCAAGTGGATATTGTGTGGCTCCGGCGCATTTTCCTGTTTTTCCTGGCGCTTACAACTTTTGTTGCCGGGTAACCATGCCGACGGCAGCGGTCGCATTACCTTCGTGACCAGCTGCTAGCGCTCTCCAAACCTGCGCTGCTGGCCAGAGAAAGACCACAGATCCCCGACAAGTTGAAGAGGAGACGCCAGGATGCAGGGCCGGTGTATTAAGAAGAGCTAGGAGGAGGAAATTTAAGCCGTTTCTTCCTACGGTTGTGATGGGAAATGTGAGGTCCCTGGCTAATAAGATGGATGAGCTGGGAGCGCTGACGAGGACTCAGCAGGAATATCGTGAGTGCAGTGTGATGTGTTTCACTGAGACATGGCTGCATGAACATATTCCAGACTCAAATGCCACTGTACCCGGTTTTCAGATGGTACGGGCCGACAGAGACCATGGACTGAGTGGTAAGAAGAAGGGAAGAGGGATTGCAGTGCTTGTGAACAACTGGTGGTGTAATTCCGGACATATTACCGTGAAAGAACGTTTCTGTAGCCCGGACATTGAACTGTTAGCCGTGAGCATGCGTCCATATTATCTGCTAAGGTAGTTTACATGCGCCATCATCATCGTTATTTACATTCCGCCCTCAGCTGATGCCGAGCGAAAGCTCCAGGAAAACAACATGAGGGATGTGTAGTCAGGAATGAGGACCATCACTGGATTCAAGGCGAGGGGAAGTCAGCCTGAGGGAAGCCTGGCCAGAGCCAATGAACTGAATGTGTTTTTTAACAGATTCAGTGGACCTACAGGAGCCTCAGTTCACCCCTCCCTTAGCCACACAGACCCCACACCCTCTTCTCCCCCACACCTCTGATGACCAGACTGATGACCACGCATATCTCCTGACCCCCACAATGGACCTCAACATTTCCCCATCAACACCTTCCCACACATCCGTGATCTCTGAGCCCCTCGTCACCTCTACCACCTGCCTGACTGTTTCCAGCAGCCAGGTGAAAAGACAGCTGGAGAAACTGTGTCAGAACAAAGCTGCAGGCCCGGATGGTATCAGCCCCAGAGTGCTGAAGGCCTGCGCGGACCAGTTACCTGTTATGCGGGGTTCTACAGCACCTATTCAACCTTAGTCTGATGCAGGAGAAGGTTCCGGTGCTGTGGAAGACATCCTGCCTTGTTCCGGTACCCAAGAAGTCGCATCCAGCTGTACTCAATGACTACAGATGTCCTATATTATTAAAGTCATGGAGAGACTGGTTTTGGCCCATCTGAGACCTCAGGTGACCACCTCCCTAGTCCCACTGCAGTTTGCCTACCGCCCCTCGGTTGGTGTTGAGGACGCAATCATCTACCTGCTTCAACAGGCCTTCTCTCACCTGGATAGAGCTGGCAACACTGTGAGGATCATGTTCTTTGATTTCTCCAGTGCCTTCAACATGATCCAGCCTACACTGCTGAAGGAGAAGCTCCAGGTGATGCAGGTGGATACCTCCACAATCTCCTGGGTAACTGACTACCTGATGGACAGACCAGTTTGTGAGGCTGGAGGGTTGTGTGTCTAATCGGGTGGTTAGCAACACGGGAGCACCGCAGGGGACTGTACTCTCACCTTTCCTCTTCACACTGTACACCTCAGACTTTCAGCACCACTCTGAGTCCTGTCATCTGCAGAAACTCTCAGATGACTCTGCAGAAAACGAGGGAGATGATTGTGGACTTCCGGAGGACTAGATCTGACCTGAGCACAGTTTCCATCCTGGGTGAGGAGGTGGAGGTGGTGCAGGACTACAAGTACTTGGGAGTGCACCTGGATAACAGACTGGACTGGAGATGCAACACTGAGGCTGTCTTCAGGAAGGGAGAGTGCAGACTCTACTTCCTCAGAAAGCTCCAGTCTTTTAATGTGTGCAGCAAGATGTTGCAGATGTTTCACCAGTTTGCTGTTGCGAGTGCAATCTTCTTTGCAGCCATCTGTTGGGGCAGCAGCATCAGAGCCAGAGACACAATTAAACTGAACAATCTGATCAAGAAGGCTGGCTCTGTGCTGGGGGCTGCTCTGGAGTCCCTGCAGCTGGTTGTGGAAAAAAGGATGCTCCACAAACTTCTTAGTATTATGGACAACAACTCCCATCCACTACATGACCTCCTGCTACAACAACAGAACAGTTTCAGTCGGAGACTCCTGCAGCTTTACTGTAAAAAAGACCGCTACAGGAGGTCATTCCTACCAACTGCCATAACTTTGTATAATGACTCCCTCAGTGCAGAGAGAGGAGAATCACAGTTGAGCTGATGGACATAACTAATTATGTCCATCAGCTCAACTGTTCCAGAATGTTATGTTATGTGTTATACTTAAGTTATTGCAAGAGTCCATATGTATATTTTTCTTATGTATATTTTTTAATGCTGCTGCAATGAAAGAATTCCCTTCGGGGATGAATAAAGTACTCTATCTATCTATCTATCTATCTATCTATCTATCTATCTATCTATCTATCTATCTATCTATCTATCTATCTATCTGTCTGCATACTGAGGCTATTTCTTACCAGGCAAACTACCTGGTTGGGTACAGGAGGTCCAAACCTGTGCTCAATCCAACCCTGTCTCCTATAAATGACCTTTATAGACAACTAATGTGCAACAGCAGATATGCTTTGGAGGAAACTAAATGCCACCTGGAAGATTTACCATTAACATAATGAGGAAATAGTGTTAATGAACACATCAGACAAGTCACAAAATGTCATGAAATGTTCACTGACAATTTATTTCCATGGTTTCCCACCAAAGTACCCTATCTTGCAAGAATATCTGGTTATCTGAATATCTGACTACAGAATTATTCAATTATTATAGTTATGTCTAGGGAAAAACATTGTCTGATTTAATGCAGAAAAAGTATATGCTGCGAGTAGTTGGCAGATAGATGAAGAGTTATATATAAAATATATAAAAAAGTAATAAAATCTAAAAAATATATATAAAAAGTACAGCAACTAAACCAAATATTTTTTTCATTCGTGTTTGTGTAAGGATAAATCAACGGACACAGATGGCTAACTGTTTATAGTTTATGCTAAACTAATTTATTGGTCTCCTGGCCCTATAGCTCCATACTTGTTTGGGTATTTTGAAGTGGGGTTGTATGACGTACTTAAACATAGTCAGTGTGTTATCTACAGTAGACAGTGGTCAGACAGCAGACAGAAATACCGGCACAGAAACAGAGCTATACATTGCTGTGGACCAGGTATATACACCACACTATAATATTTTCTCCACTTTACCTTGCCATCACACAGCCTTTCTGGAAGGAAGTAATCAGTAAAATGTGTCAGGGTCTTACTGTGACTCTTTTGTCACGGCTCTGTGTGCTCTTTCTCCTGATTAACTTGAATATTCAGTGGACAGACCTCCTACAAACTGTTCTTACAGATGGAAGTTAAGCCACTGTGGGGGCTGAGGGCTGCAGACTGTGGCCATTAGCGGATGGCTAATCTCTTCTTTAAAAGCAGGTTGTGCTAATGCTGTCACAATGCTGGCATGGTCGCTGTTTAGTTTTTGTTTGTGTGAAACACAGTTAAGGCAGAAAACCCTTTCATATGAAGCTCATATTAATCCTACTTCACACACACACACACACAAAAAAAAACAAGCTATCACAGTATTGGTATCAATAAACTCATCAAAGCTTGAGAGAATTAATGGAAAACCCCCTCCACCCTCGCCATCTTTCAAAGAGAATAATAACCACGGCTTCGAGCTTGTCTTTGTGCAAAGTTTAAATCTTTTATTCTGTTTTGTGTGGCTTGTTTGTCCACAAAGTGAAGGAGTGGCTGCCGAAAACAACACATCAGGCATTGTACAGGCCGTATTCATGTACATATAGAGGTCGTGAGGTGTGTTCCTTCATGTTGTTGGAGTTGGCGTTCATATTCTGTTTGATTAAGAAACAAATGTGTGTTTTATGCCACATGCACACATCTTATGTACATTTTACTTTGTAAAATACAAATAAATACATTGTTAGTATCCACTCTTGATGTATTTGTCTGTTTGTTTGTGTGTATGCAGAGACTCTAATGAGCAAAGCAGGACCACATGTACCTGTGTTCTCAAGAACAAACAGATCGTCTTCCTGCTGGTGCAGTAAAATCATTGGTTACCAGATGATTGCATATGAGGCATACTCCTACTGTTCAACATGTTCATATAACAGCACCTTCTGTTGCATTTTCCCACATTATTAATTCTTCTCCTTGGCCATTAGTCACCTTTTTTGTTGCTTTAGGTAAACCTTAGAGACTCTACGCATTCCATGGGCTGTATTTTTCATGCATTTATATTTTTGTATTTATTTTACTGTAGTATTGTATGTATTTAGTATAAAATCATAACCTTGAGTGTATTACTTTTATACAACAGTTCTATACAAACGCCCTTTATTAGTAAACTGTAGCAGTGTTAAGTAACTTCTTTATTTGGCTCCAACAACACAACTGGACTGAGACAGCACTGTTTCCAAGCAACACATGAACATTTCCTGAACTAGCTAGCTTATTAACTACTTTTTGTAGGTCTACATGTTACTGCAGGTCAGCTGCTTTGTATCATGTATGCAACCAGTCAATAAGAGTCTGTTGACAGTAGCTTTGGGAGAAATATTTGTCTTTTTCTCGTCTTGACATTGGAATCAAATCAATCAAACATACTTAATATCATCTGACGGGAGGTGTGCCTTCTTCAGCACCAACAGGAAGCAGAAACCAGGTGAATTAACAGTTTTTTGAGTCAGTGTTTAAATCGATGTGTATCTGAACCACCAACTAGCTCTTACTTAAGTGAGTGAAAATCTTCATTACGGTCATCTCTAGTTTAATTCAAACTGCTAATATGTTATATAGCAGTATTATATATGTTATATGTGCATTGGTTACTGATGGTGGCTAATTAAATTTATTATTTAATCATAGCACCCCTTGTGTGTGTTTTTAAACTACTTTGCAAAGATGATTACAATCAAAGATGTGAATGAATCTGTGTCAGAATCATCAAGGTTGTTACAAAAATAGGAAGGAGAGAGTTACAGTCGGCAGCTACAGTGCGAGATGCCACTAAATCCTTCACACCGGTCATTTAATTAATAATATTTCATTGCAACTTGCAGTACAGTACAGTATCATCACAGTAAAGTTTTATTTAATACAGCATTTCTATCTCATCTTGTGACCCTGTCATTAAAATGAGGCGCTGAGTTATTATTTGAGTTTATATTGCGCTCACATGGTGCAAATCCCTAAATAATATTGTGTTTAATTAAAATACCACCCACTAACTGACACAAAGAATACCTGAGGCGAATGTTTGTTTAGTATGTTGATACTATGTGTATATTTATTTCACTGTATATGCACAAAGCATCTTGGGCAAAGAGGTTCCCTCAGGATAAAAACATTTCTTTCTAATCCGTTTTATCTTGATCTGCGTGCAGCAACGCTCGCTGGGAGGTGCCGCTACGCATGAAAGAGCAGGTTCTCTTGGGCAAAATGAGACATGTGCCAGTGTTTGGGATGTAACTGAAACATGGCTGCCGGGATTAGAATGTAGTTACTGTAATCCTTCACACTTGCCATGAGTACATACTGCCATCTCTTGGAGTGGTAGTTGTGGTCTCTATAGTCTGATCATTCAATATGGACAGTATGTATAATTTACCCTTCTGTTGGACCTTAAAACATCCTTGATAGCCGTAGATTTCTGTGCGAAATGTCAAAACAGTGGTGGCAGAAGAAGTGAATTATAGACTAGAAGGGAAATGTTGAATAGATATGAACAAAAAAGAGAGAAATATACATGCTTGTCAAGGTAAATCAGTAGTCTTTCTGCTTGAAGTGTGTATGAAAAGCTGAAATCCTGTCAGACCTCACTCTAGCTGCTAACCTTACATTCACTGTACACTGATCCAACATCTGTTCCTGCATTCTCCAGCCCCACACATCTGCACCTGAAAGTCTTTTGATGAATAATTGAATGACCTTAGTGTATCAACTGCCTAATGGTTGCCAATACAGTGGAGCCTCTCTTTGAAATCGTAGACCAGATTTCAAAGCGTAAATAATGTTATTGTGTCTGTAATGAGTGATATTCATTGCACACAGCAAAGAAAATATGACCTTGGAGCACATAGAAAAGGCAGTCGTCACATGTGCGTTTTCTGTTTTCAGTGAAAATGTTCCATGTAGTTTTCATAAATACTTTTTAACACATTGGACAACCCAAAGCTCAGGACACGTCATCCTCAGCTCTTTAAGACGTCTCACCCATAATCACAAAATAAATATGACGGAAAAGTGCAGCATTTGCAACCTGTGTGAGCGGTAAAGACATATCTTGCTTGGCTGCATCTTCACCACCCACACAAAAGAAGAAAATGTTCTCCTATGCTGCCAAGAAAGCGTTGGTGGAATTTATGGAATCAAGCTCAGGTTATTAAAGTAGACACATAGGTGAGCAGTGTGTCGTGTGAAGCAGTTTAAATTATCAGGTTCAACATTTCATGTAGGCTGCTGCTGTAGAAACTTTATTTGTAACTTAACAGGTATGACATTTCAAATGTTCATTATCCACACATTTCAAGTTTACATAATATACCTTGCTTTTTGAGGTTCTGCTCATACTATTCATTCATGAAATTGAAGCTATTTCAACATGTCGCCATTTTGAGAAGCTCGACCTGCAAACGCAGAGAGGAAGCGGTCGTTACGCAGCAAATCTACAACGTTTTAAGTATTCTTAAGTTTTTTCCACAATCACCTGCAAGAACCACGTAACGGTTTACTAATTCACACATCACCAACTATTTCACTGAATTTGGTGAAACTGGCTCATATTTTATGGAGAAAATGTTTTCTGGTTTTCCCACTGATGTCCTCCGGCTGCTCCGCCTCAACTCTCTCTCTCTGTGATTTCCAGAGTTTCCTGATGGACAGTAAAGTACACTGCTGCCAACTATAGTTGCTGTTAGCTAATGTAAGCTCAGTTTGTTAGCCGGGCTGCCTGGACTATGAACTCAGCCACTCATGAGTCAGTGTTATGCCAGAACTGGAGCTGCGCCATTGAGCAGTTTAACTTGGCGCAGCTTCTATGGACATGAACATGGACAGGTATCGAAGGAGACATTGGCAGAGGAAGTTATGAAGAGGAAAAGACAGAATGACTGAGCAAGTAGTCGCCAGACAAGAGTAAATTTGGGGCCGACTTTTAGTCATTGACAACTAAAAGTCGGCCCCAGTGTGTTAGCTAATGCTAGCTCAGTTTGTAAGCCGTGTTGCTTGTACTGAAAGCTCAGAGCACCAGGGAGGGGTCAGCATTTGTACCACAGGTGTTTTTGACCACCGGGAAGAGGAGGTTTTCAGACCCGGGTCATATTAAATGCTGAGGACATTGACAGAAGGAGTAAAGAATAGAAAAAGACAGTGACCAATCAAGAAGCTTGCTCATTTTGTTTTTGCATTCCATAGTGGGAGTACCGGGTCATTAAAAGCACAATCCATGTGTTTTTTGTTCATATTATGTCTGTTTTGGGTGTCCTTTATCTTGTCACATTTTCAGTGTCAACACACTCAAAACATATTCAAATTCTGCTTAGACTCAGCTATAGTCCTGTTCTCCATTAGCCAGTGCCTGTATTGCAGATGGGGACAGTTTCATTCACATGTACCCTTGAGATGGTAATTGAACAAACACTTCATAGTATACTTACAGGTCAGAGGTGAAAGCCATTCTTTGTCATCATTTTATTTGTTATTCTCACAGCAAACACAGCCTAGTGCCATTGATCGTCTACCTTCAGCGTAGCGTCCAGCAGTCTGTTTGGAGCTTTTTTCATGCTTCCTCTTTCAGCTCTTGTCAGTGTTCTGTGCTCAGTCCAGAGACTCACCTGCCAGCCTCCACTCACATACTGATGACACTAATCCTGTCCTCTCTGCTCAGGATTAGTGTCATCAGGGAGCCGTAATGATTTGTAATTATTACCCCAGGATTCTACAAATTATATGTTGTCCAGAACAAAGATGGCCACCGGTGTTTCTTCTCCAGCGTGAAATCCCATTTTAAACTACCTGATGTTTTCAGAGTTAGACCAGGTAATCTCACTCAGCCCTTTATTTCTTCTTCTGAAACTTTTATTGTAAACAAGAATCAATGTTAAAACTGGAGGGTTTCATGAATAAATCAGTGCTGGTGAATAAATATTGTAGACAGGGCCATCGTACAGGGGGTGCAAGGCCTGCAAGGCCCTTGACATGCATGAATCACTGTCACATACACATGGCTATTACAGTGCTACTCAAGGGCCTAGGTTTGTATATGGAAGGACAGAATATGTCTGTATATTTTTGGAGGACAGAATTAAGTGGACTCACATTATCTGAGCAAGAAAGCCATAAACAGTTGTTTCTACAGCCTTCCCCCGCTGACTTTGACACAGAATCATTTATAAATTCAAAAACTTGCAGTCTGCTGGTGCTACATTCTTATGTGAAGTACATTTTTTATACAGCTCTGATGGAGCAGGATTTATCAGGAGCATGACTGCTTTACTGTGTGAACTTGGACTGTGTGTGACCTTTTGGATCTGTTAAATAACACAACACATCTGAGGTCTGAATACATTTTGAAGTGTGTACAGTCTCAGATATTTTATTGTTACACTTCACACATCCTATGCAATAGTTCTACTGAAGCTTACATAGAAATTACTGGGATGGAGATTGATGGGGACTGAGCAAATCAAGGCTCTGTTAATGTTTTACTTGACCCTTCCTTGACTTATAACTTCCTCCTCAGTATTAAACTGGAACAACTTCATGGACGAAAAATCTTAATCGAACATTAATTTTCACAATGTGTGCCACCAATAGTCTCATTATCAAGCAGCGACCTCCGTGGCTGTGAAGTGAAGCTGATGCAGAAGTGGCAAAAACACCACTTGAGGCTGGCTACAGAACAAGTCAGTCTCCGTAAGCCCCCATGTTAAAATGTCCCACTTCACAGCAGAAATAAACATGTTTACAGCCTGGTACAAAAAACAGGTTTGGTCTCTATAGCTAATTTCCCCGTTGATGACAACAATATATCTACTATTATACTATGTTATACTATTGCCAAGATGGCGATAGTCAGAACCACCACACACAGAGCTTCAGAGCGGCTCTTGTGCTGTATATGCACTGTCTATGCACACTATACGTGAAATGAAAAAAAAAAAAAAGACATGACAAGATTTTAAAAAAATATAATTTATTAAAAAATTCAGAATGAATTTTTTTTTTCTAAGAAAATGTACAAACAAAATAGATCATTATAACAAGCGCCAGAAACATAATCGTCATCCGTCTTCCATTCTGACTCCACCTGCATATAAGAAGAAGAGAGGTTATATATCAATGAAAACATTGTTATGAATAAGGTCATTTATAAATACAGACCCTTAAATCTGGACCTTTAAATTAAGCTATTGTTGCTTTTGGAGAAGAGGTAGCCATTTTAACAAGTTGTTTGTGTAACAGAGATTAAAACAGACACCAAATGCATAATTTGAAGTTTTAATAGTTTTGGTCTCGAAAGAAGAATGAAATAATTAAAACTTTTGTTTATTTGATGATGTGCTCATAATGTTGCATGATAGAGGAGAATAGTGCGTTTACCCCCCCCCCCCCCCAGTTTCACCAGTTTGAGGAATAAAACAGCTAGTATTGACTGGTGATGTTTATTAGAGCTTTTCCACTGAAAAAGAGCTGCCTGCTACAGCTTGAAACAATGTACAGGAACCAAAACGGTAAAGATGATTATTGGACACATAGTTGACATATTAGTGTAGCTTTAAAGCTGGATGAGAAGGTCAACATCAGTCTCATGTCAGTCAATCATATATACAGCCAATCTCTGCTGAAGGTCTCATCTGGCCACCTAGAAATCTCACAGTGATGTCAAGACTTTAGAAAATCTGCTCCTGGCCAAGAAATAGTCTGACATTGTCATTTTTACAGTTGTTTCTTTCAGGCTAGCTGTCCCCCCCTTTTCCACTCTTTATGCTAAGCTAGGCTAACTGGCTGCTGACTGTACTCTTAAATCTATCATAAAGACAATAGAGGTATCAGTCTTCTCATGTCATTTCTTCATTACATTTAAAAAGACGTTCTTCGTGTTTCATTTCACTGATAAACTCACTAGTTTGGGGTACATTTCATCAATGTATTTACATTTATACATAGTGGTCATATATTTTTAAGCCCTGAACTGTAGCTCAGTTCTATATGACTCGATTAAGCAGCACTTGGTGATCCAGCTCATAAAATAAGACAAAATAAAATATGGTCTTGAGGTAGAAGTGAAAAGTTTGAAGTGATTCATACTAGAGAATTTTTATCACACTGATTTAAATGCCAGCTCCGCTCATAAACTTCTCTAGTGATCGTCTGCACTTTGCTCTTCTGCTGCTCCAACCAAAGTCTACATTAAAAAATAGAAATATGATCAGATTGTAGATGATGAAAACAATCATACTCTCTCTCTCTCTCTCCTTATCTTTACTTCTGTACTCCTCTGGTCTCTTCTGGCTTAACAAATGAACAACCCAAAAATGTTGACATCCCCTGAATATTAATAAATAGAAATGGAATAAAATGAAAACACCTCCCTGCATGTCATGCAAAATGTATTCAGCCTGTAAATGATTAAATGGAGTTAGCAGCAGGTGAGAGTTATGTAGTGTTAAAGTCTTCTTTATCTGATGGCTCACTTAATTATCTCCCTGACTGACTAATGGGGGGGGTCAGATGAAGGGAGACTATGATGAAGTCGTGTGCTCATATGCTTATATACTGATAAATGTGATGGTACAACTCGAAGATAACAAGTTTACTACAAAGTGAGATTAATGTGAGGCATGTTGAGTTTTTAAGGTTATGAAGGTTTCTCTCTTTTAACCTGGCTCAATCACCATGGTAACTGATGCTGCACACCGGACCTGGTCCAGAGGAGGTTCTGTTCAGATTTTAAGATTTAAATCCGCTGCCTGTGACGATATTCTTGATGAGTGATGTAGATTCTCAGGTGAGGGAAGACGTTACATGTCCAAACTGATGTCACAGAACAAAGCTGTGCGATTAAATATAGCAGCACAAACTTTAGCATCACGTCATGGATTTTAAACCCTGTCTACTAAAAATGACTTTTGTATTATCAAATTGTTTCCATTATTTCTTTTTGGTGAGAGTAATCTCTCCCTGGATTCTGTTCAGAGACAATGTAATGAGATTCATGAGAACAATGAAGTCACAACAACAACAGACCACTTGGTGATGAGGTTTTTGTGTTTGATCTGATTTACACATACATTAGAAAATCTGGAACGTCTATTTATCATGGATAATATTAAAGCAACACCTCTCGCCCAAAGTCAGCTGAGATAGGCTCCACCCCACCGTGACCCTGATGAAGATAAGCAGTTACAGATAATGGATGGATGGAATATTAAATCAGTGAAATACATTTGACTTTGATTTGGTCAAAAACTGAAGTGATGTCAACATGTCCTTTATTATGGGACAATGTCAGTGTATAACATTTAAATCTGCTGCATTAAGTTTAAAATTTCAATGTGCAGGTGTCATGTGAGAAAAAAAAAAACATGATGCACAGTCTGCTTTGAGTTGATTATCAATTTTCTGCTAGCATTCTCTCTTGCTTCATTTGCAGCAATAATGTAACTTTTAGCTCTATTTATTTTTTATAACATCATTTATCATAGCACTCCACTATGAAGTTTGTGACATGTGATTGGACTGTTGGCTGATGCATCAAACGCTTCATTTTATGTGAACACGTACAGAGGCTGAAATGAAAATCTGAGTTAACAAAGAAAGTTAATAACCATCGTCGTCATACTAAAAAATCTGACTGGAGTTTTAGGTTTTGTCGGGTCGGCTAATACAAAGAAATGTGTGTCATAGTTCACGCCTCAGCTTTAAGTCAGTTTGTTGTGCTGTTATTATATATAAATCTAAAGAAAACTAAACTTACACCCCTGATTCAGCTTACTACTGTTAGTACAGTATACAGTTTTTAGGGGAGAAGCTCCGATAAGCAGCACCCGTTAATGTAGTTTAGCATTTGGCATTTTAGCAGGCAGACAGTTTCTTGAGAAACTGACAGAGAAACAGAGAAGAGAAGAGACTGAATATTGGACAAATGAATGTTGATGTCACTCTTTGTCAGTTGAATATGCAAACTATTCATAGACACTTCAGTGTGATTATATGTTAACAGTTTACAGCTTATTGCCCTTTTTTTACACAGCTGATGATATACTGAATATCTTATATCAACTCATCAATCAAGTCCACTTGCGAAAATAAAGAAGAAACAATGATAGCTGAATGAAAACTGAACAGTCCTGTAAGAAATGTTTCCTGCATGAAGTATAATGTTCAATTTAGTTGAAGCAGTTTCAGAGAGCTGGTGATTTAACTTTATGAGCATTTTGATGAATGAATAATGAAAATGTTATAACCTTCATGTAGGAAGGATTTATTGCAGGACTGTTGTATTAGCCTGTGTTAGCTTTAGCTATATATCCCTAACAAGCCGTGTGTGCCAGAGCAACACACCCATGCTAGAACAGTTAGTTTTTATGTTTGTACTGACATCCAGTCATTTCTCTGCCAAAGACGGTCTGCCTGAGGTGATGCAAAGCAACTTTTGGAGACTATCAATTTCGATATATGGAGTTATAAACTCTCAAATGCATAAATACAGATACAATTGTCAGCCTTTTCAGCTCATTGTGTCGGGTTGGTGGACCTACTGACGCACACACACACACAGATGTGCTCGGCTGCTGTAAGCACACACACATGCCCAGCACAAAATGTCAAACACCCCGTGAGTGTGAGCAGTGAGTGAGAGAGCACAGCAAGACTGCTCAGAAATGATGCTGACCTGAAAAAGTCGTCATCATCGTTGGTGGTTCTGTTCGCCCTGAAAAAAAAAAGCAGTGAGTCAGCTGAGAGGACCAAAGAGGCCATGATAGATGAGGAAATTATTATTTAAAATTAATATCAGTGTGATCAACTGATTAATTAATGAATTACTATTTTCAAATGTCTCTAAGTCAAAATAACAGTTTCAAGATGTCGTAAATTCATCAGTAATAAACATTTAAGAGTAATCTGTTGAGTATTGACCTCAAAACATAAGTATATCTGTGAAAGATTATCCCTGTTTTAATAAAAGAACAGTAATTAATGGTAATACATACATTTTAATGGACAAAATAAAATATTATTATCATCACAGTATTAAAAGTTGGAAAATAACCAGACCAAGTGCGACCTCCATGATGGGAATATCTTTACAAAACTATTCTATTATATAACATAAAATACAATAAATATGTCGATATATCAATCAAAAGTACATACAGTATATTCCACTAATTATGAAGTGTTATTTTAAGTTTCCAAGGAAACAGTCTAATGTTCCACTACATCTGGCCAAATTTGAATGCACTGATAATGAAGACAAATGTAAAAATAGTACAAACAGTTCTTTCAGAAAATACTAAACAAAATTATATCTGTGACCATTAAACTTATCAAAAAATATCAAATATCAAAGAAGCAAAAATGTTCAAACACCATTTAGTGTCTCTCCGCTGCCACTCCAGTTCTCCATACACAACAGGTGTGTTGTCTGCATATGAAGCCTGATTTCTGGGCTGGTGGTTCCCAAATTGGGGGGTCAGCAGCACCACACGGGACGCAGAGGGGTGATAAAGCAGATAAAAACATTTTTTCAAATATTTCTCTGATTTTTTCCACTTTTCCTGTGAATTACTGATAATTTTACTTTTTCTAAAACATTAAAGAAACAAACAAAAGCAGGTTCAGAAGTGGACCTTTCTTAAGGTTGGGAAACAATTCATTTTCTCTCATTGTAAAACACATATCAGGTACATAAATGTTCATTTCAGTGTGTATGTACTCACAGAAGTTATGGCATTAGTTTGATCATCATACACCACAACTCCATTCAAACCAGTACGGTCGGTCTCACACTGGACCTGGGAAGGGAATGATGATAAACAGAGATCAGGAATACATATTTCTGTTATTCTTGTTAAATATTAAGTCTGATGTTTGTATGTGTGTGTCTGTGTGAAACTGAAACAGTGCAGTGTGACTATACGACAGATATGGTGCAGTACAACATGAAGGACAAAATGGAGAACTAATTATACTCACTGGCAGTATAGCTCGAACCTAAGTGTGAAACAGAAGGACAATATTATTAATAATAACATTAATAATATAAGACAAGTTTGTTGTTTGACATGAACATTTATCCTCAGTTAAAAAATCTTTGAATAAGACTGAATATGACTTTTACTTTCCTCCACCATGACCGGAGAGCACATCGATCGGACATTTCTTATATAGAAACAATCACGGATGTCACACCCTGATGAACTGTGGCTGGACAAGTAAAGCCAGTTTGTTTATTTAAGTGTTGTTATGTTAGGATTTATTGAAAATTTATCTTGTTGACGACACAAGATAAATCCCCATACATCGTCAATACTGTGTCAGTTAGTATAGATACAAACAAATATAGGCCTTTTAAATACTTGGATAACACCAATAATCTTACCATTTCGCAGTTACAGTACAGTACAGCTGTTAGATGGTCACAAGACTTTCACACGGCCTTTCTTGTTGTTAGCTTTTAGGCTACAATGTTAACAACATTACCGGAAATGGTCCGTCATTCTCGTGATACAACGCGAGACTGAAGGTTTGGCCTCCCATTGCATCATACACATTTTGTTTCCATGTTTTGAATAGTTTACCCTGAATTTGATTTAAAATACATAAGTTTAAGATCAGTTTTGTTAATGTACTGAATAAATAAAGGTTTGTTTTCAAGCAGGGAACTCATCGTTTAGATCATTTAGAATCTCAGATTTCACATTATAGATTCTAAATAGATTTCAACATTATAGATGTTCTAGATGTTAGTCAGAAATTGTCAGTACTGGCTAAGCTCTATGTTCATGTATCTTCAAAGCTATCTATGACTCTGCACCATTATGTGTTTGTGGATTTTAATTCTAGCAACAGTAACATCGGTCCTGTTCAGATCATTTGGGAGCTCCCTTAAACAGCCTTTTAATTTAACTGTATATGATTGTAAAACAAATAATCAGTTCCTTACTGTACATGCATGTATTTCTGACTAAAAAAACAGAAACTTCGGAGGAAATAAAAACAATCTTCTGTACATCACTGAAGCTTTTCAGCTTACCTGGAATGCTGAGTCGTGTCTCTTGTACAACGTGTCCTGATCTTGTTTTGAAGTGATTGGTAATCCATGGTTGTGTAAAAGGATGTCCAATATGCTCTGTGTTGTTGAATCTTCTGGTTATTTACTTCAACAAAAAATATAACTCAGGTCCTAATTGAGTGTGATTCCTCCATTAATCAAAAAAATCATCAAACTCCAAAGTTTTGTACAGTTCTGCCTTGTACTGGGCTGGAGTATCACTGTCATTCCTTTGGGGTGTTGTCCCAGACCCAGAACAGTCCCAAACACACTTGTGGAATTGTAGAGAAAAATTGCATTATCCACATTTGTAGTCCATTCCATTCTGTCCCATGTCTTTAAGAAAATGATAAAAATGTTAATTAGAAGTGAGCGACTGGGAGAAAAAAGTAGTTAACCTGCTCCTAAAATCCTTGAACCCCTTCTCAAGCTAGACTTACCCAGTTGACTGTCTGTGCTTGATCAAACGTGAGAATCAAATGTGAGTAATCCTTTAAAGCTCATTAAATCCTAAAAGCCATACAATCCAAGGCCCCACCTTAATTGGACTCGCTGATGCCAACTTTAATAGATGCCAATAGTTACACCTACTGTAATTACATGTAAAACTGCCCCCTCAATATAGTCACTATGTCAATGCAGGTGACATATGTGAAAAATACATACATACAGTTAAAAAAGTTAGATTGACAATTACTTTGAAAACACTAATATATAACATACCTTAAAAGCTTGAACATTGAAATGACTTACCTTTTGTCAAAATCATCTTGTCATTGTGATTGTCATTGTCAGTGTGACTGGCAGCCTCACCCATTTGGGTGCACACAATCAGAGCAGACAATCATGCAGTACAAGTTCTTTTTTCAGTTTCCTCCATGATCATCATGTGGGTTTAACTAGTTAATCCACTTGTACAAATATGCCCTTGTATATACGATTTCCTTCTGTCTCTCTCAGCCTGCTCTCTGTACTTGCTACATTTCCAGGTTCCAAAGTAAACAGTTGATGATCTACAGTCTTATTTAGCTTTTTCACTGAGAGTGCTTTGGTAGAAGATGTTGAGGACGTGGGTGCACTTTGACCCCATCATCAAAGTTATTGCTGATACCTCAACTCAACTCAACTCAACTCAACTTTATTTATAGAGCCCTTTAAAAACAGCCACAGCTGAGACAAAGTGCTGTACATAAATAAATAAAAATAAAAATATGTAATGTAAGACATAAAACATCAAAACAATAAAAACAATAGGAAAATAAAAATGTAAAACAATAAAAACACTAAAACAAAAACAGAGTCTCATGCTGGGTTAAAAGCCAAGGAATAAAAATGGGTTTTAAGACGAGTTTTAAAAATGGACAGTGAGGGGGCTTGTCTGATGTGCAGTGGGAGGTCATTCCAAAGTTTGGGACCGGCAGCAGAAAAGGCTCTGTCCCCTCTGAGCTTCCGCTTAGACCTCGGTACCTTCAGGAGCAGCTGATCAGCTGACCTGAGGCACAGAGCAGGAGTGTAGGGGTGGAGCAGCTCAGAGAGGTAAGGTGGGGCAAGACCATTTAAAGACTTAAAAACAAATAAAAGAATTTTAAAATGAACTCTAAAGTGCACAGGTAGCCAATGAAGGGAGGCCAGAATGGGAGTAATGTGCTCCCTCTTACGTGTTCCAGTTAAGAGGCGAGCAGCAGCGTTTTGTACTAGCTGGAGACGTGTGAGGGAGGACTGGCTGACTCCAAAATAAAGTGCATTGCAGTAATCCAGCCGCGATGTAACGAAGGCGTGGATTACTGTTTCAAAGTGCTTATGTGCAAGAAAGGGCTTCACATTTGCCAGCTGCCTAAGATAAAAAAAGCTGGACTTGACTACTGCACCAATTTGTCGATCTAATTTAAAATCACTGTCCATCTTAAAACCCAAGTTTGTGACTGTTGGCTTCATGTAGTGCGCCAAGGGGCCCAAGTCAACAGGGGGAGCTTCACAAGAGCCACTGGGACCAAACACCATCACTTCTGTTTTGTTTTCATTAAATTTTAAAAAGTTCAGGGACATCCAGGCTTTAATGTCTTCAAGACATAACAGAAGTGGTCTAATGGAGAAAGCATCTTTCTTCTTCAGCGGCACATAAATCTGGCTGTCGTCAGCGTAACAGTGGAAAGAGATGCCATGTACCACCTCCAGTAAGCCTGATCTTAACAATCAATATGACAGGCCTTAAAGGGATAGTTCAGATTCTTTGAAGTGGGGTTGTATGAAATACTTATCCATAGTCAATGTGTTAACTTCAGTAGACAATGGTCAGGCGTCAGATCTGTGGCATAATACAGCTGTGCACAGCACGGTTGGGGTTAGGCATAGGAATAAATTCTACAGTAAGGACAACATAGGGTCAAGGGAAATGCTCTACTTCTGTGCTGGTCCTCCTGTCTGCTTCTTCAAACTGGGAGCCCGCTGACCACAGTCTATTGTAGGTAACACTGACTATGAGCAAGTACCTCATACAACCCCAAACAGAACTATCCCTTTACCAAGACATGTTGCAAGAATGTTTTTCTGCAACACATGGCAAGAACAAACTTGTTTGCTGTCAGTTGGTAAGTTGTCCATCAAGTTTGCCTTCCTCTCTTCATATAACACATCATAATCATCCATAATGACAGATATGACTCACAGCAGAGTTTTCAGATCATGGTGACAACGTTTAGTTCCTGTAGGGTGGAGAACATCTGATTATTTTTCTGTTTTTAACTCTTCTATCTTCCATCACGTCACTGTCTTTCTATCTTTTCTATCACTGTCTAGAATGTCTAAAATGTTGGCAATGTCATTTCTCTTTCATGTTTGAGCATGGCATGTTGTTGCTGTGGCATCATGCCACATGTATTCAAGCTTTTCTACTGGAGAGAGGTGTGGTCTGTTTCAGTTCTACTGATGTGCTTTAATGGCAACAGAAATGTGATACATTATGTTGAAGTATTTTAAGTTAGTGTGGCGAGGATAAGGGGAAAACAAAAAAAAACAAAAAAATTAAATCTAATAATTTATACCAAATTAAGGAAAAGAACCGACAACGCCACCCTGGGAATTTCACCCAGGGAATTAATTTGGAGAGATGCGAGGCACACAGGTAAGTTTACTCGATGAAGGCATGAGACATGGTCCAGGGGTTTAAGGAAAATACACACAACTTTATTTTTAAATAAGTTAAAACATTCCAATTCTATAAAATCTCAATTTCAGTCGTACAAAAGGAAAACCAAAACAAAGGGGTGGAGCTGGGTGGATGGACAGGGGCTGTGCAGGGGGGAGGAATCACCAAAATAAAGAAATCAACTTAAAACACCAGACATACGTGATACACACACTCTCAGTGACGTGAAACCCGCTTCCCAGGACACAGCAAAGGGGGATACCACCACCCGAACACCAGCGCCCCCACCATCAGCCTCCAACAACTAAACACAAAAGAAATCAGTGGATAAGTTACACAAGAAAAGAACAAAAATCAGTTAACAAAATTAGCAAAAAACTGCCCACTTATCCTTTTAAGAAAATAAAGAAACTGAATTTAATAATTTCCAAAATAATCTCAAACTAAACACATAAATCCACTCATACACCCAGACACACATGGGGACCAAGTCCCAGTTAAAACATTCGGGCTTGGAGATGGAGCTTTTAGTGAAACTGCCATGGGACACGGTGCGAGCCGTGGGCGCCAGGCAGAACAGGGAACCACTCCGCGGTGACACAAAGCAACTTTAATATAACTTTAGTCCAGGCCAAAACGGGGAGACAAAGCTGCCGCAGCGACAAACAGACAAAGCAGCCACCGAGACAAAGAGACAAAGCAGCAGGGACCAGCTGTTTGCTGCTACACCTGTTTACTATTAATATTACTATTTTTAACAGTAAATACTTTTCTATAGTTTCTATATACACACACCTGTTCAGGGACACACACCCACTCGCACTGGAAGAGGGAGGGAGAGAGAGGGCCGGCCACCGCTGGCATTTACCTGTGACCACACTAGTGTTAGCCCTCAGACAGCATCGACTACCATGGCAAGAAAGGGAGGACACTTGCCACGCAAAATACGTCGCCGTACATACAGGACACACGGAGCAACAGACACGCAGCTGCCCTACAACAAACACAAATGCTGTGAGCACACACAAAACAGAGCGACCAGTGAGATGAAGCAGCGGGCAGCCATACCTGTCAGGCCAAGACAACCACCGACCCGGAAGTAACGCACCAGTGACAGGAAAATGAATAGCCAGGGGAGGAGGGCAGTTTTTATACTGGCCCACCTTATGATGGCCGCCTGGCGCTAAACACAAGTAGTGTCATAGCCAGTCTATGCTGCTACATTCACTTAGGGAGTAAGAGTAAACTTTACTATGAACTAAGTTAGCTTAGGGAGTAAACATTTGTAGTAAGCATTTGTAGCCATTAGAAGGCACCCGGAGCTCTTTAGGTTTACTTTACTATGAACTAAGTTAGCATAGCCCTGATCAATCCAAACAAGCATAAGTTCTTTGTCTGTCGTCTTGCAAACAGACCTGACAACGTACGAATTCAGATTTTTTACAAATCCCCATCATGTCACTAATTCAGCTAATTCAGAGTGACACAAGGCTGCACGTGTGAACGTACCATTATCAGCTCTTGTTCTGTGGCTCTGAAGCACACTGAAGTGTAGCATGCAGCTTTACATCATTTGACAGCAAGCCCAACTTCATTATTCCTCACACACAGCACGAGTCACACGCTTGTTTCATGAAACTGCTCTAGGCCAGACCTTACTTCCATTGGTGAGGCTCAGAAGCTGCAACATTAGCATTCAATTAGAGTTGTGTTTGTTTCTGAATCAACTAACTAAGTCGACTGTGATAGGTGGACTTCATTTGATGTGAGAATGAATTTCAAAGTATATTCCAGCTTACACAGAAACCTTTACAAAGGACCATCCATGTGCTTCTAGTGACTCTCTGTGTTTACTAGTTAACACACTGCTAACTAGCACATGGGTAAAACACAACAGGCAAATGCTCGTTGAAGCCTGTATTATTTCATGTCTGGATTCATGTAATGTTATGTAATGTAAAGTAATGTAATGTTAATGTTTCCTCACAGACAGACACAATCACGTTCTACATGGGTGTGATGGAGGGCAGCAACAGTTGACAGCCATTAAAAGTTTCAGATTAAAAATGAATCAAGTTATTGGTTTTTATTTGAAGCAGGCACATTTAGTGATTCTATTTTGATTCTACTTAATTCTTCCCCTTATTTTAGTGTTTACTCACAAGCACATTTAATTAATGATCACCTTTTTGGTTTATTATGAAGCTATGATGGGATAAATTAGATACTATTAGGTGATTAATGGGAAACACTTGTAATATCTCTGCAGTTGTGGCCTTGAGTGGTCTTGAAATAAAGATAAGACCGAGACCTAGAACAGTTTAACATTAGGTATAGCTTATGGCAGTGTTGATGAATCTTGTTGAATCAACAAGGATTCATGCCAACTTTCCTGAATTAGAGACTCATTTGATAATTTTATTATAACTTGAATTTTAGATGGTGTAATTTTGATAATATCATGACAGAAATGGACTTCATGTGTCCATAACATTGTTGTATTTTCATTAAAGTAACTGACTAGTAATAAATAACTACTGAAAGGTCTGACAGCATACCAGGTATCTTTGTCTCCTTTGTCTCTGTAGTGCTAAGAGAGGTGACCCCTTCCTGCTGTGTTGGTATGCTGTGTTACTGTGCAGGATTAGATTCAGTTTCCATGGATTTGTCATCATCTGCATTTTTATTGTTGTGTATCTTTTTTTTTTTACTTTTTCATTTTCATCCATGGCTTTTTCACAGAGCTACTGATTTTTGTCCTCCAGGAGGTCAAAGTCATGACCCGCACTGCAAAAATAGAAAGTGGTGTCTGTAGCTCTGTGTGAAATATCCATATTTCACTGCCTAATAAATGTCTACTTTTCAAGATCAAACTGCACATTTAGAGTGTCCATTTATTTTGACCAGTCCAGTTTATATTTTTATTGAGTGGAGTCTTTTTATGTTTCTTCTTTCATTTCTTTTCAGTGTTGTGTACTCAGTCCAGACTCACCTGCCAGCATCCACTCTCATGCTGGGAGGGAGCCGTAATGAATTGTAATTATTCCTCCAGGATTCCACAAATTATATGTTGTCCAGAACAAAGATGTTTATTCTCCAGCGTGAAGTCCCATCTTAAACTACCTGATGTTAGACCAGGTAATCTTTATTTGAAACCATTTTCTAACCCTGCTGAAACTTTTATTGTGAACAAGAATCAATGTTAAAACAGGAGGGCTTCATGAATAAATCACTGCTGGGGAATAAATATTGTAGCTTAGGGATTGTATGACAATTACTGGGATGGAGATAGAGAGATGGGAGCTGAATGTTTTAAAAAAAATCAAGGCTCTGTTAATATTTTATTCGACCCTTCCTTAACTTATATCCCCCTCAGTGTTAAACTGGCACAACTTCGTGAACCAAATAAGTAAAAGATTGTTATCATTCATTTCCACAATGTGTGCCACCAATACACACATTATACATTCCAAATTCCAAGTTGATGGAAAAATATAACTCTCGCTCCAGCTCCTCTGTATTTGAACAAAGAGCTGCTGACTGAATGATTGACCTGGACGCAGGTACCAGTTCTGGCTCCCAAAGTTAAAAGTTAGCAACTAGCTAGTGAAGAAGTCAAACATCTAACATTCAACTTTAGAACTGTTCTGCTTCGTGTTATGATGCAGAATGAAGGAGTGACTGTAGGTTGGTGAGAAAAATGGAGCGCTCTTTGTTAGAGATGAGATTTAATCAACAGACACTAATAAGATCCACATGTATTGTATCTCTCAAAAAGGGGATCATCTGTCCTAAAAGCTACTTGTTTGATTGTGATGAGGAAAATGAAGCCCTGATACAGAGACAGGACTGTGGCAAAACAGACATTTATGATCCATGGTGCGCATTAAAATGATCTGATGTGGCTGCTAGATCTCTTTAATGTTATTGTTCTCCCAAGCAAAGCCTGAAATGAGATTTAAATACGAGGTAAAATACCCTCCTCCATAATATTTGTATGACTCTTAAAATGTGTGCATCATTGAAGTTAGATCTCATTTCACCTTCAATCCTGAGCTGTGACAAAACAGACATCATGACACGACTGAAGAAAGTTTGAAATATTTATTTCAGAGAAAATATGAAATAAACCAAAAACCCCGGGAGGAGCATCACACCAGTGAGTCTTACCACATACAGGCCTTCAGAAGACAGGAAGACTGTGTTAAAGTCATGTGCTCATATACTTCTGTATAGTGTGTGTGGTGTGTATGGTGTGTGTGGTGTGTGTGGTGTAGGTATGGTGCTCCCTCTCCTGATTACCTGCACACCTGCAACCTACCAGTTCATCTGCCTTACAGTATTTCAGCCTCGGCTCTTCACCTACTGTGAAAAAGCTCCACCTACTCTGTACTTCCTCTTCCTGCCTCTTTGCTTCCTGAAGAGGCGGAGTCTCAGAGCCTTTATAGGCAGACAGCTCACCTGTGGAAAACCCTCAGAGAACAAAGAAGCTGTCTGACCTCATCCCTCCAAATGTTTACCCTGTATGTGTATGATATATAAACCAGGTTAAACTATGCTACAATAACAGATGAGACTGGAACACCTGCATGTGCTCACATGTCCTGATAGACAATAGACAAGCTGCTGAGTTAATGACAACCAGACTATTTTCCAGACTGCGGTCACAAGACTTTAGCCTTGTTATTACTTTCGTGCTAGCTGGATTCACAATTGGCCAAGGTCAAGCTGCTCTCGCAAGATCTTTACCCAGCTTCCTATTGCATTATTCATGTTAACATTTTCATGTTTAAATAGTTTACCCTAAACTTGATTCAAAATTCTTAAAATCAGGTTTGATCAGGTTTAATAATGCACTAAATAAATGTTTGTGTTAGTTGAGGCAGGTAATTGAAGCTTGTTTAAAATCTCTGATATCACCGATAGACTATTGATAAGCATCATAGATTGTTCTAGATGTTGGTCAGTTGTCAGTACTGGCTAAGCTCTATGCTCATGTATTTTCACACGTACCTCTGACTCTGTACCATTATGAGTTTGTGGGTTTTATTTCTAGCAATACTATCCTCGTTGCTGCTCAGATCCTTTGAGAGATCCTATAAAAAAGCTTTTATAAGTTATCTGTAACTGAGTATCATTGGTAATAAATGGTCAGTTTGTTAATGTCTGTGTTTCTGACTTTAAAAGATCCCAGAAACGTCTGAGAAAATAAAATCAATCTACTGTACGTCACTGAATGATTTCAGCTTACCTGGAATGTTAAGTCGTATTTCTTGTACAATGTATCTTTCTCTCTTGTTACAGAGTGATTGGTAATCCATGGTTGTTTAAAAAGGTTGTCTGATATGATCGATACTTGAATCTTCTTATTTGCTTCCACAGAAACTTAAAAGACTAAATTTCTGTTTGGTTTCTACGTTAATCAAAGACGCAAAACTGACAAGAACCTCCACTGTTTTGTACAGTTGTGGCTTGTTCTAGGCTGAAGTATCATTGCCTGTTCCATCAATTCACCTTCAGCTGAGGGGGTCTTCACTACAGCACTTTTAGTGGCTTTGATGATCATCATTTCACCTTTTTGTTCAATAGTCACTGCCCCCTCAGTTGTGTTGCCATGACTTTGATTCTGAAGTAGCTGTTGTAGGGTCTTTCTTCTCTTTTCATCCCATTAATATCAACTATGACAATCCTTGTTTGGTCCACATTCAAGATGACTTCATGGAAGATGCAGTCCGAGGTGATGGACTTCAAGCAACCCAGAGCAGTCCCAAACACACTTGAAAGAATTGTAGTATCCACATTTGTTGTCCATTCCATTGGTCCCATGTTTGTCAAAAAATTGTGTTTTGGTAGGTCGAGATTTCAGGTTTACATGGAATAAAAGAAAATTTCTATCACTATCTAGACAGACTGAACTTTCAGTGTCATGCCACACATGATCCAGCTTCTCTGTAGAAGAGAGACGCAGTCTGTCTCAGCTTTGTCAGTGACAGGTTAGTAGGTAGACTAAACACGGAGAACACACAGCCATGTGCGTAGTACTGATTAAACAAGATACCAGATCAGATGCAGGTTGCTCCTCCTCTGCTTTTGAAAATCAAGAGAGAAATCAAAATATAGACATGCTTGGAAATATTTCACATTTTATGAGTTTGACGCTAGAGCATCCAAGTATAAAGTGTATGGCCACTGACCAAGCTGCCATTCTTGACGTCTTGAGTAAGAACAGGCTGCCACAACAGATTCTCATTTCTGACTTACCCGTTCATGCACCATGCATTTATTAAATTTGTGAAGCATTAATGGCATTTATTTAACAAGGAAATTATTTTGTAGTGTGATGAATGAGGCTTTACATTACACTTTACATTGGCCTGCATATTGTCTGTATGGTTCATCTGCAAACAACAGGAGTGAATAAAAATAGTTTTACATTTTTATTTTAAGAAATCTTGAAAGCCATTGTTTACAGCTTAATTTAGTACCCAACAAGTAAATTAATGACACTGTGGGTTGGTTTTCCTCCTATCCTAGTGTGCGTCACCAGATGCCACTGACCTGTTAACAAACAATAGCATATTCATACCACTATCATTTTCCAAAACACTATCACATGACTAGTGTCACGTTTAATCTTGTTCCACTTTATGCTGCTTCAGTTTCACAACTCATGAGTTCGACTGAACTAAAACAGTTTCTGGCTGAAAAACCAAAACAATGAGCTGAAAGAAGCTAAAACACTACATAGAGCTGAAAAGAACTGCAGAGTGAGGTGATTCATAAAGTCATTCGATTTAATGTTTATAGAAACATATTTCATAATAAAAATATGGCTAAATCTAAAATTTTCACTTATTTTATAGCTCACAAATGTGAGCTACTTCCTGTCAGTTCTGAAAAACATCACTTGGTTACTCTGACTAAATTCTTTATATTGTTTGAGCAACATTTTCTTTAATTTTCACACATTTCCAATTGCCAGAGCTGGAAATACTGTCTGTCTTTCTGTCCACCACTTTGGTCTGGACTGAATAGCTCACCACTGATCAGATGGATTGTCACAAAATTTTGTTCCTGTTCCCCAGAGGATGAATTCAAACATGATCCTCTGACTTTTGTCTTGTGCCGCCATTAGATCAGCTTTATCATTTTTCATACACTTTGGTTTATGATACCTGAAAAATGAATGTGTTTAATATAGGGCTGTCAAGCGATTGAACAGAGTAACTCTCTCTCTCTTTGACATCATGACTTTTTTACCAACATCTTATGTGTCAAAATAAAGTTAAGTTAGCTCAGAGGATGCTATCCGTAAAACCTCTGCCTGTCCTCTAACACTGACATTGACCTGCAGTCCATTTAGTGAGGCAGTTCGTTAATCAGTCGTTAGCAGACTTCATCAGTTTCCAGCTAAATGTCTGGTCGAGGTCGAGGTCGAGTGTCGCTTGGCGAGGCTGGCTGCTAACGCTAGCATCAGGTGTTGCCTCCATCATGTTTACAAAGCAGGTGTGGGCGGAGCGTTTTCCTGACTCAAAGGTGGTTACTATGGTTACCACGCCGCCTGGTTCTTCTTCTTTGATTTAATGGCGAACGGCAACAAGCGTTTAAGGAGCATTACCGCCACCTACTGTGCTGGAGAGTGGGCTGAAGTTTCATAATTCCACTAGTGGATGCAGCCCGATTAATCTACGTTATTTTTTTATCGCATTATTTTTTCTATAATTAATTAATCGAAATTAACGCGTTAATTTGACAGCCCTAGTTTAATATTATGATGCCTTTATGATCCATGGTGCACATTAAAATGATCTGATGTGGCTGCACTCTTTAATGTTATAAATCTCCCAAGCAAAGCCTGAAATAGATTTAAATACGGGGTAAAATACCCTCCTCCATAATATTTGTATGATCATTGAAGTTAGATCTCATTTCACCTTCAATCCTGAGCTGCATGACAAAACAGACAACATGACAAGACTGAAGAAAGTTTGAAATGTATTTATTTCAGAGAAAATATGACATAAACCAAAAACCCCAGGAGGAGCATCACACCAGCGACTATCACAGCCCACCAGACATTCTTATTCCACCTGTGGACAAGAGGAGAGACAGGCCTTCAGAAGACAGGAAGACTGTGATAAAGTCATGTGCTCATATACTTCTGTATGGTGTGTGTGGTGTGTATGGTGTGTGTGGTGTAGGTATGGTGCTCCCTCTCCTGATTACCTGCACACCTGCAACCTACCAGTTCATCTGCCTTACAGTGTTTCAGCCTCGGCTCTTCACCCACTATGAAAAAGCTCCACCTACTCTACAATCTTTCTTTGGCTCCCACCAATCATTACCTCATTTCTACTGTACCTCCATTCCCAGAACCTTACAATAAACTTGTGAACCTGCAGTCGGCCTGTACTTAGTCGGCTATATACGTTAAAATGGGCAAAATTAGATTTTTTTTTTTTTTAAGGGGGATGCTGATCATACATCTCAATATATCTAATATTGAGGATCAAGAGTACTGAAGTAAATATATTCCACAAGATGTCAAATGTTTTATGTGAAGGAAGATTTCAAAGAAGGCCAATATTTGAATGCTCTAATAGACAAATGTAAAAATAGTACAAACATTTGAAATTAACCACTTTGTACTTTGTACTAAAATTCAGGCTCTAATAATTTACTGTTTTTAGTGAGACCTGTGAATGTCCACACTGTAAATTTAAGAAGTGTCATAGTGCATTTACCAGAGAACAGCTGCTCTCTGTGCGGGTCCACGGGGCTGAAACTCCAGGTTCTGCTCCTGATGATGTATCTCTTCTGAAAACAGTTGAATTCTGATTTTAGTAAATCAAACTCACACGAAGGAGAGATGTTTTTAGATTATATGATTCTGTATAGATGGTTCGTCTTTTTTTACCTGAGCTCTGCTGCCACTCCAATTCTCCATACACAGCAGGTGTGTTGTCTCCATGTAAAGCCTGACTTCTGGGATGCTGGTTCCGAATCTGGGGGTCAAGAGCAAAACCGTGGACACAGAGAGGTCATTAGATGATTAACAGTAAACATAAACACATGTTATGGCATGAACTGCCATAACTTCTGTAAGTACAGGAGCACCACACGGGGCACAGAGGGGTCATAGGACTGATACTATTGGAAAGCAGATAAAAACATTTTTTCAAATATTTCTCTGATTTTTCCACTTTTCCTGTGAATTACTGATAATTTTACTTTTTCTCAAACATTAAAGAAACAAAAGCAGTGACGTGGGTTCAGAAGTGGACCTTTCTTAAGGTTGGGAAACAATTCATTTTCTCTCATTGTAAAACACATATCAGGTACATAAATGTTCATTTCAGTGTGTATGTACTCACAGATGTTATGGCATTAGTTTGGTCATCATACACCACAACTCCATTCAAACCAGTACGGTCGGTCTCACACTGGACCTGGGAAGGGAATGATGATAAACAGAGATCAGGAATACATATTTCTGTTATTCTTGTTAAATATTAAGTCTGATGTTTGTGTGTGTGTGTGTGTGTGTGTGTGTGTGTGTGTGTGTGTGTGTGTGAGTGTGTGTTGTGCTGCAGTACAACATGAAGGCCAAAATGGAGAAATAATTATACTCACCGGAGTAGGCAACTCCTCTGGAGGTATAACTCGAACCTGAGTGTGACAGCAGGACAATTTTTGATACTAGAAAGACAAGTTTGTTATTTGACATGAACAGTTATCATCCTAAAGTCTGCCACATTCAATGTTGAACCAATTTAGACAGAAACTGAAATATCTGAATAAGATTAAGCATCATACAGAGTAAATAATTTCTAGCTTTAAGAAAACCAGAACTTTAAGACAGGGGTCTTCAACCTTTTTCAGCCCAAGGACCCCTTGGACGAGAGACAAACAGAACAGGGAATCCCACATGTAATTAACATTTTAAAATGTGTCACATTTTAAGCCTGGCCTATAATAACTTTTATATTTACTTTATTCAACTTTTATTTCAAAACATTAACCTATTTATATACTGGATTATTAGCCTATTTGTGTTTATGATTGATAAAAAGTTGCATAATTATTATTGGTTATTAAATGTCAAGAGCTGTGTGTCTTTGGACAGGTCCATTCATTCTTCCAATTGGAGTGCAAATGCCTCCACTGTTTGTAGTTTCTCGATCATCTGCACCCTCACAGTCACCATTATTTTGGTAAAGATTGTCAATTATTATGACAAAAATTGGCGGACCCCCTGCAGTACCGGAGAGGTACTACAGGGGGTTGCTGCATAACAGTACAAACCCAACTCGACACATGAAAGTCAGTTTTATTTCTATAGACTAATAGGAATCACAAATTTGCCTCAGGGGGTGTTAAAAAGTTAAAAGTTCTGTTCTTTCTGTATCTTTCATTTAATGTCTAATCTTGATGTACAGTACCAGTCACCTCCTCATTCAATGTTTTTTTTCTTATTTTTTATTTTCTATATTGTAGATTAACACAGAAGGCTTCAAAACTGTGAGCTAACACATATGGAATTATGTGGTAAACAATAAGTGTGAAAAAAACAAAATGTTTTATATTTTAGAGTCTTTTCTTAGATTTTATAGTTAATTAGTGAAATGTCTTGCCATCATAAGACTTCTTTCAGACCATCAGTTATGTCTGGAGGTAGAGGTAGTCTTAGCATACAGTAAACAGCCCTATTTGACTGCTATAGTAATCCATATTTTGGCAAAAACCGCTCAACTAAAGAGAAATGACATCTATCATTACTTTAATACATGGTGGTCAGTCAATCTGGAAGACTTTGAGAGGTGAGAACCTTTAAGTCACAAAAACACATCAAACACTGAGATGAAACTGGTTCAAATGAGGACCACCCCATTACAGTTAGCAGCCCCAGAAATCACAAATTAATAGCACCTCAGATTAGAGCCTACATAAATGTTACAGAGTTCAAGCAGCAGACACATCTCAACATTAACTGTGCAGAGGAGATAGCGTGAATCAGGCCTTCATGGTCGAAGAAGAAGCAAATCCTTCAAGAATGCTGGCAAAAGGTGGCTACTTTGAACAATCAGTTTGGTTTACCACATTTCATAGCTTATTGGTCTTCAGTGCTATCTACATTGTAGGAAATAATTAAAATAAGAAAAATAAACAATGAATGAGTGTTAAAACGTTTGTTAATGTAGCTTTCCTCCGCCATGACAGGAAAACATATCGTTTAGAAAATCTTCAAACCAGTGAACTGGTCAAAATGAAAACATTCATGAACGTCATGCCCTCATGACGCAAGGCCAGATAAGAAAAGCCAGTTTGTTTGTTTGTTTGTTTTTATCATGATAATTGATTAGAATCTCTATCGTCACGCAACAATATACACATGCTAATAGCTTAGCTGGTTTGTCAACACCATAACACGATGAATCCCTATACACCGTCAATATTCTGTCAGTCAGTATAGTTACAGGCAAACATTGCCATTTTAAATAATTAGATAACACTTATAGTCTCACCATTTCGCCAGTTATAAGCAAAATTTAAGCTGTCTGATAATCAGGAGACTTCACCGTAGGCCACGCCCAACACCACTATAGAAAATGGCTGCCTATTCTCATCTACATCTACGTGTTACAAAATGAATTTTCTTCCGGGGTCAGCATGCACGATTCATTTGCAGTCTGGATGTAGAGGAGTGAATATCCTGCTCTGACTGCAGCTGGGAGGAGCCCACGGCAACACCCGCTTCTCATTGAGAAGACGATACATGCTTTCACGTCAGTCTCCAATAACACCAGGAAAAGTCGCTAGATTTGCTGCTAGTCGCTTTAAAAAAAAAAAAAAAAAAGTCACTAGAGTGTTCTAAGAAGTCACTAATCGCTGATTTTCCCATTTATGTTCGCATTGCTAACGTTTACATTTTTATGTTTTAAATAGTTGACCCGAAATTTAATTTACAACTCAGAAGTTTAAGATCAGGTTTGTTAATGTACTGAATAAATGAAAGTTTGTCTTAGTTCAGGCAGAGAAGTGAATCTCATTTAGAATCTCTTATATCACCGATAGACTATTGATAACAATATAGATGTTCTACATGTTCAAAAGTTGTCACTACTGGCTAAGCTGTATGTTCACTACTCTATGACACTTTCTATATAGAGTACATCTAGACCATACTCCCCATTTGTCCAGAGAGAGAACCAGCAATTCCCACTAGGACTAGGCACTTGGCGATGGTGGCAAGGAAAAACTTCCTTTTAACAGGCAGAAACCTTGAGCAGAACCTAATTTATTGGTGGACGACCATCTGCTGAAAACTTAAGAGAACAGAAACTTTTGAGGAAATATAACCAACCTACTCTACATCACAGCGTTTCAGCTTACCTGGTTTGTTTAGTCATATCCCTTGTACACCGTATCCTCCTCTCTTGTTTCGAAGTGATTGGTAATCTATGGTTCTGTAAAAAGGATGTCCAACATGCTTTATGTTGTTGAATCTTCTCATTGAAAATCTTGTTTGTTTTAAATGAGGTCTTACTTGTGTTTGATCCCTACATGACTCAAAGATACAAAACTGACAAGAACCTCCACTGTTTTGTCCAGTTCTGGCTTGTTCTAGGCTGACGTATCATGCCTCTTCCCTCAGTTCTCCTTCAGCTGAGGGGGTCTTCACTGCTGTGCTTATAGTATCTTTGATGATCATCATCTTTCACCTTTTTGTTCAATAGTCACTGCCTGTTAAGTTGTGTTGCCATGACTTTGATTCTGAAGTAGCTGTTGTAGAGTCATCTTCTTGTCTGTTTTCAGCCCATCAGCATTGACTAAGTTAATCCTTGTTTGGTCCACATTCAAGATGACTTCATGGAAGATGTAGTCAAGGTGTCAAACTTCAAGCAACCCAGAGCAGTCCCAAACACACTTGAAAGAATTGTAGTATCCACATTTGTAGTCCGTTCCATTGGTCCCATGTTTGCCGGAAAATTATGTTTTTAGGTATACATGGAATGAAAGAAGGGTTTTCTATCACTATCTAGATGACTGAACTTTCAGTGTCATGCCACACACTATCTCTCCTGCTCTGCAGGTCACACACCCATGTACGCACACAACTTACTGATTAGTCAAGACGCCAGATACCAGAGGATGCAGGTTGCTCCTCCTCTGCATTTGAGATTCAAGACAGAGATCAAAATACAGCAAAGCTTGTAGACAATTATTTGACATTTTATGAATTGAAACAGGAACGTCCAGAAATGACACTAGAGGCATTAGAGTATAAAGTGTATGGGCACTGACCAAGCTGTCATATTTGATAACTTGAGTAAGAACAGTCTGCTGCAACAGATTCTCATTTCTGACTTTCCCGTTCATGTGCCACGCACATCACAAATTTGTGAAGCAATGATGACATTTATTTTACAAGTAATGAATGAGGTCATGAATGAGGCTTTACATTACACTTAACACTGGCCTTCATATTGTCTGTATGGTTCATCTGCAGACAACAGGAGTGAATAAAAATAGTTTTTATTTATTCAGTAGGGTGTTAAACCAAAACAATGAGCTGAAAGATGCTAAAACACTACATAGAGCTGAAAAGAACTGCAGAGTGAGATTGTGATTCATATAGTCATTTGATCTAATGTTTGTAGAAACATATTTTATAATACAGACTTTATCAGAATTTATGGGATTAGAACACTGACATAAATTGCGCACGCATAATGAGACCCGCACACGCGCAAATCAAACATCCGCACGCGTATATTGTTTTTTCGAGCGCTCAAAGCACTCGCGAGCTATTGTGTATCCTGCATCTCTGCTCTCTGGAGCAATATTGTAGCCTGCGAGTAGAAAAACACGCTTGAGCGTGCGCAGAGTCCGCTTGCAAAACTTTCCTCTGCTTGCTCGCAACACTTTCCCCTGCTTGCGCGCGAGTGTGTTTTTTTTTTTTTTTTAGTGGGCGGTTTTTGTCAGTAAGGGGGCGGACCTGGGGGAATGCCAATCACCATTGTATCCCTGGCGGAACACGAACAATTTTCAGGTGCATACTGCCACCTGCTGTACGACAGTGTGTATCATCATTTTACATTATTTCTTATATTCTACCCATCAATCTTGTATCTCTTAAAGAGTGTCCCTGGCCATCTTTGCCTCAGCTCGTATTTTGTTCTGTAGATCTGTAGTAATCATTGCCCTTCTTTCTGTATTTCCTGCATGAACTGTATGTTTTTCCCCTGATTGGCGAAACTTGAAATAGTAAACAACAGCTTATATATTAAATCTCAGTGTCTGGTCCTGTTTTAATGCATTAAGGAGTAGTTTATTTGCCATCACTTCTTTCACCCTCTTTGGTGCAAAGAGAATTACAATTTGGTCAACAGCATACGCACTCAAATAATTACTGATCCCAGTCTGGTGACTGAGAATCTGATGTCCCTCTTCGAAAAAAGATGAAAGTCTATGCTTGTTAAAATAACATTTCTGTCAATATCTCAATGTATTCAACATGGACATTTACCAAATTAAACACTATAAATACAGGATCCAAGTTACAAAAACATCAGTTAATGTAGGCAATAGCTTATATTTTTCCTGCATGAATGCTCAAGCTTGTATTGAAGGTTTTTTAAAGGTATTTTTAGTCTATCCCAGCTGACATTGGGTGGGTCACCAGTTCATCGAAGGGCACATACTGTAGAGACAAACAACCATTCACACTCACATTCACACCTACGGACAATTTAGAGTTGCCAATTAACCTGTTAAGTGAATGTTTTTGGACTGTGGGAGGAAGCCGGAGTACCCACAGAGAACCCACACAGATACAGGGAGAACATGCAAACTCCACACAGAAAGACCCCAGCCGAGGATCGAACCAGGAAGCTTCTTGCTGCGAGGCGATAGTGCTAACCACCGTGCCGCCCCCTGGAGAACAAATCTTATGGAAAATCTCAAATCTCCGTTCAAAATAGAAACATTCATGAAGGTTTGCCATCATGAACTGTGACCAGATAAAAAAAGCCAGATTGTTTGTTTGGGTGATTTGATTAAATCACTTTGATCACCCACATGCACTTCACATGCTGTAAGGATGTAACGGATTTGATGACGACGCAATTATGAATCGCTAGTCATCCTCAGTATTGTGTCTGTCAGTATACAGTATATACAGGCGAACATAAGTTTGAAACAATAGATTACACAAATAATCTTACCATTTCAGTAGTTATGAGTAAATGTTGAGTCATTGGCCACAGCCACGATGGCTTTAGTCTTTCGAGTTGTAGCTTCCGTGCTACGATGTCATAGGCTGTTCTCGCGAGATCCTCACCCAGCGTCTTATTGACGGCCGTATTCATGTTCACGTATTCATGTTTAAATAGTTTACCCTAAATTTGATTCAAAATTCTTAAAACCAGGTTTAATAATGCACTAAATAAATGTTTGTGTTAGTTGAGGCAGGAAATTGAAGCTTGTTTAAAATCTCTGATATCTCCGATAGACTATTGATAAGCATCATAGATTGTTCTAGATGTTGTTCAGTTGTCAGTACTGGCTAAGCTCTATGCTCATGTATTTTCACACGTACCTCTGACTCTGTACCATTATGAGTTTGTGGGTTTTATTTCTAGCAATACTATCCCCGTTGCTGCTCAGATCCTTTGAGAGATCCTATAAAAAATAGAGATGGGATTTATGGCTCTTTGGAGGGAGCCGGATCTTTGGGATCCGTTCATTTCAAAGAGCCATTCAAAAGACTGACTCATTTGGCTCATTTTTATATTTATTCACTTTTAAGAAGCCAGCCTGGGGTTAATTCATTTTATCCTGGAAATAATCACAGGTAGGAATGATGGGCTGAGATTTGGATCAGAATAATTTCGAACTCAGATTTCCCACCAATATTTGAGTTTGAATTATTCTGAAATATTGATTATAGCTTCATTTGACATGTGTGGACAAGATTTTTAAAGTCTGATATGGATTCCTTGTAAATATTCCACTGCCATATCCCTCTGAGTTGACAGTGAGATCACTATTTACCCTTTGTATAAAGTGTGTGTATGTGTGTAAAACTACTTTGACTTATGTTATTCATGCAACACCTAAACACTTATAAATACACAATAAAAAACAAAGCAGTCTACAATGAAGTTCCAAACGCATCCAAATGGACTGCACTGCCGATTCCGAGCACTCGCTTTTTTTTTTTTTTTTTTTTACTGAGGCACTCACCTGAAGGGAGCGTGCACAACTCATGCAACTTATGCATAATATGCAAGTATTGCATGAGTTGTTGCGCTTCCAAGCGCCGTCTCACTCAGTGGAGGAGCAAGGAGGAGCTTGTGTGAGCATCTGTGTGAACCATAGGTGTGAACTCAGGGAGAGAGAAAAAAAAGAACGGCTCCCAACCAAATGCGACTCGGTTCCCATCGTTCATGTTAATGAGCCGGTCAAAAGATTTGGTTCGTTCGTGAACGTCACAACTCTAATAAAAAAGCTTTTTAATAAAGTTATCTGTAACTGAGTATCATTGGTAATAAATGGTCAGTTTGTTAATGTCTGCGTTTCTGACTAAAACTTACAAAGACCCCAGAAACGTCTGAGAAAATAAAATCAATCTACTGTACGTCACTGAATGATTTCAGTTTACCTGGAAAGTTAAGTCGTATTTCTTGTACAATGTATCCTTCTCTCTTGTTTCGGAGTGATTGGTAATCCATGGTTGTTTAAAAAGGTTGTCTGATATGATCAATGCTTGAATCTTCTTATTTGCTTCCACAGAAACTTAAAAGACTAAATTTCTGTTTGATTCTTTGATTCTGAAGGAGTCTTTCTTCTCTTTTCATCCCATTAATATCGACTATGACAATCCTTGTTTGGTCCACATTCAAGATGACTTCATGGAAGATCCAGTCCAAGGTATTGGTCTTGAAGCAACCCAAAAGCAGTCCCAAATGCACTTGAAAGAATTGTAGTATCCACATTTGTAGTCCATTCCATTGGTCCCATGTTTGTCAAAAAAATTGTGTTTTAGTAGGTCGAGATTTCAGGTTTACATGGAATAAAAGAAAACTTCTGTCACGATCTAGATAGACTGAACGTTCAGTGTCATGCCACACATGATCCAGTTTCTCTGTAGAAGAGAGGCGCAGTCTGTCTCAGCTTTGTCAGTGACAGGTCAGTGGATAGACTAAACACGGAGAACACACGGCTGTGTACATAGTGCTGATTAAACAAGATACCAGATCAGATGCAGGTTGCTCCTCCTCTGCTTTTGAAAATCAAGAGAGAAATCAAAATATAGACATGCTTGGAAATCTTTCACATTTTATGAGTTTGATGCTAGAGCATCCAAGTATAAAGTGTATGGCCACTGACCAAGCTGCCATTCTTGACGACTCGAGTAAGAACAGGCTGCCACAACAGATTCTCATTTCTGACTTACCCGTTCATGCACCATGCAATTATTAAATTTTTGAAGCATTAATGGCATTTATTTAACAAGGAAATTATTTTGTAGTGTGATGAATGAAGCTTTACATTACACTTTACATTGGCCCTCTAATTGTCTGTATGGTTCATCTGCAAACAACAGGAGTGAATTTGGTTGGTTGGTTTTCCTCCTATCCTAGTTTGAGTCACCAGATGCCACTGACCTGTTAACCAACGATGGCATCTTCATACCACGATCAGTTTCCAAAACACTATCACATGACCAGTGTCATGTTTAATCTTGTTCTACTTTTTTTTTTTAGAATATTTTATTTTCATTTTCAACTTTCAAATCAACAAGATATACATGAAAAACACAAACACACAACTCCAAACCCCTCCCCCAACCCACCCACCAACAAACAGAGAAAGAGAGGAGAGAGAAAAATAAATAAATAAAATAAAATAAAAGGATAATAGTAATAAAGAATAACATTAATAAAGAAATAAGAATAATAAAAACGGTCGAAAGGCAAGGTAGATAAACAGTAAGCGCTGACGGCAAAGAGAATCTTGTTCCACTTTATGCTGCTTCAGTTTCACAACTCATGAGTTCGACTGAACTAAAACAGTAAAGTTTCTGGCTGAAAAACCAAAACAATGAGCTGAAAGAAGCTAAAACACTACATAGAGCTGAAAAGAACTGCAGAGTGAGGTGATTCATAAAGTCATTCGATTTAATGTTTATAGAAACATATTTCATAATAAAAATATGGCTAAATCTAAAATTTTCACTTATTTTATAGCTCACAAATGTGAGCTACTTCCTGTCAGTTCTGAAAAACATCACTTGGTTACTCTGACTAAATTCTTTATATTGTTTGAGCAACATTTTCTTTAATTTTCACACATTTCCAATTGCCAGAGCTGGAAATACTGTCTGTCTTTCTGTCCACCACTTTGGTCTGGACTGAATAGCTCACCACTGATCAGATGGATTGTCACAAAATTTTGTTCCTGTTCCCCAGAGGATGAATTCAAACATGATCCTCTGACTTTTGTCTTGTGCCGCCATTAGATCAGCTTTATCATTTTTCATACATTTTGGTTTATGATAACTGAAAAATGAATGTGTTTAATATAGGGCTGTCAAGCGATTGAACAGAGTAACTCTCTCTCTCTTTGACATCATGACTTTTTCCCAACATCTTATGTGTCAAAATAAAGTTAAGTTAGCTCAGAGGATGCTCTCTGTAAAACCTCTGCCTGTCCCCTAACACTGACATTGACCTGCAGTCCATTTAGTGAGGCAGTTCGTTAATCAGTCGTTAGCAGACTTCATCAGTTTCCAGCTGAATGTCTGGTCGAGGTCGAGGTCGAGTGTCGCTTGGTGAGGCTGGCTGCTAACGCTAGCATCAGGTGTTGCCTCCATCATGTTTACAAAGCAGGTGTGGGCGGAGCGTTTTCCTGACTCAAAGGTGGTTACTATGGTTACCACGCTGCCTGGTTCTTCTTCTTTTATTTAATGGCGAATGGAAACAAGAGTTTAAGGAGCATTACTGCCACCTACTGTGCTGGAGAGTGGGCTGAAGTTTCATAATTCCACTAGTGGATGCAGCCCGATTAATCTACGTTATTTTTTTAATCGCGTTATTTTTTCTATAATTAATTAATCGAAATTAACGCGTTAATTTGACAGCCCTAGTTTAATATTATGATGCCTGGCCCCAGGAGGAGTATCACACCAGCGAGTATCACCACCCGTCGGACATTCTTATTCCACCTGTGGACAAGAGGAGAGACAGGCCTTCAGGAGACAGGAAGACTGTGATGAAGTCATGTGCTCATATACTTCTGTATGGTGTGGGTGGTGTGTGTGGTGTAGGTATGGTGCTCCCTCTCCTGATTACCTGCACACCTGCAACCTACCAGTTCATCTGCCTTACAGTATTTCAGCCTCGGCTCTTCACCTACTGTGAAAAAGCTCCACCTACTCTGCACTTCCTCTTCCTGCCTCTTTGCTTCCTGAAGAGGCGGAGTCTCAGAGCCTTTATAGGCAGACAGCTCACCTGTGGAAAACCCTCAGAGAACAAAGAAGCTGTCTGACCTCATCCCTCCAAATGTTTACTCTGTGTGTGTATGATACATAAACCAGTTTAAACTATGCTACAATAAAAGATAAGACTGGAACTCATGTGCTCATATGTCCTGATAGACAATAGACAAGCTGCTGAGTTAATGACAACCAGACTATTTCAAGATAATTCAGTCTAGTAATCAAACTTCACATCTGCCTGCCTGACCTGCCCTGGCCTCTCTTTCCTGCCCAGCCACACTCCACCCTCTCCCATCTTTCTTTGGCTCCCACCAGCCATTACCTCCTCTCTACTTCACCTCCATTCCCAGAACCTTAACAATAAACCCATAAGCCTGCAGCCTGCCTGTACTGGGAGGCTAAGAAATAGTCTGTTATAACACGTCCAGCCAATTTTCAATCTCTATTAGTTTGTTGCGTTTGGTGAGACCTGTGAATGTCCACACTGTAAATTTAAGAAGTGTCATACTGCATTTACCAAAAAATAGTCTTCCTCTTTGTGGGTTCACTCAGAGAAACGGGACAAGGACTCAGTTGTGCGTTATATCTTCCACCAGACATCAAGTGTACATGCGGCTGAAACTCCAGGTTCTGCTCCTGATGATGTATCTCTTCTGAAAACAGTTGAATTCTGATTTTAGTAAATTATGTTCACACGAAGAAGAGATTTTATAGATTATATGATCTTGTTTAGATGGTTTGTCTCCTTTTACCTGTCCTCCGCTGCCACTCCAATTCTCCATATACAACAGGTGTGTTGCCTGCATATGAAGGCTGATTTCGGGGCTGGGGTTTCCCAACCCCTGCACCCCACATGTAATTAACATTTTAAAATGTGTCACATTTTAAGCCTGGCCTATAATAACTTTTATATTTACTTTATTCAACTTTTATTTCAAAACATTAACCTATTTATATACTGGGTTATTAGCCTATATGTGTTTATGATTGCTTAAAAGTGGCATAATTATTATTAGTTACTAAATGCCAAGAGCTGTGCGTCTTGGACATGTCCATTGATTCATCCAATTGGATTGCAAATGTCTCCACTGTTTGTAGTTTCTCAATTATCTGCCACCCACCCTCACAGTCACCATTATTTTGGTAAAGATTGTCAATTATTATGACAAAAATTGGCAGACCCCCTGCAAGTACATCTGCGGACCCCCTAGGGGTTGAAGACCCCTGCTTTAAGAGGTTGCTGCATAACAGTACAAACCCAACTCGACACATGAAAGTCAGTTTTATTCATATCGACTAATAGGAATCACAAATTTGCCTCAGGGCGCTTCAAAAAGTTAAAAGTTCTGTTTTGCTCTTTCATTTAATGTTGCCTAATCTTGATGTACAGTACCAGTCACCTCCTCATTCAATGTTTTTTCTTTATTTTTTTATTTTCTATATTGTAGATTAACACAGAAGACTTCAAAACTGTGAGCTAACACATATGGAATTATGTGGTAAACAATAAGTGTGAACAAAACAAAATGTTTTATATTTTAGAGTCTTTTCTTAGATTTTATAGTTAATTAGTGAAATGTCTTGCCATCATAAGACTTCTTTCAGACCATCAGTTATGTCTGGAGGTAGAGGTAGTCTTTGCATACAGTAAATAGCCCTATTTGACTGCTATAGTAATCCATATTTTGGCAAAAACCACTCAACTAAAGAGAAATGACATCTATCATTACTTTAATACATGGTGGTCAGTCAATCTGGAAGACTTTGAGAGGTGAGAACCCTTAAGTCACAAAAACACATCAAAC
This sequence comes from Sciaenops ocellatus, assembly GCA_033000465.1. Lineage (NCBI taxonomy): Eukaryota > Metazoa > Chordata > Actinopteri > Sciaenidae > Sciaenops > Sciaenops ocellatus. The sequence goes on from CP136881.1 coordinate 23,384,622, forward strand.
ACTGAGATGAAACTGGTTCAAATGAGGACCACCCCATTACAGTTAGCAGCCCCAGAAATCACAAATTAATAGCACCTCAGATTAGAGCCTACCTAAATGTTACAGAGTTCAAGCAGCAGACACATCTCAACATTAACTTTGCGGAGGAGATGGCGTGAATCAGGCCTTCATGGTCGAAGAAGAAGCAAATCCTTCAAGAATGCTGGCAAAAGGTGGCTACTTTGAACAATCAGTTTGGTTTACCACATTTCATAGCTTATTGGTCTTCAGTGCTATCTACATTGTAGGAAATAATTAAAATAAGAAAAATAAACAATGAATGAGTGTTAAAACGTTTGTTAATGTAGCTTTCCTCCGCCATGACAGGAAAACATATCGTTTAGAAAATCTCCAAACCAGTGAACTGGTCAAAATGAAAACATTCATGAACGTCATGCCCTCATGACGCAAGGCCAGATAAGAAAAGCCAGTTTGTTTGTTTGTTTGTTTTTATCATGATAATTGATTGGAATCTCTATCGTCACGCAACAATATACACATGCTAATAGCTTAGCTGGTTTGTCAACACCATAACACGATGAATCCCTATACACCGTCAATATTCTGTCAGTCAGTATAGTTACAGGCAAACATTGCCATTTTAAATAATTAGATAACACTTATAGTCTCACCATTTCGCCAGTTATAAGCAAAATTTAAGCTGTCTGATAATCAGGAGACTTCACCGTAGGCCACGCCCAACACCACTATAGAAAATGGCTGCCTATTCTCATCTACATCTACGTGTTACAAAATGAATTTTCTTCCGGGGTCAGCATGCGCGATTCATTTGCAGTCTGGATGTAGAGGAGTGAATATCCTGCTCTGACTGCAGCTGGGAGGAGCCCACGGCAACACCCGCTTCTCATTGAGAAGACGATACATGCTTTCACGTCAGTCTCCAATAACACCAGGAAAAGTCGCTAGATTTGCTGCTAGTCGCTTTAAAAAAAAAAAAAAAAAAAGTCACTAGAGTGTTCTAAGAAGTCGCTAATTGCTGATTTTCCCATTTACATTCGCATTGCTAACATTTACATTTTTATGTTTTAAATAGTTGACCCTAAATTTAATTTACAACACAGACGTTTAAGATCAGGTTTGTTAATGTACTGAATAAATGAAAGTTTGTCTTAGTTCAGGCAGAGAAGTGAATCTCATTTAGAATCTCTTATATCACCGATAGACTATTGATAACAATATAGATGTTCTACATGTTCAAAAGTTGTCACTACTGGCTAAGCTGTATGTTCACTACTCTATGACACTTTCTATATAGAGTACATCTAGACCATACTCCCCATTTGTCCAGAGAGAGAACCAGCAATTCCCACTAGGACTAGGCACTTGGCGATGGTGGCAAGGAAAAACTTCCTTTTAACAGGCAGAAACCTTGAGCAGAACCTAATTTATTGGTGGACGACCATCTGCTGAAAACTTAAGAGAACAGAAACTTTTGAGGAAATATAACCAACCTACTCTACATCACAGCGTTTCAGCTTACCTGGTTTGTTTAGTCATATCCTTTGTACACCGTATCCTCCTCTCTTGTTTCGAAGTGATTGGTAATCTATGGTTCTGTAAAAAGGATGTCCAACATGCTTTATGTTGTTGAATCTTCTCATTGAAAATCTTGTTTGTTTTAAATGAGGTCTTACTTGTGTTTGATCCCTACATGACTCAAAGATGCAAAACTGACAAGAACCTCTACTGTTTTGTCCAGTTCTGGCTTGTTCTAGGCTGACGTATCATGCCTCTTCCCTCAATTCTCCTTCAGCTGAGGGGGTCTTCACTGCTGTGCTTATAGTATCTTTGATGATCATCATCTTTCACCTTTTTGTTCAATAGTCACTGCCTGTTAAGTTGTGTTGCCATGACTTTGATTCTGAAGTAGCTGTTGTAGAGTCATCTTCTTGTCTGTTTTCAGCCCATCAGTATTGACTAAGTTAATCCTTGTTTGGTCCACATTCAAGATGACTTCATGGAAGATGTAGTCAAGGTGTCAAACTTCAAGCAACCCAGAGCAGTCCCAAACACACTTGAAAGAATTGTAGTATCCACATTTGTAGTCCGTTCCATTGGTCCCATGTTTGCCAGAAAATTATGTTTTTAGGTATACATGGAATAAAAGAAGGGTTTTCTATCACTATCTAGATGACTGAACTTTCAGTGTCATGCCACACACTATCCAGACAAAACCTAAACAAACCAATTCAAATCCATTCAGTAGAGAAAGGACATAATTTACTTAGTGGCAGGTCACTGGATGGACAAAACATGGAAATGCTCTGCAGGTCACACACCCATGTACGCACACAACTTGCTGATTAGTCAAGATGTCAGATACCAGAGGATGCAGGTTGCTCCTCCTCTGCATTTGAGATTCAAGACAGAGATCAAAATACAGCAAAGTTTGTAGACAATTATTTGACATTTTATGAATTTAAAAAGGAACGTCCAGAAATGACACTAGAGGCATTAGAGTATAAAGTGTATGGGCACTGACCAAGCTGTCATATTTGATAACTTGAGTAAGTAATCAATGTATCAAACCCCACCGGCTCCGCCGTGGTCCGTTTCAGACGCGTCCCAGACTCGTCTCTACGATCGGCTACGCGTGAATTACGCGTCTGTTCCATTTTTGACGCTTGACGCGAGCAGCACGTGTCAATTTACACAGACCACCTTGAGCGGGCGGAAGCCAGACACAGAAAAGGAAAGAGAATCCGGTGGATTTTCAAAATGAAATACCTCGTACAAACTGCCGGTCGTAAAAACAGACAAAAGTGAAACTAATAGCATACATACTACATAGCATATTTACACATGTAGAAGCATGTTTAGAAGAACATACACCGGGAAAATGGCCAAAGCAAAACTCGTGAGCAAGTAAACAAAGTCTGGCGGGCTAAACGCTCTTCTGAAACGCTCCTGGTGGGGTTTGACGTCGCATGGAGGACGGACCAAATATGTGACGCTCATGCAACGCCCCGCGGACGGGCCCGGTGGATTTTTGGTGTCAGACTCACGTGTGCACCAGATTTAGCGGAGATTACTGAATGAGTGCAGTTTTGCATTTTTACAAGGAATTTGAGCATTAACCAGGCTTTTATATTACTCACATGCCGACAAAAATATTATACAATTAGAATGCTGAAAAAAGATGAAAGGCTATGCTTGTTGAAATAACATTTCTGTCAATATCTCAATGTATTCAACATGGACATTTACCAAATTAAACACTATAAATACAGGATCCAAGTTACAAAAACATCAGTTAATGTAGGCAATAGCTTATATTTTTCCTGCATGAATGCTCAAGTTTGTATTGAAGGTTTTTTTTATAATTTTTTAACATTACGTTTATAATTTTCAGGGACAAAGAATTACATCTATAATCTGAACAAAACAGTTTGACCAAAATAAAAAATGTACAGTCTATGTGTGCAACAGGATCCAAGTTACAAAAAATGATCAGTGTTTTATCAGATTAATGTCAACGATGGAGGAAACAAAAGACAGCGCTCAGACAAGCATATTGAAGTACATTGCTCTGTGTGACATTTTGCAAACATTCAAGTCAAGACAATGTAATTCATATAGCACCAAATCACAATACATGTTATTCAGGCATTCAGGGCTGTGTGGTTTGTCCCGTTTGTCCTAGTGGTGTTGCTTACCTTGTTGTCCAATTGGCAAAGTCGCTCAACCAATTATATTCGGGGATACAATGGTGATTGGCATGCCCCCAGGCCCGCCCCCTTACTGACAAAAACCGCCCACTCAGTGTTGAGAGCAAGCAGAGGACAGTTTTGTGAGCGGACTCTGTGCACGCTCAAGCGTGTTCTTCTCCTCGCAGATTGCAATATTACTCCAGGGAGCAGAGATGCAGGATACAAAATAGCTCACTATATTATCCAGGTGTGTGAACACACGAGGAATTTGACTCCGGTTCACTTTGCTCTCAGTTCTACATACAGGTGTAGACATAAGTAGAGTTAAAAGACAAGGGACATGACAGGTACAGTCCTCCATAATATTTATATGACTCTTAAAATGTTCATTAAAATACAGTCTCAACTCACCCTAAGTCCTGAACTGCATGACAAAACAGACATCATGACAAGACTGAAGAAAGTTTGAAATGTTTATTTCAGAGAAAATATGAAATAAACCAAAAACCTCAGGAGGAGCATCACACCAGCGAGTATCACCACCCGTCGGACATTCTTATTCCACCTGTGGACAAGAGGAGAGACAGGCCTTCAGAAGACAGGAAGACTGTGATGAAGTCATGTGCTCATATACTTCTGTATGGTGTGTATGGTGTGTGTGGTGTAGGTATGGTGCTCCCTCTCCTGATTACCTGCACACCTGCAACCTACCAGCTCATCTGCCTTACAGTATTTCAGCCTCGGCTCTTCACCCACTATGAAAAAGCTCCACCTACTCTACAATCTTTCTTTGGCTCCCACCAATCATTACCTCATTTCTACTGTACCTCCATTCCCAGAACCTTACAATAAACTTGTGAACCTGCAGTCGGCCTGTACTTAGTCGGCTATATACGTTAAAATGGGCAAAATGAGATTTTTTTTTTTTTTAAGGGGGATGCTGATCATACATTTCAATATATCTAATATTGAGGATCAAGAGTACTGAAGTAAATATATTCCACAAGATGTCAAATGTTTTATGTGAAGGAAGATTTCAAAGAAGGCCAATATTTGAATGCTCTAATAGACAAATGTAAAAATAGTACAAACATTTGAAATTAACCACTTTGTTCTTTGTACTAAAATTCAGACTCTAATAATTTACTGTTTTAAGTGAGACCTGTGAATGTCCACACTGTAAATTTAAGAAGTGTCATAGTGCATTTACCAGAGAACAGCTGCTCTCTGTGCGGGTCCACGGGGCTGAAACTCCAGGTTCTGCACCTGATGATGTATCTCTTCTGAAAACAGTTGAATTCTGATTTTAGTAAATCAAACTCACACGAAGGAGAGATGTCTTTAGATTATATGATTCTGTATAGATGGTTTGTCTTTTTTTACCTGAGCTCTGCTGCCACTCCAATTCTCCATACACAGCAGGTGTGTTGTCTCCATGTAAAGCCTGACTTCTGGGATGCTGGTTCCGAATCTGGGGGTCAAGAGCAAAACCGTGGACACAGAGAGGTCATTAGATGATTAACAGTATAGGAAAACATAAACACATGTTATGGCATGAACTGCCATAACTTCTGTAAGTACAGGAGCACCACACGGGGCACAGAGGGGTCATAGGACTGATACTATTGGAAAGCAGATAAAAACATTTTTTCAAATATTTCTGATTTTTCCACTTTTCCTGTGAATTACTGATAATTTTACTTTTTCTCAAACATTAAAGAAACAAAAGCAGTGACGTGGGTTCAGAAGTGGACCTTTCTTAAGGTTGGGAAACAATTCATTTTCTCTCATTGTAAAACATATATCAGGTACATAAATGTTCATTTCAGTGTGTATGTACTCACAGAAGTTATGGGATAAGTTTGGTCACCATACACCACAACTCCATTCAAACCAGTACGGTCGGTCTCACACTGGACCTGGGAAGGGAATGATGATAAACAGAGATCAGGAATACATATTTCTGTTATTCTTGTTAAATATTAAGTCTGATGTTTGTGTGTGTGAGTGTGTGTTGTGCTGCAGTACAACATGAAGGCCAAAATGGAGAAATAATTATACTCACCGGAGTAGGCAACTCCTCTGGAGATATAACTCGAACCTGAGTGTGACAGCAGGACAATTTTTGATACTAGAAAGACAAGTTTGTTATTTGACATGAACAGTTATCATCCTAAAGTCTGCCACATTCAATGTTGAACCCATTTAGACAGAAACTGAAATATCTGAATAAGATTAAGCATCATACAGAGTAAATAATTTCTAGCTTTAAGAAAACCAGAACTTTAAGACAGGGGTCTTCAGCCTTTTTCAGCCCAAGGACCCCTTGGACGAGAGACAAACAGAACAGGGAATCCCACATGTAATTAACATTTTAAAATGTGTCACATTTTAAGCCTGGCCTATAATAACTTTTATATTTAATTTATTCAACTTTTATTTCAAAACATTAACCTATTTATATACTGGATTATTAGCCTATTTGTGTTTATGATTGATAAAAAGTTGCATAATTATTATTGGTTATTAAATGTCAAGAGCTGTGTATCTTTGGACAGGTCCATTCATTCTTCCAATTGGAGTGCAAATGCCTCCACTGTTTGTAGTTTCTCGATCATCTGCACCCTCACAGTCACCATTATTTTGGTAAAGATTGTCAATTATTATGACAAAAATTGGCGGACCCCCTGCAGTACCGGAGAGGTACTACAGGGGGTTGCTGCATAACAGAACAAACCCAACTCGACACATTAAAGTCAATTTTATTTCTATAGACTAATAGGAATCACAAATTTGCCTCAGGGGGTGTTAAAAAGTTAAAAGTTCTGTTCTTTCTGTATCTTTCATTTAATGTCTAATCTTGATGTACAGTACCAGTCACCTCCTCATTCAATGTTTTTTTCTTATTTTTTATTTTCTATATTGTAGATTAACACAGAAGACTTCAAAACTGTGAGCTAACACATATGGAATTATGTGGTAAACCATAAGTGTGAAAAAAACAAAATGTTTTATATTTTAGAGTCTTTTCTTAGATTTTATAGTTAATTAGTGAAATGTCTTGCCATCATAAGACTTCTTTCAGACCATCAGTTATGTCTGGAGGTAGAGGTAGTCTTAGCATACAGTAAATAGCCCTATTTGACTGCTATAGTAGTAGTATGGTATAGTAATCCATATTTTGGCAAAAACCGCTCAACTAAAGAGAAATGACATCTATCATTACTTTAATACATGGTGGTCAGTCAATCTGGAAGACTTTGAGAGGTGAGAACCTTTAAGTCACAAAAACACGTCAAACACTGAGATGAAACTGGTTCAAATGAGGACCACCCCATTACAGTTAGCAGCCCCAGAAATCACAAATTAATAGCACCTCAGATTAGAGCCTACATAAATGTTACAGAGTTCAAGCAGCAGACACATCTCAACATTAACTGTGCGGAGGAGATGGCGTGAATCAGGCCTTCATGGTCGAAGAAGAAGCAAATCCTTCAAGAATGCTGGCAAAAGGTGGCTACTTTGAACAATCAGTTTGGTTTACCACATTTCATAGGTATTATTTCATAGCTTATTGGTCTTCAGTGCTATCTACATTGTAGGAAATAATTAAAATAAGAAAAATAAACAATGAATGAGTGTTAAAACGTTTGTTAATGTAGCTTTCCTCCGCCATGACAGGAAAACATATCGTTTAGAAAATCTCCAAACCAGTGAACTGGTCAAAATGAAAACATTCATGAACGTCATGCCCTCATGACGCAAGGCCAGATAAGAAAAGCCAGTTTGTTTGTTTGTTTGTTTTTATCATGATAATTGATTAGAATCTCTATCGTCACGCAACAATATACACATGCTAATAGCTTAGCTGGTTTGTCAACACCATAACACGATGAATCCCTATACACCGTCAATATTCTGTCAGTCAGTATAGTTACAGGCAAACATTGTCATTTTAAATAATTAGATAACACTTATAGTCTCACCATTTCGCCGGTTATAAGCAAAATTTAATTTGTCTGATAATCAGGAGACTAGCTTGATTCACCGTAGACCACGCTCAACACCACTACAGAAAACGGCTGCCTATTTCCGGGGTCAGCACGCACAATTCATTTGCAGTCTGGATGTAGAGGAGTGAATATCCTGCTCTGACTGCAGCTGGGAGGAGCCCACGGCAACACCCGCTTCTCATTGAGAAGACGATACATGCTTTCACGTCAGTCTCCAGTAACATCAGAAAAAGTCGCTAGATTCTTCGCTAGTCGCTTTAAAAAAAAAAAAAAGTTGCTAGAGGGGTCTGAAAAAGTTAAATATAGCATCAAAGTCGCTAAGCTGGCAACAGTGTTATGATACAGTATAGCGCGAGACTGACACTGAACTTCCTATTTGAGTTAAAATTGCTCACATTTACATTTGTTTTAAATCAGGTTTGTTAATGTACTGAATAAATGAAAGTTTGTCTTAGTTCAGGCAGAGAAGTGAATCTCATTTAGAATCTCTTATATCACCGATAGACTATTGATAATATAGATGTTCTACGTGTTCAAAAGTTGTCAGTACTGGCTAAGCTCTATGTTCATGTATGTTCATACAATCTCTGACTGTATCATTCTATATTTGTGGGCTTTATCGCATGACACTTTCTACATAGAGTGCATCTAGACAATACTCCCCATTTACCCAGAGAGAACCAGCAATTCCCACTAGGAGTAGGCACTTGGCAACGGTGGCAAGGAAAGAACTTCCTTTTAACAGGCAGAAACTTTGAGCAGAACCTAACTTATTGGTGAACAACCCTCTACTGAAAAATTGAGCAGAAACTTCTTAGGCAATAACAAATCTACTCACTGAAGCGTTTCAGCTTACCTGGTTTGTTTAGTCATCCCTTGTACACCGTATCCTCCTCTCTTGTTTTGAAGTGATTGGTAATCTATGGTTCTGTAAAAAGGATGTCCAACATGCTTTATGTTGTTGAATCTTCTCACTGAAAGTCTTGTTTGTTTTAAATGAGGTCCTACTTGTGTTTGATCCCTACATGACTCAAAGATGCAAAACTGAAATTGTAATCCATTCCATGGGTCCCATGTTTGTCAGGTTAAGGTTTTAGGCTTAGGAATAAAAGAAAACCTATCACTATCTAGACAGACTGAACTTTCAGCATCATACCACAGCTTCTCTGTAGCAGAGGCACAGTCTGATCCCGTAGTTGTATACCAAAGCCATGCAAATGTATCCATGACGAAACAAAACAAAAGCGGTAAGAGACAACTGGTCGCCCAGCACCTGCTGCGCTGTAAAACAAAAACAAACCTGTACAATACAATTGGGAAAGAAGAAAAAAAAAAAACAAAACAAAAAAAAAAAAAAAAAAAAAAAAATACACTCTACCAGTCTCTGCCTTCAGTCATCCTGGCGACAACGTCAAATGTGGCAAGGAGCAGAGTAGTCTAGAGTTTTAGGGCCAACAATGCCACCTGGGGACTTGCACCCCAGGATAAGAAAACTGATACTAATACCACAAGGACACAGGGTCGAGACTGAGGAGGCAGAGACAGAGTAAATAAAACAAATATTTTTATTATAATGTGAATGAATTAGGCTTAAAAATAAAACTGCTGCTGATGGAGGGAAACAAACAAACAAACAAAAAAAAAACTCGTTAAACACAAGATGAGTATAAGATTTTTTTTATTAACAGAAGAACGCTAAAAGGCCGGTTATAATACTAAAGTTCAAGTATCAATAACAGAAAACTAAAATCAGTGGGCTGGGGCCTCAGTGGGAGACGGGTGCGTGTCCCTCCTTCTTAAGCTGGGGTGCAACACTACAAACAAAAACCGCTACAAACACACTAAAAGTGCCTGAGTGTCTGCTTGCATGCAAAAGGGAAGTGAGGTCCTCACCACAGTGCCTAGCCTCCCACCTGATGACACCCAGGCCGCACTGAAACTCAGAAAAGGACAAAAAGTTAACAAAACCTACAACCCAATCAATAATCAGACTATATTGCAAATGTAAATTAAACAAATATACTTAAACTAACCAAACTGAATAAACAAAGAGCAACACAAAACATAAAGCAGAGCAGAACAAACAAAATTGTACAACAGAACTGCACAAAACAAACTAACAGAAAACAGCACAGCAGCAAGTGAGCCTAAAAGACAAAAAAAAAAAAAAAAAAAACACGTTACTGAGGACAAACAAGACTAAATCACACACAGGAGGAAACGGAGACCCTACTCACCACCTTGGTAAGGCAACCACATCACAGACCAGCAAGTGGGTGAAAGGAGCCATTTTGAGACCTTATATACAACACCTAAGCAGGGGGAGGAGCTAAGGGAGGTGCTAAGGGAGTTGGCTACCTGGGTTGCGTTAAAAACCCTTGAAGGTCCACTACAATCGCATATGGATGCTATGTTAGCATTTAGCAGAAAGCTTCCTTTTTTGAATGCCTCTGAGGAAAACAGAATAACCTGGAGTGGAGTGTTTTTACTCTAATTTTCAGTCTATTACAGCAAATTAAGAATGATGAGATGATTCCAGGCTTGACTTCAGAACTAATGCAGATTGATGTGGTTGTCGACACCCTGCCAGACTACACCCTGGCCTTTTATTGATGGAGGAACAATCCTCCTGTTCTGGTCATCATCTACAGTTCTTATAATGTTCAAACTGTATTATTATCTCTTGTTCTGTGGCTCACTCGATACTCTATTCTTTGTAGCCCTTTCTGCCACCAGTGACCAGACCTGTCGCATGTGGCTTTAAATCATTTGACAGCCAAGTCCAAATTTCATTATTCCTCACAGCACAAGTCACACATTGTTTCATGAAACAGCTCTGGGCCAGACTTCGAAGTCACACTTATTAAAGTAAGACTTCCGTTGATAGGGCTCACATTTCTTGGCCTCCATCATGTGATACCCCCCTGATGATAGAGAAGGCCCTGGAGGATATTTAATCCCATCTGTAACAACAGTTGAGTTCATATAATCTAAATATGTAGGACAAGTCAGAAGTAATAAGAAAGAAAGTGAACAAAAAAGCACACTGGAAAAATAATTGTGTATCATGAGAGGTTAAAATATTCTTTTCAAAAAACATGAATATTTTGGTTTCTGTTGATTGACTTGTCTGTCAGTGAAACCTGTTGTAGTCTGTTGTTGACTCTTTGTTCTAGTAGCAAACTTTGCTTCAAAAAGGTGATGTAGTTCATTTATCTTATCTCATTCTGTTTTTTCTTCCTTTTGTACACAAAGTCTCTCATTATCTACTTGACCAATGTTTTGCATGCCTAAGTTACCCCCTTCATAAAGCTTCACCCACAAAACACTTGTACTGCAGCTCATTGGCTGCTTCGCTGAAAAGCTAGTTGTGTTAGTGACAGACGTGTCACACAGATGCAGCTATTGCCTGGTCGCACAGCGGACATTTTGAGCTGTGGTTACCGTTATGAAGTGTCCCAGTAACAGTGAACCAGCACTCACAAAAGCAGGACATCCTCTCAGTGGAATGCAGCCTTCATTAATACATTTTTGAGCTTCCTGCCATGACACATCAAAATGTCTGCCGTGTGACCGGTCCAATACAATTAATAGGCCATATTTAAATGAGCTCTGACAACAGTCAATAGTGTTGCTAATACGTACTAATTGGCACATCTTAATTATCATAATAGTTTCTGCTGTCTTCATGTTTCTGCTGTTTGTGAAGAGGCTATTCGCTGTTAGCTTTGCCATATGAAGAACGCAAACATGTATTTTTTGCATAAAGCATGTATCACTTATTGCCTCATTTAAAGTGGGAGTACTTCATCCCCATTGGATTAAACAAGTTGAAACAACTTCCATTTCCAGAATGTTCTTTTAGTACACTAGCTGAGCTATTGGTACACATCTGTGTTTTATTTCAGACAATGGTCCAGGTAATGCTAATTAAATAAATAAATTAACTGGATAACCTGAATGCTTCTCCTTCAACTACATTTTGTGCTTCACCAAATCACATCATGTTCAGAATTGATTAGCAAATCGGAAATCCAGATTTCTTGTCTTTTATAAAGTGTGAAGTGACCAGTTATTGGGTCATTTCTTAGACCTTTTTCAAAGGACATGTGATAGCATCGTGTGAAGGTCTGTTGTGAAAAAAGGTACATTAACATTGTAGCTGATCATCATGTTTATTAACAATTAAGAATACTGAATAAAGAAATTATTGTTTTCTTGGGTAAATCCAAAAATTATTAGTCAAACTGAAGCTACAATGTTTTAGGCACGTGAGATCTCATTCTCACTCTACATTTAAACATTGTGGTAATTGAGAAAATTTGACTTCTGGTAAGGAATAAAAGTCCAGCAGTGAGATTCACAGAGTTCATGTCCTCCCAGGACAAAATTATTAGTCTGTTTGAGTTCCAGCGTAAAATTCTGGGATTGTTTGGCCCTTATTTGGAAAATGCAAAAATATGTACATGGACACTCATTATGCTTAGTTTGGTGAAGCTTATGAAATATTTAATATGGTGGCCATGGTTATTGAGAATATGAGGCTAATAGGGGAATGTTTCCACATCATTTTTCTAAATAATTTACGCACCAGCTGCTTCAGTGCCAGAGGTCAGATATGAAGCCGGATTGCATTGAGTTAAAAAAATCGTTTGTGCTTTCCTTAATAACTGCTCTCTCTAACACAAGGCCAGGGGACAACAACCTGTATTGTTATCTATACCTCTAATAAGGAAATGTCTGCGGGAACTGATGTGACTGTAAAACGCCCAAGGGGATGCTCTGAGGACATTTTCAGATTCAAATGGCTGACAGAGTCAACACTGTGTGGCCATGAACTCTCAAATATTTGTTCATGCCATGGCTGATAGCATTCTGGTGCCGTGCCAGATCTCCGGCGTATTGACATGACTGCGTGCCGGATCTCTGGCGTGCCGCACCTTCGGTTTGGCCAGATTTATCTAGACATATCTCTGAATCCAATAGAAGTGCAGCTTTCATTCTGGTCCTACTAACCAATCAGAAGTAGGACGGGACAGGACTTAGGCTAGGTGTTGACACTCAGGCGCTTTAGGTGTCGTTGACAAGACATTCCGCTATCAATGACGGATCGAGTGTTGGATTTAAAAATTTGCGTCTGTTTGTTTATGCGTATATTTAACATGCCAGTTACCTCACAACTCATGGTGCCACCTACTGACCTGTCTTTGTGTTGCTGTAGTGTAATCTGTAGTCAGAGTATGCAAAGAGCAATGTGGTAATATGGCAATATAGTTAATAGATAGTATTAGCCTTTCAAATAATGTGTATATGTATAATAATGTATATATGTTGTAATATATATAGTTATATAGTGGAACTAATATTGCCACAGTAACAAGTACTTTGTAACATGAGTGGCAGTGGATGTGTTGTTGCCCTGGTTACGCAACGCTTTCTTATGCCGGTATGTGTTGATGTTTTGAGCTGTCATTAAAGTAGATATAAACGGATCAAGCCGACCCTCGATCATTTTACATATGTTATATGTTGAATTGCGCCGCATACCTCCCACCCCCAAAAAAGTTCAGGCTCAGGATTTTTTTCCACTATCAGCCCTGTCATGCACAAAAGTTTTTCAGCGCCTTTATAGAATTACAGTTATTCATTGCTCACACACACATATTAAGTGGTTCATCACTGGGATTCAAAGGACATTAATTTGAGTAGTTAGTGTAGCATGACAATATGTAATGATTGATGTGGACCTGCATAACTTGGAGTGGATGTAACTGACTGTAAAATTAAAATACCTGGCTGTTTGGCTCCTTTCAAACACACATCAGCTCGTGATATCTCTTACCCAGGTTTCAAAACACACCTTGGTTAAAATCCTAATTCTCCAAATCTTGGGCTATGGAGCCTCCAAAAATCTTCTCAGTAAACTGGTTGCCATCTACCATACTGCCATTTACTTTGTTACTGGTGCCCTTTTCAATCCTCATCACTATAACCTGGACTCTTTGGTTGACTGGCCATCACTCCACCATACACTCCACCACCAGTAGCCATAACTTCCATTCTAGCAAAGTCATCAGTATGGTCGTTCCTAAAGCCTTTGGCCGGTAGACCGCATTCGGACAGGATCCAACACTGCGGCGAAAACGCAGGTTTCTCCCTTTTGCCTGCGGCAGTGCAGGGGTGTCCGCCAAAAAAGGCATCGACCTCCGGTGAAGAAGTTGAGCCGGATCCAACTTTTGGAAAAACCAATGTCACGCTGCGGCCGCTAACCGGATGATCAGATTGGTCAAGCCGGCTGAAGTGTCACTGAGGCTATCCAGGTGGATTCATGGACGAACTCTGATACCCTACCTGTTGTATTCTGACTTTGTTCATTTCATGAACCCAGCTTTTCTGTCTGTATCTGGCTCACTATTTACGCTACACAATAATGGCATGAAGAAGTTTAGTTTGGTTTGTGTCCGATTGTTTTCAAGAGAGCTTTGGTCAGTGAACGAGAGCGAGCAAGCTGATGGCTTCGATAAAGCTGTTTAATCAGTGAAATAAAAAGTTATTTTCTGATTGTTTCACAGTAGTTACATTCAACACAAGTAGACACAGCCCCAGCAGTTGTTTAGCAGTTAATTATAGTGTATATATTGTGGTGGTTTAATTATAGTGTATATTAGTGGCAGAAAAATATTCTAGGTGGGGCTGTGCCATATTCAGTCAGTTTCAGAAACCATCCCATTCTGATACAGTTTAACACAAACTGCAGGATAGTGCTCTGTGAAATAATAAGTAATTATTCAATGCCAATATAAAAAAATGAGGCATTCTTATACATAAACACTGCACGATCACAAGCTTTACATGTAAAACAGAACTTGTAAACAACTGACGTATCAGTTTCTAACAAAGCATAACATGTTGGAAAGGCTGTTGACTTTTACACCAGTGGCCCCTGTGACAGAGGTGATCAGCTGCGGTGTTGAGCGCATGAAACGGTGCCGTTAGTAGTTAATAGGCAACACAAGAGGCATACCATCAGAGTGGAAAGTGGATAATGTACAATAACATCAAATTATATAGATTAATAAATGTTTATATGAACTCTTACACTGTATAAAGGATGTATAATATAGAAATGTATATCAAGTGGTTGAACTCAAACCATATACAGTAATATACAGTAATATTAGCTTCCCTTTTTCACTAGCTTGCTGCCTGATATCATGGTCAGGTTGATCTGGGCCCAGCTCTTTGACACGTAGTTTGTCCGGCAAAGTTCTCCTCTCAAGCGGATGCTGAAGGAGTGATTTTACCGCAGTGAGGATTGGGTCTTGGAGGAGTACTGTTACGTACGCCATTGTCATGTAGAATGGCGCCTGTACGTAGCTATCCTGACTTAAATTAGAGATTGGTTTAACTGCTACATAGACCTGCCTCCTCGGGGCGATTTCTCCAGCGCCCCAGAGCTGCTGAGACATGCAGACAAGGGACAGCATATTGCTGCGCAGTGGATTGTCGATCATATTTTGCACATATTAATGGATGTATTCCATTATTTAAACACACAAATATTGAAGATATGAATGATTTAATATTATTATTATTATTATTATTATTATTTTTTTTGTGGCTTAGGAAGGGCGGCGCCCTACCGTCCTCTATTGGTCAGCTGCCACTGGTGTATATATTGTGGTGTTTTTATTAGTCTAATATTGGTTTCTTGCACTTGCTGTATTTGTTTTAATGTCTTGTATTGACTTGTCTCCTCTTGCTGCCATTTAGCTACGTCATCATTGTGAATGAGAGCTGGATTTCTAATGACCTGGTTGAATAAAGGTAAAATAAAAAATGTGTCTATGGAAGAATTCTTGTTTTATAAGTGTAAATGTTTTATAGAAGAGTTCTACATCGAGGGCTGTGTGTTTAAATATGATGGAAATTACAAGTGAATCTGCCAGAAGCAGCATTTGTCTTTAGCCTATTCAGTATATAGCCTGAAGATGGGGAAGTAAGTGTATATTGTAACAACTCACATCATAATAACTCTTTTAAATTATTAACACTGCAGCTGTTCTATCTGTGGTGGAGATCGAGGAGCATATCATGTTTACCTGGTGCTGTCATACGTCGTGACATACTCCTCACGTCCTCAAAAGGAAACAGAAAGTGACGTACAGTGTTGGAAATAAGCCAATTGGTTTTGCTTAGCAAATGAGGTACAAGCAATACTGAACATGAGTATGTTTCCACTGTATTTTGGACCTGTGTGCATGTGTGTCATGTCATGTGATCATCCCTTTAAAGGGATATTCCAACAATTCAGGATCCATAATGAAACTCAATGACATCTTTAGTTAGACCGTCTATGCCAAATAAATACCCACAACTTTCAAACTCCTCCTGTTCAAAGCTGAGGTTTTAAGCCTAAACTGATCCTAATCATTCACCTGTTAGCACCAGCTGACTCACACTTCTCTGAGCAGTTGAAGAGTCATGATCAGTCAACTGAAGTTGATGTGTAAAATCAGTGGAGTGCTCCTTTTACTGCAAGGGCTCCCAGTGCACCGCAGACAGGCAGAGTTTCAGCTCTGTTGTGTGTCAGCTGGTTTGTGTTATTTAATGAAACGTATGTGTCAATTTGGGGCACCAATACTTATTATCTTTATCACCTGACATTGATGCCCTGTTTAAAGAAGGGGCTAAAATTCCAGTTTCAAGACTATGATTTCATTATTTGCCATATAAAACACAAATTACGCAAAGAGTGAGAGCAAATGAGGTTAATACTGCTATTACTTCAACCCATCAGATAAGATATTTAGGCAGTACTGCAGTACCTGTAAGCAGGTGAAAAGTAACCGTTGCATATGCACTATGCAATTACAAGTTGACACAATTACAAATTAAAAAGTGCATGCCAGTTAATGCTTAAAGTAACGCTGAATGAACCATAGAGGTAGGTACAAGTAATGCATTAACTGATTACTGAGTGGACATATACCAGCCACGCCAGTGATACATGCAGTGAAGTGCTTGCCCGAATACAAGAATATATGTTTGGATGGAAAGAGTATCTTTTATAGGGATTATTGGATTTGTAGTTGTTTGTAGTGTTATAGTGACCAAACTAGTGATTTTCTGTTTAAGGCTTGATCCCATTGGGCACGATGTGTTCTGGCTGCACCTTGGCTACCATAGTTGATCGTGGCCATTCTAGACAATGATTGTGACCCAACCAGAAGAGCCACTGTGCATTTCAGAAGCACCTCAGAAGAAGTGAGCCATGTCTGATGGAGTAAAGGCGTTAGGGTGACTTTTAAAATAAGTTTAGGAAGCCCAGTGTTATGGTTCAGTTTAGTTTGTCTTGACTGTTGTGTTTTTTTTTCTTTTTGTGCTCTCTCTGTTCCCCCTCCCATTTCTGTTTTCTTGTAGAGCTTGTGTGTGGCAGGAGGGTGTGGCTGGCTCCTCCTGTTGGCAGCAGAGGCACGCCTGTATCCACTCAGCCCATTTCCTCTACCTCTTAAGCCTGGACTTCACTCCTGCTCATTGTCAGATTATTCCATGCTCCCTGCCTCATTAGCCTGCCTGGTCTATTTTTTGATTAGTGTTATTAAAGTATCTTCAGTTTCAACTCACCAGAGCGTCTGTGTCTCTCTGCTTTGGGGTCCAAATCTTAAAGAACGCAACACCCAGTTCAGCCTACAAGGAGTTTCTAAACAAATGTTACATTGTGCTTTAATGTGAATATTTCATAACTTACTTTTATAATCAGAGTGATCTAATATTCAGGTGAGTGCACTGGATTTCTCCTTCATGTGATCAACATTCCTACTTTCAGTTTTAAAATGACTTCAACTACAAGTTTGTACAAGGTAACCCATGCATGATGAAGTCTATGAGATGTGGCTGAAAGCTCCACAAAAAGCTTGTAAGTGGACCTTCAGTTAAGCTTTTGTTCATGTATGCAGTGTATGTGTAGAACACTGACTAATTCCCGAGGACAGCCAACATAATTTGGCACATCATGTTTTGTCCTTTATTAATGTTTAAAACATTAACTGCCTGGTTCCATTATGGACATGATTTCAGCAGTGCGACCGTGTGCTGCAGATCCATTTGACTAATGATTCATAGGTTGAGAAGTCATTTTTGCACTCGTTCAGTCTCTGAAACTGCAGAAAGCATTTTAGCAATAAGGTCATTTGGTTTCATGGTAAGTTAATGGACCGAAGATGATCTCACACTACAGCCATTAGGAAACTCTGCCAAGACTTTGTGTCAGAACGTCTCTGTGTCCAACTGTAAGTCACGAGGATGAAGCTGAGGGTCGCTGATACAGAGTTCAGAGGAAGAAGCAATACGAAACAAATTTAAAAAATAAATATAGAAATATAGAAATGAATGTGTAAAAATGCATACATTAATAAAAATAGAAATAGCCCTTTTCATTACTGCAATGTATTATTTTTTCAGTTATTTATGTATTAATTTATTCATATTTATATCATTTTTTATAGCATTATAAGCAGAATGAATGGGAACAGATTATACTGTAGTTTGTGTTAATGTGTTTATAACTATTAGAACTCAATAAAGCATCTGTAACCGGTGTGTAAACAGATAAAGACAACTGATAGCATAAAGTAGTATATTGAATACATCAGTATGAGTTCTGACACACACAAACTATTTCAAACTGTGAAATAAACAGTTAATAAACACTTTATGAGGACTTATTCACATGTGTAAATCATGTTACTATAGCCTACATGAGTTTGTGTCATACTGTGTTATCAGTTCTCTGAATTCTCTTCACTTTTTGTATAGGTAAATCTAAATTATGATGCTACTGCAGCGATGGTGCATATTTTGTAGGATAAAACAGTGTTTGGACATGTTTGTGGACAAGCTTCAATACTTTGTCACTTTCTGACGGCCAGAATCGCTCAGAGACATCCTATCAACTTCTGTGGTATGCAAACTGTAGCACGTCATAGCCCCGTTAGGCCTGCAAACGTTGTTACAAGTTTGTTCCTTTTTTTCAACAAAGCTCCTCTCTTCTCTCTTTCATTGGTCGCGCTGTGTTCTTGGTAAATGATGAGATTGTGGAAACACACAGTAAGCAGCAGCCCTGTAACCACAGCACTGCAAACATTACCCTGTGATTGGGATCATGACACGAGTAACGCAGTGTGTACAGATACAGGTACAGTGTACCGACTATGTCGGCAGAAAACCACAGACATGAATATTTTTAATGATTCGAAATTTGACCCAGTCAAAACAAATATGGAGGATTTATGTTTATTTCTGAGCAAAAGTTCACTTTAATTTCAGTTCTGCTTAAACTTTGATGTGTCTTTTGGCAGCCGTGATATGTGCCATGCTGTGTTATGATTGGATGACCTACACATATCACATCCAAAGGGCCTTATTATAGAGACACGGCTTGTTTATGGTGGAAGCAGGCCAATGTTTATTTGTGAAATGGAACATATGGTGGGAAATGTTTTGTTCTTTTTGACTGTTGCAGCTTCTTAATATGTACGATATCTACATGATTTGTAATGTAATGTTAAAATATTCAGATTATATGAGAGAATGCAATCACCAGGTGGCAAAACAGTGCAGAATTCCCCATGTACAGTATGTTTTTTAAACTGAGTAATACGATGAGGAAAATGCATAAATCTTGCATTAAAAACATTAGCATTATAAACTCATAAATAACTACAAATCCCTCCATGATCATAGATCGCATATAAAGTGTGGAGGTGATGATCGGCCTTGGGCAAGATGAACATACCGTATGTATCTGCTTTGATAAAACCGTCCTTCTCTCACAGAACCAGAACTAGAAGATATTTATACTCATCATAAGACACGCACACACACATACACACACACACACAAAAGTGATTAATATTAATCAGATGAAGTCTAATGATCAACCACAAAAATATTAAAGGCACAATATCTGAAGTCTAAATACTGATGTTATAAATAATAGAAGACGAGGCACCATTGGGAGGAGATCATATTCCAGCATTAACAACAATTATATCTGATCACACTGAAAGTCTTTCTCTGCCTCCTTTTGTAGCTGAAAAGTTTGAAATGCACCTTCCATATGCACTTCACCCCAGAGAGGCAATTAAATCCATATATAAAGAGAATATAATCACCAACATTTGCCTTTTGTCTTTTTTGGATACTTCTTTTCTGTATAATTTGCGGCTCCTGGGAGCTGAGGCCACCTGCTGGATCCTCCAAACACACTAATCTGATTTGGCAAACTGAGATTTGTGAGCTGTTACAGGCATATGAATAATACATGATTAAATAAATGTTTTCTTCCAGCTTGACACCAATTAAGTTTTTTTTTCTTCTGTTGCTAATTAAATACTTCACAGATATATTTTCAGTTAATTACATTTAATTACAGAAAAAAAAACATTCAATTTAACTGAGCTTGTCCTTGTCAAATGCTGTATATACACTGTGTGTGTTGTACTGCGCTTTGTTAATGTCTATCACTTGTGATTCCATTGCATTTGCAGACAAGCAGCTCCAAATGTGCAGTGACAAAACATAAATCAGGTGAACATACGATGCAGTTAAATATTATGCAGATGTGACGCACTTACAGGACACGTTGCTGCCAGATTTGAAGGTGAAATCTGTGTCTGTGGACGGTGGATGCAGTCCGCAGGCTTCACACCTGCTAATCAGTAAACCAGAAAGAAGACATATGGGTAATAATACGAGGCTCATACCTTTCTGTCCCCCTGTGGACACACTTTAGCAGGCTCTTGGGATTTGGGGATCATAGACTTGACATTTGGTCTTGGGCAACGCTTATGTTTTGACCAGAAATGTGACATTCGGAGAGAGCAGCTTCATCCTCTCTGACTGTATGGCTGGTCGATGTTGAGCGACATGTTGAGCAAATTTCACAAGTTTCCCGTCAGCTTTTAGTTTAATCTGTTTAAATTAGAGCAGAGGCTTCTGGATGGTTTGGGAACAAACTGCTCCTAAACGAGACATGATTAGAGTACACACAGTGTAGTTCCTGTTGAATCGATGCCCAGGTCAATGATTGGACAACGTTTTTGAGTGCCAAAATATGCCTTAAGGGAACACTAGAAGGTATGAAAGCCTGATCTATTGTATTTCTCTACAGCAATAATATTCATGACTAAATGTTCAACAAATACAGCTAATGTTAGGGAAAAAATGCACTGTACTATTTATTAACTGTTGAAATCAATCAGTTTGGTTGAGGTGAGGCACAATCCCACTTGGCAATGCCATCCATCACATGATGCTGGCTCAAAAATAAGATCATATGATGAAAGAAGCAGATTTTGAGCATCTCAACCCCCATTAAATAACTTGTACTATTATTACTATCACAAGTTGCTCATTTCAGTTCACTAACATTTGGAAAGTCTAGAGGAGTGTCTTAAACCTGCATTCTTTCTAATGGCCAGCAGGACGCAGGACACTATTATTGCAGTGAATATTTGCATCACTTTCTCTCTCCTCAAATGTTTTCAGAAACATATTTTAACCAGAGCGTTTCTGACCAGGCAGAATGACATTTTATTCCTGCCCGAATCAGTCAGAAGCAGCCGCAGGCCAACTTGTACTATGTACAATAGTATACATATATACTACCCACCACCTCCATTCTCTTGTCCAAATATGGTCACTTCTGGCTCCAAAAAACAAAATGGCAACGAACAAAATGCCAATCTCGAGGCTTCACAATGATTGTCCACAAACCAATGGGCGAGGACACAGTAGTTTTACACTTGGTGGAGACCAAGAGCAAAGCTAAAAGGACAATAACGGACTCATCAGGTGATCCCGAACGCAATTTTGAATGAACAGACAATACGAAAACATTTCTATAAGGGATATATGTGTCAGTTTATTGTGGACTTCCTCTTACCCCCTGGTGGCAAAAGAATCAATAAATACAGCTTTAAGCAACCAAAGACACAGCAGGGACCAAATATTCTGTCAAGAGAATTAATGCTCAGCCGAGTCTTAATGAGAAGGAGACACAACCAAAGGCAACCAGATTATCTGCACAGCTGCATCAACCCATTCTGATGTTAAGGAACCGTTGGAGACCAAACCACGAGAAACTCAGCCTTAAGGTGACGCTGTATGTGTGCTTGTGTCCTGATAATTAACTTCTAAAAAAAGTTTAAAAGAATTCTCATGTATCTGGAAACCTCTACTTACTTTTTTTTGTCTCATCTCTTTCTATCTATGGTTCTTCCTTCCTTTCCCATCTTCTCTTTTGTCATAAACTTAATAATTCTTCCGTCCCCTCCTTGCTCTCTCTCACTTGCTCTGTCTCTCTCAGCATTGACACTGCAGGGGATCAGTAGGAGCCAGTGTACACACAAACAGTGGGAGTTATCTCCCATCTTGGCAGACAGACGTAAAGACAGACACAGTTTGGCAAGTTTGTTAAGAACCTTCCTTCAAAGGGCACTGTTAAGGAGAAAAATGCCTCTTTTCTCCAAAAACAAGTCAAAACTCAGAGGAAGTCGACAAGCAGGAGTGTTATTGTATCTGTCAAGTCCCCTGGTTATGTTCATCTTTCTTTCTCCCTTTTCAGTTCATTGCTTCCTTTTTTATTTTGTTTTATAGCTGCTGGATGCACATTCAAGTCCCTGTCCTAATGATATGGGTTGTTAAATACCTAATAGCTGAGTATGGAGTGTCAATTTTGAGCTGGAAAAAAAAAGAAATTAGAGATTAAATAGTGGCATGAATGCACTGACTAACAAATAATAAGATTTCTTGTCACGACTGCTACTCAGCCCAAGCAGTTTTAAAAAGTCATTCTGACAAGTCTGACAAAAGAACTTTGATGATGTCATCAGGGTTATCTCAGCTTGGGATTGGAGAATAGAAATGTAAGTAAGGCCATGGAGTCTAAATGTGGGCTTCAGACAAGTTCCTAATGAAAAATAATGAGTTATGGAATTTTAGGATCCAGGATTTGGGGTGATCCCGCCTGCTAGGGACCACTGCCAGTATGTACTTATTGGACAGAGCTTCAGTGTCTGTCAAATGTCTTGAACCTGCATTTTGTCCAATGTCCAGCAGGGGGCAACTCCACTGACTGCAAAAATAAAGTCTGATTGTATTGAGTCTTATGTAAAAATTAGTCTAGTTCTCAGTTGATTGAAGTATTCTTACTCACATCATGATGTTCATTTTATAAATTATGGTGCCATTTAGATAAAAATAGATGATAAAGCAAGGTATGCACCTTATGACTGACAAGTCATTCTCAGTGAGTCCATCGGGCTCAACGCACTGGACTCACGAAATTCAGGCCAAACTGTCAAACTAGGCAGTGCTGATCAAACTTAAATCAAGATCCTGTTGCTGCATTGCTGAGTAATTCTCACCTCAAATGTGTTCACAACCATATTTTAGTGAACTCTTCAGCTGTAATTTGAGAAGCTTTAGTCACAGATCCTTCATTCTCTGCTGACCAGCCTCATCCTGCATTAGAAAAGTACAGTTGAAACAGCCAAAGAGCACCAATCAGCAGGAAGAATAAAACACTGAATTGGACAAAAAAAGAAACCTATTAAGTATGTATGGTTGTTAGAAATAAAAAAAAATACATCAAACAGACAGAGAATTGTATAAAAAGTTCCTAAAATATCATGAAAGCTCACCTCTGATGCAATATTCAAAGGAAGCCATCTGCTCAAATTTCACCCAAATCACTGCTTTTACACAAACTTCCTGCAGTTATTGCGTCACTGTTTAGGTTAACTGTACAGCTTATCAGTTATTCTCTTCTCTATTGTTATGCATTGAATATAATATGAAATATCCATAAAATATGTCACTTAGTCCATTTACTCTAGGATAGAAAAGGGGCCCCTTGAGGAAAAAGGTTGGGAACCAGTGGTTCATGTTGTCCAATCACCTCTGCAGGGTTCTTAATACTAAACTAAACTAGTTCAGTCTCAGATCATCAGATTTGCAGGAAGTGATGTTAAATAAGATCTGAAGCCAGATGGGTTTATAACTGGAAAGTAATGGAGTGCAAAAGTGTTTTCTGCTGTTAAACTTGGAATCTGTGTTGAAGAGTTGACAATTTTGGGACTTCGAGTGTGCATTCATCCCCCAACAAAAAGGCTTTGGTCTATGAGAAGCGACATTACAAAGCCAAAACCAGCCAGCTCAACAAAATAATCAGTGATTCAATGACTCTTGGTAAACGTCTCAGTGAATATCTCCCTTTGTCTGCTACAGGGAGCTATCCTGGTGTTTACAGTCTGTCGCCTCTATTTATCTAACTCTGTTTGGGGGATAATCATGCTCTTAAGTTTGTAACTACACTTCCCATCATTTGAGCCTGATATGAAAATGAAAAGTTACTCTCAAAATCTCAGAAACAGAGCATGAACAGTTTTTATTTATTTATTTATTTATTATCAAACTGACTTCTACAGTTCATAATTCAATTTTATGTTTTAGTGTGCCAATGACAGATTCCCATTTTAATGTCCAATTAAATGTCATTAAGTTCTGGCTCTGTTCTCTGGTCTCTTAATCATTTTAACAGATTTTCTGAGTTGATTCTTTTTGTCTTTTTTCTGACATTATTTCAAACAAGGAGTATTCAATGTGATATGAAGCCAAGGACCTACTCTGCTCCTGAAAACTGTTTTAACACACATGCATGCTGTAGCACCATCTCACATTCACAATGGTGAATATTTCCATGATGTGACTTCTACAACACATTTCATCTGAGCTGTGTTGGAGCATTTGACCATCATTGACAGAAAGAGAGATCTAATGATCATCATCATTTAATAATACTAAAAACAGCTTTATTTTTATATAGCTTTTAAAAACAAGGTTTACAAAGTGCTTTATAGAGCAGATGACCCAACAGAAGACCAAACAAGTTCAAATTGTGACAACAAAGACAACAGGAAAAAAAAAATCTTTGATTTCTAAAAGCTTAAAAATAACAGTAACGAAAGAAGAACAGTAATGAAAGAAGTAATGAATATATAAATATATATGAGATGTGGGAAAATCTGACAACAAGGGTTAGGGTTAGGGTCTAGTCAGGTCTGGCTTTAAGGGTAAAACGATAAAGAGATGATAAAAAATGATGATGACACCACAAAAAGTCAAGACTGTAAAAATGAATTTTAAGAAGTGACTTAAAAGATTTTAGTTCAATTGTATCTCCTCGGGCAGGTCGTTTCAAGGTCGAGGTGCCCTGATGGAGGAGGTACAGTCATCTCTAGTTTTGAACCTCGACCTGAAGTGTCCTATCTGAGGATCTAAGGCTACAAACTGGCTCGCAGGGGGTTAATATACTGACAATACAATTAGGGGCCAGACTCAAATGGGCTACTGATCAGTAAAATCTTAAAATCAATGATAAAACATCCAGTGTTAAAAACATAAAAGTGTGAATTATTTTTCTGAAGTCGGAGTGTGGGAGTAAGGGTTTCATTTTGGCGATGGTTCATAACTCCAAGAAGCAAGACTGGTCAACTTTATTGATATGTGGTTGGAGGCTGAGGTCTGAATTGAACAAAACACTTAAATTTCTGGCAAAGGGCTTTGTGCTAGTGAATAGTGGACCAAGGGTGTTTTCTGTATGGAAGAAGGAATGTGGGGGAGTTAAAAGATAAATCTCTATTTTGAAATCATTGAGACTGAGGAAGTTTTGAGGCATCCAAAATTTTATGTTGTCCAGACAGTCAAACATAGCATCTAAGCTTCCAGGGTCGTCAGGTCTCAGCGGGAGGTATATCTGTGTGTGTTGTGTAGCAGTGGAAAGATACATTGTGATGATGGATGATCTGACCTAGAGGGAGCATATAGATAGAAAATAAAATCAGACCCAAAATTGAACCTTGCGGTACACCACAGGCCACAGTTATAAAAAGAAGTTAAGTTAAAAACACGGCAATGGACAGTATGATAAAGATATGATGGATAAAATTATAGTAGATAAAACTCTTGGTCTGACACACACATCTTTGGTTATGATGTTGTCAAGGCTGAGACTGATGAAAAACCAGACTGAGGATGTGGCACTTGGCATGTGTGGGCTCTCATACAGCCTGAGTGAGGTTAAGAGTCCAAGGTGTACATAGGTAATTAAAGTCTGAGAAGGACAGCATACATGTACTTTGCTATAAAGAGAAACAAACTCAGCTAACACTCTGATAAAAAAAGATTATTTGGTGAGGTGGTCTCTGTTGTAATAAGTGGTGTAATCTGTTAAAAGTGATATAATCATTGGATAAAAATGTTTTGTTGTTCATGGATCTGGATTCAAATCAGGGGCAGGGAGTGGCAAGGAAATCATGAGCTGCTGTGGTTTTGCAGCTGAGGGGTGTGATGGTGACTGTTTTACTGTACATCTGTGATGGGAAATAAGTGACGGAATGCTAAGCAGGTGAATCAGCGATCACTGATTGTGTGGGTTGAGTGTGGAGACAGGAGCGTCTGGTAGGGGGGAGGTGTTGTGTGAATCAAAGTGGTGTGTTGTATAGAAGAGGTGTGTGTGTTTCTGGTGAAGCGCATATTGTAAATTCACCAACAACATTCAGCTTCCCTGTTTTTGTTTATTTCTGAATCTCATTTAAATACTTTATTTATAACACATACGGAATGTAGAGTACAGGTAAGGGAGCCAGTGGTGAGGTATCCGGGATGGTGCACGGCTGGTGGTGACAGGACTCCCACAGCACAGACGTGGAGACAAACAAAGTTGGACGTGGCAGGAGGATTGCAGACAGGGACAAATATGATTAGTCAAAAAGGTCTGGCAGATTCTGGAAGGTTATGCTGGGGTTTTATGCAGCATATAATGATTAGTTGGGTGAGAGAGAACCGGCAGTCAATCCCAGAGAGTGACAAACACAGAGAGACAGACAAGACAGACAGAAACACAATGGAGGGAAAACCCTAGAAACACTTGAAAGGAAGGAGGTGGACAGCCTCCACTGAACAATAGTGCAGTAATGAAATGGCATCAGGCTGCTGGAGGTGTTTTTTTTGCTCTTTGCACAGCACAAATGTTGGTCAGCAGATAAGATGATCTTCTTACCTCCTGGTGCTGTGTGTTCATAGTGGGGGAGAAAGGGGTCACCACATTAGCCGTAAGCAAAAAGTAATACTAGGAACGTTTTTTAAAATTTTTATTTTATTAATAAAAAAATACTTAGAAAAAGAAATTCTCATAAATGAACATAATATAAACAAATAATTATAAGATAAGAATATATTAGTGCTATATCTCTGCTTTCTGATGCTTTTTAATTTTTTTTTCTATATATGAAATGTGCATATTCTCTTCCATCTGCCATCAGAATTTAGACTCTTATTGACCATTGAAAAGATGTTTTGTTCATGTATGTATAGATAGAAGCCTTGGATATTCTTAGATTTATTTTGTAAGCTAGTTTCTGAGAAAAAGAGTTTTTTGATCACATACTTGGTTTTCATCAGACAGCGATGATGTTCTAGAAATATAAAAATAAAAATAAAATTAATGAATTGTCAAAAAGCCTGCACTTTAGCAGGATTGGGCTTAATGAAGTGTTGCTCTGACAACAGTTTCAGTTGGATTTTGGAATCCACGTATGACCAGGGGCCCTGAACTATTCCAGGAGGTACTCCTTTCTTTGCCATTGTTATTAAAATCATAAAAGCTCTACCACTGCACTGGATGACTCATTCTTTTGTTAGTTTCTCTGAAATAACTTCTCAACTACATTTTGTTATTTTAACTCCTTATTGCTTGGTCTTCCTTGTTTATGCTGCTTTGCTTGCTGGATTGACAAGTTCAGAGGAACTACAGTGTAGTAACTTCATATCTCTTTTATGTGTTTGGAGCAAACTATCAGACTGTGGCTGTTACCTGTTATCTGATAAAAAGATTCTAAACCAGCCTTCTCATTTGCATTCTCTTTAGAAACAGCTAGTGTCTCTTCATGTCTCCCCATTGATCAGTTTTCCTCTTTTTCTCCTGCTCCATCTCCCTTCCTCCCTCTCAATCTTTGATTGAGAGTAATGTGGATGGAAGAGGAGGATCCAGTTGAACGACTGGATCAGAAAGGCCAGATGGGAAGGAGAGTACAAGAGCTCTCTGGGAATATGAATGAGCGCTGGGGATTTGCTCCTTTGTAAAAATTCAAATTTTGTTCCCTCAGCTCAGCGTCGATGCACACTCTTACACAGATGGACGAGGCTCTGTAAACGCACACTTAATCTGGGAAACACACACACAAGCACAAACACACACACACGCTTGTTGTGGATGGTGCTGAAGCCCTTTGCATTGTTGTTTTTATGCCAACATGAGAAGCAGCTATCCGTCAAAGCTGCTGGCTAGACCTGCAGTGCTTCAGAGGCGCTTGATGGTGCAAAGAGTGAGAGTGCAGCAGTAACAAAGGGCAGAGACAGACTGACGAGAGGAGCTTGTTTGGGTGAATTAGTCACAATTTCTTTGGCAGAGATAAAACGGCACAAAGTCTCTGCCTCCATCATGTCATGGACATAGTTAATTGCACACCAATTAACTGATTACTTCCAAAAAGAGCAAGTGAGAAATGGATGGAAGGAGAGAAAACAGTGAGAATTAGTTTGTGAAGGTTTTGTCTTGAGATTCACGCACGCCTGTTGGGATACCAGGTCTTCACGCATGAACAGGCAGCAGAAGTCCCTTCAACACCTATTCTACCTGAGGCTCATCATTTTCTTTTTTTAGACGAAAAACACCCAAGGAGCAGATGGGTTTAACTGATTTTCACCTGGATTTTATGTCCCCATGCTTCTGAAAATTGTTCTTATATTACCTCTGCATAAGTTAAACAAGACTCTACAACCATGCTAGCAGCTCTGTGAGGCTTTAAGAATGACAGTGTCAGCATGCTAATGTTTACCATGTTCACCGTCCTATTTTAGCATGTTAGTCTGCTCCAATTAGCACAAACACACATTCATCTTGCAGGTATTTGACCATAAACCAAAATATGGTGCACATCCTGACCTGATGATGATGATTGTGGGTAGAAGTTTAAAGTCCCCATGAAGTCCATTAAGTCTTTCATCACGTCTCGTCACCTGTATTCCAGTATCTGTCCCAACAATGACAAAAAGTCATTTTTGAGGTAGTTTCAGGTATTATTCGTGATATTATAGAGTTTGTCATTTCCTGGTAAATGATAAAAAGTTGTTGATGGCTCATCCTGTACTTGGGGGTGTATACTAATTTTACATCCAATGAAACCCTTTCTCTCTTCTGACGCTGCCAGAGTGGAGTGATCCCTGTTTGATACAGTCTATGAGTGATTCTGAGGGCTGCTACATGCATCTATGGCCGGGCCTCACTCATCACTGTACAAAAGCACAACTTTATAACTTTATTCAGGGATTTTGAAACAGGTGAAACTGGATCAGATTTTATAGAGAATATATTTGCCGCTTTTCTCTCTGATGTCCTCTGACTGCTCATCTTCAGTTCTCTGTGATTTACAGTTTTCCTGATGGACAGATAGCTTTAGCCTAACCACTTGCTAACATAGCTAACACCTTGTTGACTGCCACTGCAAAGAAGCAATTCGCTAACTGTTGTTAGATCATGAGGTTGTGTAGCTAACCAAACTGAATCAGCCCCAACATTGCCAGGAGAAGTGTTTTTTTTTTTTTTTTTGAGTTCATGCCACATCAATGAGTGCACTTTTGTTTATTTAAAAAGATGTAGGCTATTTATTTGTTATATATTTCATACTATTGTTTATAAGAGGGCGATTTTAATAAAAAGAGCATGTGAATGTGAATGTGCACGTGAATGCATGAATGGGTTAGATCTGACCTGCGCCAATTCTTCGCAAACTTCTGTGCTTTGATTATGAAATATAATTGCCCTCTTGCTCAACACTGATCTTGTGTAGAGACTAGAATTTTGTATTAACTGTGAAGCTTTGAGGCACTCTACTGACAACATACCTGGGGACAGGGTTAGGTCTAGTTTTCTGTAACTGTACATCCGTACACTCCATATCCCCACACTCCTGGAATTAGATCTACCAGGACTTGGGAAGCTGCTTCAAGCGTGTTTTGACAGTTAAGCACAAAGTAGTTCAGCTAGCTGAGGTTGTCTCCTTATTTTTGCTTCGAGACAGGTAAATAAATTTATTTTACCAAACTCCATCCTGTTTCCTCTGCTTCTCATGGAGAGCTGGGCTGTAACAATGAACATGACTCATCTTTTTTAATCACTATGGTCTTTTAAAAAAAAAAAATGCTTTAAAGGGGGTGGGTGTTCTATGGTTGATAACACACATACACAAAAGATATGACGTTTTCTAACTAGGTTCTGGAACAAAGACCACACCTCAAACTTATCCCATTTCTGCACCTGAAGTACTCCGTTCACCTTCTCACACTCACATCCTCCTCCATCCCCTTGTTTTTTTCTTTTTCCTTTTTCCCTTCTCTCTCTTTCGTTTAAATACACAAACCACCGGGGCTCTGATCCCATAGAAAAAACGAAGAGACAGCTCCCACACCCAGAGTCTGAACTCCCTGCTGGTTTCCTCTCGGTCCATCTCCAAACTCCTCGAACCATCCGCCTACGACCCCTTTATCCCTCGACCCTCAACCTTTCATTCCTCCCAGCACATAATCTTAGTTCAGCTTCATCCACAATAAACCATGCTAAATCTATATCCACATTGGTGTGGTCTTTGTTAGTTAATTCATGGTTGTTCACGAATTTTAATTGCCATGAAGTCCAAGATGGGAGGTGAGAGATTATAGGTTA
Source organism: Sciaenops ocellatus (assembly GCA_033000465.1). NCBI lineage: Eukaryota > Metazoa > Chordata > Actinopteri > Sciaenidae > Sciaenops > Sciaenops ocellatus. The sequence goes on from CP136881.1 coordinate 23,415,191, forward strand.
TTTTAATGCATTAAAATCAAATAAATGGACAAACTATTGTTCCCGAGTCATCTTGTACGTATATACTACTGTGCATTGATGTTTTCTTTGAGGTTAACACTGCAGTATTTGCTGTAAAAATTGAATTGATTGTTGAATTTGCGGGCAATATGGACTTAAATTTAACCCTCCTCCTTTCCTACAGAGATGACACATCTGTCCTCCATACTGCGTGAAAAGTGGGATTTTCATCAGCGAGCATCACTGTAAATTGCTGTAGAAGTGCAGTTTAATGAGTGTTCACAGGTATCTGTGGGTGGTACAGGTGCAGTTGCTGTTTGAGGTGAATAAACACAGACTGGGAAAGCACTCCGGCACTCAAACTGGTACAAATAAAGTGAAGTGAAAATCCACTTGAGAATTGTTACTGGCAGAGAATCTTTGTATGTGTGTGTGTGTGTGTGTGTGTGTGTGTGTGTGTCTCCTGCTTCTATCTCTGATTTGGATACAGATACAACAGGCGTAATAAGATGTAGTCTCATGATGCGACACAAGATTGCAGCGAAAACATTCGGAATGACACACAGTGTAAAAGATAATAAAAGATGACAGTGAATAGAAGACTGAACTAAAACAGCTGAAGTTGTAATACTTGAATACTCCAAACTGTGTCTAAAAATTGTGACTAATAGCTGTAAAGTCCAAGACACAGCGACATCATGTCATTTAAACTAAGATAACCAGTGTCACATGCCAGATGCATCATACATACAAACACATTAGTAGTCACGATGCACTCATCCTGGAGTCATTCTGGGTTGACACCATAGACTGTATAAAACATAGACGTAGCCTCCTTGACGTCACCCACAGGTTTCTAAAGAGCTGTTGTGAAGCTCAGAGTGTGTTCTCCAGATTGCCATACACCTTTTGTCAACTGGGGTCAAAAATGACCCTGCCTGGTTTCACTATTATTTAAAGCATATAGTATAAATTGTCAGTCAATTCTGTATTACACCTTTAGTCTTATTTCAGTCCGACCCATTACCACAAATTTGTCCCTTTAGGGCCAGTATACCCTGTTTTTGAGTTAATAAATTGTCACTTCCAGCAGGAGCAGGCAGCTGTTTTCAGTCAATAGCTCTGATAAAGGCACTGAACACGACCTGCTTGATGCTAAACCACAGACAGACACAGTTATAGCTCATGAACATTTAGCAGCTAAACATGTGATCAGTTCGTGAAGACTGAAACACACAGGAAAATGAATATTGGACTTACGTTCATGAGGTGGTTAGAAATAAAATTAAAAACTGATGCTGTTCTGGGTCTGCTGAATGTAGCAGGTGATTGCTAACATGATCACGAGATTTACTTTAAAAGCTGATATTATGTTTGTGTGGTGTTAGCTCCAGGTCATTTTTTATTTGGATTGTGAAAAGGACTCACACCAGTCACACTGAAAACACTATTTAACCTGCAGCTCACAACTCCACTGCACACGCACACCTGTGAGCCAAAGACATTCACTCTGCTGAGTCAAAAGGCTGAAAGTGGGCCTTCAGTGTGGGCAACAGGAACAAGAACAAGGCCTTGTCTCCAGTGTCTGGAGTTCAAACACTGGCTATGAGCAATTACCCCATCTGATTTCAGCAGCAGACAGTGTTTCAGACACACACTGTCTCTAAGGCTTCAGGAGATTGAATTATACAGGCCTCTAAGGGAGCGCCGCCATGCCGCTGCTTATCTTTTAGCCACACAAACACACCACACTATGAAGACTCCTTAATCACTCCAATAAGCCAGCGCCTTAAAATAGTTTCTGTCCTGTGTGGGCGTGCTGCGGGACATGGTCAATGTTGGTTTGAGGTAGACCACATAAACTTGATGTGGCTGTCCAATGGCAGTGTAAAAGAAGTGCAATGGTAATGGTAGTGTTTGGTAACCAGACCTTTTCTCTGGTGAAAACAGTGTGAGTACTTGAAGTTACCTCCAATGGGAAAGGATTTACCTCCAATGCCGGTGGCTGTGTTGTGTTCTGGCTCGGTCTCCATGATCCACTGTCATTTTTGCCAGCGGATACTTGCATTAGCATGGGAAGCAGTTTTTAGTACAGCTTGTCTTGTCTTTATTTCTTCATTTCAGATATGTGAAATGATTTGGCCATTGTAATTTCTCACCATTCAAACACTGGACTGGAATTAAAGAATAATTAGGACCTCAGAGTTCAGAAGCCTCAACCTTTTATGAATGACAGCAAACTTAAATAGTTGTTTTTTGTCTGGAGGTCTGACGGTGCCAAAGCTTCTAATGTATACTGACCACTGGGGTATCTTATTATGCAATGATTATAGTTTTGTATAGAGCATGATAATAAAGTTTGCATTTGCAGTACTGTACTGCTTCATGCTTTGTGTGTGGCTGTGAAAAGACATTCTCACGTGCATGGAAGCTTTGGGCAAAGAATCTCACTCCTACACGGCAACACTATCTTCATGCAGTTGGTCTATTTTTGTCAGACAGGCCTGGGAAAGTGAAACAACCCTCATTTTCCTGTATTTCAATCATTAATGACCGTTAACTTATCAGGCTAATACAGTGCATTGGTTACACTCCCATGACCCATCTGGATGCTGACGGTTGGCTCAAAGACCAACATATTTCTAACAATAAGTTACCTGATGTGGGTTATGCATCAAAATGTCCTCCACCCAATCCAATACTTTGTCAGGTTGCAGAACTCTAGAAATTGCTCCATCACTGCTCGGTTTGAGGAGGCATCTATATGTCAGTGGTGAAACTAACCCACACACATGCATCACACCTCGACATGTTGACTTGGTAAAGCCCTGGCCTGCTCATGAACAGAATGGGAAAAAAGTTTTATGTTTTTATAAAAAATGCCCCGAGGGGTCTTTGCTAGTCCTATGCAGAATTGTGAGGGTGCTTCAGTATAACCCTGACTGTATTGCTGCCAATGGCTAGGACAGACGCAAAAAAACACAGTCTGACTACCAATGTGGTTCAGCTTTGGTGAGGTGAAGTGCACTGTCGTCTATTGTTAAATTAATGTCTTATTTTGGTAGGTCATGAAACATTTAGTGCATTCAGAATTCATTCAACATTAATTCAGCCTCCTTGCCTGTTTGTGCTTTTCCACCGACTTTCTCGCTCTACGTCAACCTAAACTTGCTCTTTAACTTCATCAACTTTGGGTTACATTTCCCAGGAGCAACTACAGTGTTATGAAACCACATCCACCCCTCTACAAGCACAAACACAATGCTTTTACTCCATTTATTTTGCATATAACTCACCCTGTTTTATGTTTCTAGTGTGCTGGGACATTTCTGTGTTCCGCCTTGGTGTTATTGGTTTATTTATATACCACACTGATACTTTAGACACAGTCAACAGTGTTTGTCAGTTTAATGAACAAGTAAATAATTAAATTAATATAAAATTATGATTTCTTTCTCTATGGCACCCCTCCTCGCTGGGAACACATGCTCTGACGACACAGTTGGACTCTGTGGGTTCCTTACTGAGGTGTTCCATGTCCTCTGAATTTTTGGATTATCATTGCTTCCTACGTTGCTGTGCTTGTCGTCAGCGCATGACTAACATTTCAGCATCAGTTTCAATGTCAAAACTGTGTCATACCTCTGCTGGTGCCTCGTGAATCACCTTAGTCATGTCGTGATAGGTCCCAAAGAAACTTCTGGAGAAAGGAAGCGTAGTTTGAGGCAATGGACTCTGTTTTTAGAATAAATGTCACTGTCTTGGCTGATGGCCAGTTGGGCTTGTGTTGCTTCCAGTGGATGGCACAGTGTGTCCTGTTAACTAACTTTTCAACAGTCTTCATTTCAAAGTTAACAAATAGTTGCAGAGCTTTCAAAGTGGTGGTGGGGGTTTGAGGTGGCGTGTTTAGATTGAAACAGGTGAGTAGTTGGAAGATAAGAGTCTGTCAGACAATAGGGAAGTTAAATATGGGAATGGATACTCACAGTTGGAGCTCTCTGCTTTGGCTAAACGGCTGTTCCTCTATTTATGTTAATAAGACAACATTATCTTTTCCACAGAGAAACAAGTAATTAAAAAAAAATGGAATAACAAACATAACTCTAGTTTTGAGTTATATTTTGGAGAGTTTGAGACATTAAGTCCATAGACAGATGACTGGAAAAATGCTGGAATGATAATGAGCTTCAAGAGTTTGGAAGCGTTAGTAACATATTCAAGTTGAAAAAGAGTAATATAGGTATATATAACATAGAAGAGCTGTGTATTCTCCGCAGAGTGAGGAGCTGCTTCTGAAACGACTTCATGCACTTCTGGTAGAATCATAATCATTGTCTAGAATGACCTTGATCAGCTCCGGTGGCCGTGGTGCAGTCGTGCTCGAAGGGATTAATCCATAATACTCCCCTGGTGCTTTAAACTCACAGTCTGGGCAGCTAACAAACTAAACTAACGGCAGCTATAGCTCACAGCACTTTACAGTCCATCAGGAAACTCTGACACCCGAGGGAAAAGTAGAAAACATTTACTCCATGAAATATGATTCAGTTTCACCAAATAGTTGGTGATGTGTAACTTTGTGCCATAGAGTGTTATGTACTTCTCCCGACCTGGAGCACAAAGTTAAGTTAGTATGAGAATACAGTGTTTCCCCTATATTCATTCAGCAGCGGTGCAGTGCCGCTGCTAGATTACGAGCGCCGCTGCTGAAATTTCACAAGATCAATAATATCAATGTGCTACTAATGATTTTTACTCGCACTGTGCGAGCACAACAACACACGATGTTATTTTGGACTTGTTTTATGTCATTAACTAGCTCATCAAATCCTGTCGGACCGTCTTGTCATTCTTCAAAGGACATCTACGTAAAAGGTAACGTTCAAGTTTATACACGGTCTATGTGTTAGAGTAGCGAGTAGCGTAGGTAGCGTAACGTTAGCGTAACGTAGAGTAGCGTAGCTCCTTATGGCAGTGTGCAACAAGTGAGCAGGCAGAGAAAGTGACGGTGAAGCGGTAAAAGCGAATGGAGAAGCAACAGTACAGAGGGAAACATTAGCAGGAAGTTTGTCAGTAATAAATGCTACAGCTTTTCAAGCTAACGTTAACAGTACGTTTTTTTAGCTGCTAAGTAGCGTTAGCTACATTAATTAGCTGCTTGTCATTACCACCTGTGTGTGTCCAGAGGAGCGAGGAAAGGAGCAGTGAGAGAAACGAAGAGAGGAGCAGGGAGAGATGCAAGGAGAGGAGCAGAGAGAGGGGAGAGGAAAGGAGTAGTGAGAGGAGCAGAGAGAGGAGAGGAGCAGGGAGAGCTGCAAGGAGAGGAGCAAAGAGAGGAGTGAGGAAAGGAGCAGAGAGAGACACACCGAATAGAGTAATTTTAATAAAATTATCCTGCAACTTCATGATCATAAAAGGCTTTACATGACTCTGAAAGTGTTGAGAACTGCTAACTTCATGGTTCTTCAGTTTCTCTGACTATAATAACTGAAGTAAGGGAGGTGTAATATCCACTGTAAAGGTAAAGGGATTGAACACAGCGGACTGTGTGATAGATGGTAGTTGTAAATGTAGAATTACTGCACATTAAATGATGAAATGTCTTCAACATCATGAGCACTCCTTTGACATCCAGGATCACACTTACATATATATTTTATCACCAAAGGGGACATTGATAATTTTGTGTTCTGCTCACACAAGTAAAACAGGCTACTTGATAGAAGCAGTAAAAATCCATTCTGAAAAGTGAGTCAGGATATGATGTTACAGTTTATCTTGATTATTCATGCCTGAGGTCACTTTTAAGGCATTTACAGTTTTTGAAATATCAGTGCAGTGTGGGAGAACACCAAAAAAAACAGCACAAGGTAAAGGACTGAATGTGAATGAGATGTGAATGAAAGTTTGGCAGCAATTATGTAATGTTCCAATATTTTTGAAGTTATCATTTTATTTGGAGAGGGACTCAAAATCAACTTTGCTAACAATGTGGAGAACCTAAAAATACACATTGCTCCTTGATTCCTTCCTTTCTGACCAGCATCTACCAACCTCTTTCACTCTAAAAGATCAAGTTACTAACCCAGTATCAGGGTATGTGAGTTTTGGGTCTTTCTAGTGGGTCGATTTCAATCAGGTAGTGATAATAAAGCAATATCACACGAGAGGGAGTGCTGTTATACTGAATATCAGCACAGCTGTGATTTTGCTTTAGGTATGAGGCCGCAAAGCTCCTAAAATACTGTCACGCACATGACAGACAATTAATTAACAGTGTTTTGAGTCTGTGTTTAATTCAGCATGTACAGTATCTGATCAACCGACCACTTCCCATTTATAGTGAGAAATCTCTATTTTTTAAAACGGTTTGCCTCATTCCTGCAGTCGTCTCTCACTGAAATAACAGTAAATAGCAGTAAATGGTTGTCCCTAATATATATATTTTTAATCACTTCTTCAGAAAAAGTTCATTTTTGCGGTGCAAACTCTAATGTCATCCTGTTGGATCAGACAAACACAGTATTGTTAACCACTCCAAGATGTCGCCGGTCAGCAGGTGCAGTAGGAACAAGCAGCTCGCTATCTAAAAGCAGCATGAAGCAAAGTTTTTTTTTTCTTCTAAAGAAATGTATGTGTCCAACTTTAACTTGGTTGTTTTGTTGATTTTGCAGGAACTGATGGACATATTTGTCTGCCAGCTATTGTCGTTTTGAGGCCTTGAGGCACTGATACCCAAATTCCAAAGTACAGAAAGTAAAGAGTAAAGAGAAATATCTGATGTGCAGTGGCCGCAACTCTTCCACCTCTGAAAATGTGTGTCTCTGTGTGGCTGGAATTGATTTTTTTGTACAAATTAGATTAATACGTTTGGTTATGCACAGTTTGGGTTTGAGGGTTAGATGTATTCTGTTGCACATCTCTAGTGATTCTTTTACGATGAGGTTGAACTTCCAATTTGCTATATTCACTTTGTCAGTTCAGGGAAATATGAGTGATAGATTTCCAGGCAGGCACTTAAAATGTCAAATATGTAGTTTATAGATGATGTGCAGAGCTTTCAGAGGTTTCTGGTCTTCCTGTCAGACTATCCTGTTTAGCCAGTCAATGTTTGCAGTCTTTCTGTTAGACCACTTTAACACTTACAAATGTTTCTCACCTCTGTCTCTCATGATGTCCATGCATCCTTAAAGTCTTAAATTAATAAAATAAAAATAAATTAAAATAAAATAACAGGGTTTAATGCTACCTTTTTAGACCTTAGGTCCTAACTGAGTCCAGTTTTTCCCTCAATTTATTGTATAGAATAGCAGCCAACCTCCATACACTTCCCCCAACTCCCCACCCAGTCTCCCCAGTCTTTTACTGAAGATTTTGCCCTTGTTTGCACTGTTTGATTCTTCTCTGAAGACGCCTGGGAAACTATCTTTAGCTCAGCATCATCTGTAAACTATGCCTTAATTTCCTAAATCCTCTCATCATTAGGGAAAAATCAAAAATCTCATTATCTCTGTTAGATATTTGTTAGAATCTGTTGTCACAGCGCAGAGCAGCAACAGCAAATGTGAAACTTGTATCGACTGATACGAAGTGGCAGACTTTGGTGACCCTGGTGACTGGTGATTTTGAAAACGAGGTTACTGGAAATATGTCTAGAACTATAATATTTAATGAAATCTTGCTGAAGGGATCAGGTGAACTATTCAGGGAGGGAGAGAGACAGATGGAGAACAGGCAGCATCTGAGAGTATGAGAGAGGAAAACAGATTGAAACCTGCTCAACAGTCTTGTAGCATTCAGACCTCACTTTTCATGTGTCACAAACAAAGTACATTCACCTTCATTGTATTTGTTTAGAGGCGGTGTGGGGAAATAACATTTGGAAATAATAAATGATACAATCATCATAGATGCTAAACATGTTAATAACACTTTGCACTGGTTCCATAAGTTTCTGTCATGGCCCACACAGTTGGCTGTGATTAAAACTCACACATCTTGTGAACAATCCTTCAACAGCAAGCAATGCTGATCATCAGGTGTGTGGGTGGATGCTGCGTGGGCGAACACAAGAGGACAATTTGAAATATGGTGAAACAGTTGTTGTCTCGAGTGAAGCGACGAGTTACAACAGTGAAATCAGCAAAAGCTATAAATGTTTGGGATCAAATACAATAGAGAGATTTGTTAAACATACATTTACAACTTTTTTATTTACAGAAAATGTATTATAGTATGGGAACCAACGACAAATATCCCGTGGTTGGTGATTCGATTCAGGCATAGACTGTATAAAACATGTGCGTACTCTCTGTGATGTCACAGGTTTCTGAAGACCTGTTATGAAGAGTGTGGTGGCTCTAGCTGTTGCAAAGTTGGGAGTCCTGCCTCTGCCACCTCCAAGCTAATCAAAAAGCGGTCAAAGAGGGGTGTCGATTAGCTCAGCTGGTAGAGTATCTGCCCCATATACGAAGGCTCAGCAGCGGCCCAGGGTTCGAATCCGACCTGCGGCCCTTTGCTGCATGTCATTCCCCATCTCTCTCTCTCTCCACATTCCTGTCACTCTTCAGCTGTCTCTGTCAAAAATAAAGCTTGAAAAGGCCAAAAAATATCTTAAAAAAAAAAAAAAAAAAAAAAAAAAAAAGTGGTCAAAGACATGGACTGCGTGTGGAGCTGAGGCGGGCTGAATGACACCTGGTTGATCAAACAAGCCACCTGTAACGGCACCTACCTGTCGATCAGCGTGTCCACGTTGTTAATTTTGCATCCTTAATATAATCACCAAAATGTTGTGACTTTGCAGCTTCACATCTGTCAAAATGTGAAACACAAAAAATTCACAACAGCATTTTGGAGTTTACAAATTTAAATCTCTGTGTGTTAACTCTGAAGATGGAGTGCTTTGGAGTAGTCTTCCACAAACTCCCCTGATGCCCTGAGGCATTTAACAGCTCCCAAACGTGTGTGTGTATGTGTGTGTACCATGCTTGTTTAAAAAGAACACAGTTAATTATAGTAGTTAGTTATCATCCACATTTATACTGCTAATTATACCTCATTCCAGTTATTGACTGATGGACCCAATTCCAGTTCCTACTGTAAAATGACTATTTTTCTGTCCAACAGCACCTGTTAAAATATAAGGTTAGGGTATTATATATATAAGGCAAGGATATTTTAGCTAGAAGCTACAAATATACACGTCTAGTGTTTTTCTTTTTCATTTTACAGTTTCAGGTGAAAGGGTGAAACAAGAATTGATCATAAGCGTTTTTGGTCTGTTTTTCCTGTTTCTGTACTCATTCATCCTGTTCTCACTCCCAAGTTCTAAATAGGGCCCAGCGCTTAAAATTAGGATGTTGTGCCTCTGTAGCATCATTTTTTAACATGCCCATCTAGTGTAATGTATCGATGAACCGCTAAAGTCAGGTGATGTTGTAGAAAGAGTGAGTAGATTGGATGGACAGGTCATACAAACACAAGTCAATATTGTCCTCTTGTAAACAAATGTTACATACTTATTTTAACCTTATTTTGACCCCATAGTACCCCAGAGCACTTGTTCTATATTTCACTATAATACCTGGGAGCGCCCTTCATTTCAAAATCATTCCCAGTGTATCAAGACACGGAAATTAAAGTCCCAAGTTTTGTATTGTAGATAGTTTAGTTTCAATAGTCATTCAATCTCCTTCCCTAGTTTTCATTGTTTTCCGAACAGATTCACACGCCTTCACACGCACAAAGGATTCACAGGAAATGACAGGCTTTTGTTATGATGGAGCCAAAGGACATGCTATGCATTTGCCACAGAGGTTAGCGCTGATCTACAAATCAGGACAACTGACAGTCCTGGTGCTTTTTGCCAGTAGATGAGTGAGTTTACATTTTTGCAGGGCAGTAATGAGAAAAGAAGGAACAGACACAGTGAACTGTCAGATGGTAGACTCCTTTCTACGATCTGCAAGGTGAGGGTCACATGACAGACGTCTGTATGCTTATAGCTTGTCTGCTTGTGTCATGGTTTTTGAATTCTTGTTACATTTTGTCAATCCCTGTCTTGGTGTCCTGCTTTCTCTTATGTATTTAGTCCCTGTGTTCATTGCTTTCAGTGCCAGTTCGCTTTCATTCTACGTTCAAGCCTTAAAGCTGTTCCTCTGGTTTTGTTTGTCTTCGACTTCTAATTTTTCTTGGACCTTGCCTGTTTCATGGACTTTGGATTTAGCCTGCTTCTTTGTTTGGACTGCCTTTCCCAGTTTGAACTATTTCAGCCTGTCAATCCATGAGCTTTTATACATTCACGTTTGCAATATTCGATGATTGTTCTGCACCAGGTCTGACTTTGTAGTCTGCATTTAGGTCCTATTCCTCATGTTCATGGTTACCTTGCTTGAACCGTGACAGCTTGTTGAGTAAGAAGGTAATCAGTGAAGACGGCAACTATTGCAGTGAAGCTCAACCTGTTCTTTATTTTTTCACCTCTAGTTTTGACAGTGGCGCATCGTCACTGTGATAAGTGATGTAATCAGTGCAAAAATGTGGATTGTGAGAGACAAAAAGTAAAGAAAGACGAGCCAGTCTTTCTTAAAAAAAAAAAAAAAAAAACGGTATTATACAGTTAATAAATATTCGTGAAAACACGAGTTTAAACAGATTTCAATAAATCCTTTCATTCCTCATCCTTTCCCTCCTTTAACCATCACCTAACTACTCTAACACCTCCTCACCTGCATCGTTTTCCTAAATTGAGGAAGACGGCGATACTGAAATCAAAACCATACAAACTAAACATCCTAAAACTTTAGAAATCATATTTCTCCTGGTTTCTTCATGATTTAATAAAGAATCATAGTTTCTTCTTCATTTTATAGCATAAAGTTCACTCACTGTACTTCTAACCATATCTTTTCCTTCGTTGTAACCCATTTGTTCAACATCTAAAGTGAAGCCTCAGGGCTTGTGTCAATACAGAGGGTTTTTTCCCCTCTTTCATTTGTTTCCAATGAGAAGAGAGCGTACAAGACCCAGCGTCTTTCTTTCAGAGTGCTTGTACTTGTTTGGCGGCTGCTCTGGGCGTTTCTAGTTGAAAATCTATGAACTTTCCAGGCGCTGCTGTCGCTCCTTTTCAGGCAACCAATCATATACTGGACGGGACTTATCACCCTGGTAACAAAGAAAATGGAGAAGAAGTATGTTCTGGACATGTGTGTCTATCCTGAGCTTTCTGACATGTCAGATAGAAATATAACAGAGACTCTTAGGTCAATTTATAGGAGCAGATCAGCCAGACACTGTTGTTAGCTTGTTGTTAGTTGCTCAGTCCACCTTCTGTTTACGTAGCATTATATGACTGTGCTACAGTACACTATTGTGCTTCCTTATATTAGAGAGGTTGGAATGAGAAGAAGTAGATATACGAGTATTTAAAATTAGCCTGAGGGTGACATCACCTGCAAGCACAAATTGAAATTGGCATCTTTGATCTTCACTTAGAAATAATAAAATGTCAAGAGTTTGAATTAGAATAAAAGTCTGATTCATTATCTGTTAAAAAAAAAGTTATAATTTCCCTTGAAGAGCTTTCAAAGGCGAGGAAGAAGACTAATAAATGTCCTATTCACAAGGAATGCAAAATGAACACTATTTCTTTCTCTGTACTCCGGCTGCTGTATCACTACATTAATTAATTAATCTCCAAGGCCATGTGATATGGAGGTCCAGTGTGCTGACAGTTTAATGGCATGAAACTGAGTAAAATGATTTTTTTGCTCACTTTCAGTGAGAGTTCTGTATGCATGAATGAGCTGAAGAAATGGAATTCAACAAAACCCATGTCCATCTTGTTAAAAGACGTATGAAAGGCTGTTTAGTGACTGTATTCTTGTATTAACAATGGGCAAAATGATGTAATGCCGTTCAGCAACAGGACGGTACTTTTTTGTGTGAAGTCATTTCAAAATGTAATTTTCTCTCTCTGACGCTGCCAATTGTCTGCGTTGATACCTGTCAAGTGCTGTAAGTAGATACACAATGTCCACTGGGAGGAGACACAAATCGTAACCAATGCATCACATCACATTTGCCTTGTGAGCTGGTGGCCAGTACTACTTAAAATCCCCAATGATTCTGGGAAGGCATTGAAAGCTCTGACAAATCTACTGTACAACACCTGCTAAACACAAAACGGCAGCATTTAGCAGCTAAACAGATGTTTTCTATAGGGGATGGTGGAGACCAAACATGAAGCTATTAGCACATTAAATAGCTAGACTGACATTCATGTCTGCCAATTGTGTAAATAGGTAATTTTGTGCTTACATGTTCACCATGCGCTTTATAGGTGATAATATATTAATATTGTGTTAGCAGCTTGTTGTGCTGTCTCCAAGAGAATATGGGCACCTAAAGAGTCTCTATGAAAGTTTTCATTTTATTCATTGTAGCATTTTTTAAATTACATTTTATTTCATCAAACCATAACAGGAGTTATCTCATGACACTTTCCAGAGCTAGTCTAAAATGTGTTCTGTATATTATTCATTAATGTTTGGTATATAATATTATACATTATATACCCAACAATTCCCACCATGAGCAAGCACTTGGTGACAGTAGCAAGGAAAAAGAGGTAGAAACCTCAAGCAGAGCAAGGCTCATGGTGGACACACCTAACAATAATGATAACTACTACTACAACTACAATTATAATAAAAATGTGACTAATTATAATACGAATGATTATAATAATAATATCAATCAGTGTTAGTAGGCATGGATCACAGCCATGATCCACGAGAACCTGCGAGAACTAAGGGATGATTCAGGATTCAGGACACCTGAGCCAGCACTAACTATATCTCTATCCAAAAGAAACAAGCCTACAGTAGCCTTCAACTACCTGTTAGTGCACATTATCACCACCTGCTGTTGCCTGCTGTTACCACCCTCTGCAGTCAGTGTATCATTTCATCCATGAAGATGGACCTGATTGGCTGTATTAGCATGACTTTCCATATGATTTGGAAAGAGTTCAAACGATTCAAACCATGTAACATGGTAAAGTATTCTTATTATTTTGTGCTTTTTGAGATTTCATTTTTGGATATTAGCACCCTGGAGGTACTTTTGGAGTTTGACAACGTGCTATTAAGCCCTGTGGAAGAGAGAGAGAGAGAAAAAGGGGTAACAGCACTTATCATGTCTGTGCTGTTTGTTTGCATGGGATAAATAATCCATCAGGAAACACAGTTTTCTATATTGACAAAGGACCTCTTTTGCCTGCACACAAATAATCTCGGAGGTCCATCAGCGGCTTTTTTGTTTTAAACTTGTTTAATTTTGATTATACAAACAAACAGTTCTTTCATTTACACATTTATTTTCCAGGCTGAACCGATGACCGACTGGCCGAGTCAGAATGGAGAGAAACCAAAAGCTCAGCAGAGAAGAATAATTCCACTGCTGCCTAAACTAATTTGGTTATTTCTGTTTACCACCTAATATTTTCCATTCCACTTAATTTTAGTTTGATTTTATTTATTTTTTTCAGTAATGAGGATAAGAAGTAAAATGATAGTAGTTTTTATTTATTTTCATGACACCACCAATTACTGAAATGTATGATTATGTTCAGTGGTGATTATTTTTCTTATTTTATATTTTCTACTTTTTACTTTCCTGTAAACTTTCAACACAAGCAACCCTGCATAAATCGTATCAAAATACTACTTGTCCCTGTATTATAATCCAATAAAATATATTACATGACAGTAATGATACATTTGAATAGAGTTTTATCATAGGTGTTGATAGCTTTAGTGACTTCTGATGAGCACAGTGAAGGACCCGTGGGCACTGAACCTGATGAGGCCAGGAAGTGAACAGGGAGGAGACCTTTGCACATGTGACTGAAATGACAACTTATGTCAGCAGAGAGAGGAACGGTTGATTGGCTCACAGAGGTTGTGGTCTAACTGAATGAGTGAAACGCCCATGGTCAGCTGATTGAGTTGGAGGCAGGATAAGAGAGGGGGGAGAGGATGTAATTAGCCTTCCTAACTGGACAGACAATGTGTTTGTAATGTACAAAAAAGATTTTGAAAAAAATGGCACGATGTATGTTCACTCCAAACTTTTTCAGGTCTATCCATCTGATACTATATATATCTAACTATATTTTTAGGGTGATTGGTGTAAAGAGCTGCTTTTCAAAAAGCTTGTAAAATGTGGCAGCTTGTGACATGTGATGTTAATACATGAAAAGGCTAGCATGGTGTCAAACACACCACCTCCTTTGCTCCGACTGTTTCTTCATTATTTTTCTTTTTAGTATTGACAACTAGCTTAGACGCAAGAAGCCAATAAGATTTCTCAATACTCAGTACTTGAACTGGAACAAGCACAGGGCGATAAATGCTACAGACACACATGATGTGATGCAAGGAAGACGTCTGGAGATGCAGTCAGAGCGGTGTGGAGTGGCAGGGTCAGTAACAGATGACTTGTGAAAGCAAAGTGACAGTTTGTGTGGCTTCATGTGGTGACCTATAGTCTGTGAGTGTGTGTTTGTTGGAGTGTTTGACTGCAGGAGTGAGAGAAGAAGAAAACAAAAAGCAGATTTTTTTGGTAAAAGTTTATCCGGCAAAATGGTAAAAGCAGCAAAGTTCATTCTGTCTGCATCTTCTTCCTTTCACAGAAAAAAAAACAATTTTTAGGAACTCTGTCTCTACTGGACTACAACTTCTGTTGGACATAAATCACAAAGACTAACTGACTTTATGTGTTGTGCACATTGCAGCTTACGTAAAAATGCAATCAATATTTACTGATTACTTACTACTCGCAAAAAGTACATATTTGACAGTACCTTTACAGTAAATAACTGCATACTACTTACATTACATTAATCATTGCATAATGCCAGCTGTATACTGACATTACAGTAGTTACGCCATGATATTACTGTAATCTAGCAGTAGAGTCTTGTAGAATTCTTTTATTTGACTGTAACTTTACTGTAAATGGTCATATTACCATAATTTAGTGGTATGGTCCTGTAAAATTACTGTATTTCATTTTACATCACTAGTTACATTACTCTCTGTTACATGGTCTCGTTAAAAGTGTCTTTAAAGAGGTTCAAAGCTGCTACATAGTATTTATATAATATGTGCAGAGACAAAATGTGACATACATACAGGTATTTACTGACCATCAACAGCTAGCTAAGCTCTGATGCAGTCCAACTCTTTGCAAAGCAGCAAACAACCCCACCCCCCAAACTGCGGAAATAATGGAGCAAAAGTAACTAAAGCGCTACCACACATGACATGCTCACATGTGGTTCAGGTCTCCTCTCTGTTTTTAACCTTTGTTAAAAGCCAGACTACTGGACTGTTCAGTGTTCCCACTCTTTCCAGGAGAAAGTAGCTAAAGGTTGCTTGAAAAGTCAACAGATGACGTTGCATTGCAGTTTGCATATGGATGATGTCTTCAAGTATTTAACACATGTTGCATAGCCGCGTGTGTTGCTCTGCACACATATGTGATGTAATCTGGTTTTCAGCCAACTGTGTGTAAAGAAGATCAGGTGGCGGGATGAGCAAGCTGTGTGCATATTTACACAAGAATATTTAATTGATTAAAGGTCCAGCATGTTGGATTTAGTGGTGGTGAAGTTAAAATGAATACCCCTCACCTCACCCTCCCCTCACCCATTTATTTTTTCACAATAATAGAGTGAATGAACTTTTACATTTATATGCCATTACTTGTGTCTGCCATTTATTTGGCATGGATGAAGTCAGTATAATCTAATCTAATTGGGGCGGCAGTAGCTCAGTCTGTAGGGCTTTGGCTTGGGAACCGGGTGGCTGGTTCAAGTCCAGTATGGACCAAAGTATTGAAGGTGGACTGGTAGCTGGAGAGGTGCCAGTTCACCTCCTGGGCACTGCCGAGGTGCCCTTGAGCAATGTACTGAACTAACTGCTCACAGGGCACCACTCTGTGTGGCTGCTGATCTCTCCACCATCTCTCCACATTTGCATGTTGATGAGCCCTTTGTGTGTGTGTGGCTGTATTTCGGGTAAAATGCGTAAAAAAAAAAAAAAAAAAACTGTGAAAGAAAAATCCCTCAAGGGATCAATAAAGTATCTTAAAAAAAATGTAATCTAATATAACTCCGCCCAGGTTCACAGCCTCAGTCTTCTCCTGCTGCAGGACATAACTTAACCAAAGAGCCAGCTGCAGTGTCAAAGAGCTGCAGCACCTTATGTGGCTTTATGTGGTTTGAGCTCATAGCATGGATCCCCAATCAGCCCGGAATCATATCTGATGTAAAGAATAGAGCTGAGGGTCTGTGGAGACAAACTGATCTGATGTTTGTTTTTGATGACACCCATCTGACTGAACAGTTTCTCGACTTCAGCATTTCAGTGTTAGAGAGAAGGGAGAGAAACTGCAGCAGTAGTCAAGTCTTGATTTGGGGTTAGGCCCGCTGCATCCCAGAATGCCACAGTGTCTGTTACCTCCTGATGAATAATTGTGTCTGTTGTGGTTGGAAAATTTCCCAGAAGGCTAAAGTGTTTTCTCATGTCTGCCATGCTCTTGTTGCCCTTTAGGCATGTGCTGAAGATCTCCACATTTTCTGGGAGCCTTGGACATGGTGCTGCTTACACATCCACAAGAAGTTTGCCCAAAAAGTCATGTGATTTGTTGCTAGACACCTTTTTTTTTAAATAGGGTCACAAAACCTCAGTAAACGGTGAAAGTGCAGAGAGTGGTGTACTCACTGTGGAGTAGTGATGAGTCTCTTCAAGTGTAGTGTAGCTCAGAAAAGTCGCTAAATTTGTCGATTTTTGATTCTTTTGGTAGCAAAAAAGTTACTAGGTTGGTAACAGGGAGTATGTCTGTTTGTTTGTGTGACAGACATCTCAGAAGTCACCAGACTGGTCTGTGCTTTCTATCATTTGTCTGCAGTCACTCCCTTTTCCTCTGCCAGACTTATAAAGGTTACTCAAGTTTTCAGTTGAACAGCTGCATCTTTGACTCAGTTCAAGTCTTCCCAGGAGAATGAATGTCCATTCAGGCTCATGTCTTCCCATTTACGTCAAATACGACACATCTGCTTTACGTTATGTCTGAATGCATCTTAACAATAGATTGTTCTCTCATCATTTTTATATTATGGGATGTGATGAATATTGTGATGGTCTTTCCATTCTGATTTTCCACAAATGCAACACAGTACAATACATCACATTACATCCATGTTTTCTATCATATCTCACCTCAGGTAGCTAAACTGTGCCATGTATATTCTTTCACATTCAAATTGTTGTTTCACTCTGTGTTTTGGTGTCTTTCTAACAACTTCCTCACACACTTCTGTCTCCTCCAGGCCTCCATATGAACCCTGCTGTTAATCTCGACTTGTATTTTGTTTGCTATCACGCCTCCTACTGGTCTTTGCATCTCTGCAGCAGCCTGCAGAGTGCAAATTATAATTATCACCTCGTGGTCCACAAATACCCACGCAATCCCTGTGGCGTAGAACATCTGAGGCTTCAGAGGGCTTTTCAGACAAGTGTGTGTGTGTGTGTGTGTGTGTGTGTGTGTGTGAACACACTTCTCAGAGCTTGCTAAGAGCATCAAAAATACATCTGTGTCCCACACAAAATGCCATTATTAAAGTGCCTTATTTGGCAGATATTTATGCACAATATATTTTGGGGGAGAGTGATGCAGCTTAGAAAATCTCTTCAGCAGTCACTTTGCCATGTCTTATAAAGCTAAACCATAACTGTCAATATATAGTATTATTTTTTATTGAAGTCTTTTAGATTTTAGCAGTGTGTTCAGACCTCTTTACCATCCTGAAGCATTATGTAAGGATGTACTGTACAGTAGTTTGGAGTTATTGTAGTTGTTCGATCTGAGCAAAAAGTTGCTTCTACCTCACTGTATGTTGGTGCAGTCAATGCTCGAAGGGTTACAATTGATTTTTGCCTGGTGGAGGAATAAGTTTAGACAAAAAAAGTATCCCAAGAATGCTGTGGGGTCATAACTCAGCTAAACATTTAGTCACTGTTACTAAAATTGTGGTGAAAAAAGCAGATGAGACAGCAGTCTGTAGCTAAGGGTATCAGCCCCACCAGTATGTGTTTCTCATGCTTTGCCCCAATTTATAGAATATTACAAACCATATTTCTATCCAATATACCAATATAACACCACTGCTAACTGGAAAATTGCTATAGGGTTGAACTAACACACCTCTAAAACAATGTCAACAAAACTGAAGCTAATAAGATTCACAATGACAGGATCTTCATGCAAGGACATCGTATGAGGCAGCATTATACTGTGCAGGTACACTGTACACCTGCTGGTTTGCTCATTCAAAATAATTAACTAGGGAGCTGCCTCGCACCATTGTTGTGCATCATTCATACAAATCATCCTCGAACAGATGCGTTTTGGCAGATGACGCAACAATCGGACTGAAAGCACATTCTTCAGGGACATGAATATTTATCAGATTAGTTGAATGTGATTGTTAAATGGTGTTAAATGTGTCAAATGTAAACAAAACCTAAAGTATGAAGAGACAATAATTGAAACCATCAATTTTATCATGAGGACATTTTCATATTGAACATTTGACAGAAATTATTGACCTTTCTTATAAGGTGACGTGATATCAGGAGTGATTGGATGTCTTACAAGCTTCTCATATTCACAGTAAGGAAATGGATGAAAATCACTAGATATTACCGAGGATAAAAACTGAAATGGGCAGGTGGACTTTCATTTACAAGACAATTAAACTATGGAACTCAGTACTGAGATGGGGGGACGGGGACTGGAGCCTATCCCAGTTGACTTTGGGCGAGAGGCAAGTACAATGAAAGTGAATGTCAATGAGCATGTGTAAATAAAGTTTTCACTGCAGGAGCAGAGTTCCAGTCAGCAGTGCTGATGCCCCACTGTGTTTTTTATTCGTCCATAATGATTTTCAGTCTAGCACTGGGTATGCACGCCAGGATTCACCTCTGCTAACATTAGTATGCTAACACATAGCATGTTAGCATACTAACATTTACCACTTAGTATTAAATGCAAAGTTCAGCTAAAGCTGATGGGAATGTTGAGATTTTTGGTCAGGTTTGGTCATAAACTAAAGTATTAGATGAACTGAAATGCTGACCAGATGATGGCGCTAATTTAAAAAGTACAATTCATCCTGAACACATGAATATGTGTACCAATTTTTAAGGTTACATGACGTGCCAGGCTTCACTACCACATCATCAGCAATGCTGCAATATTACAAACACCTACAATAAAAACTTTTACATGATTCTACAGGAGACCTGACAAGAAATCCATGAGGAAATCTGTGTTCAAGAAGAAAAGGTCTATGCATTACTTTCAATTTTAAATGGAAAAGAAAGGTCAGCAGTGTACAGTAAAATCAGCAGTCATTATTAAACATATAATTCACAACACTGTACAGCAGCAGTTCATTTAATAAAGTGGACGAGGTGGCGTGCAGGGGCCATGTTGGAGTATCTGGGAGGGTCTATGGCAATACTTGCAGGGGGGTCCCTTGTGAATCCTTTCTGTCCCTGACATCCCTTTCACAGCGTCGAAACATGTGCACAGATGAAGGAAATTACATTAAGCATTCAATATTCATACTCTCCCTGTTCACCTTCCACCTCCCTCTCTCTCCTCCCGTCTTTTTAATCCTCTCACTCCTGCTCCGTCTCACCTCCTCCCTGTCTGTACTCCACGGAGGTGGGATGAGGTGTTGTGGCCCTACATGCCATTTTGATGTAGTGTGAAGTAACTGCTGTTTGGGCTTAGCTGCAATTGCCGATGAATACAAATTGAGGCGGAAGCGATGGACGGCTCAAGGTCACCTGGGAGGATCATTTCAGAATGCGGTTTCATTGTTGATCCAGTAATGAGAGAAGGGACCTGGATTACAGAGCTGAATGCGTGCTCCCCACCGGTCCACTGTTCACAGCTCAATCATGGCTCTGACTTCACACTCTAACTGCCGTACCCCTGCTGCTCAGGTGTGCCCATCACTCATTTCTACCACTTGTGTTCTAACACTGTTTTTGACATCAGGTTGTGTCTATAAAATTAAAAATCGAATGCAACTACAGTTTTTTTCCAGTACAGAATCTGCTGTATAACCATGAAACTGGTGTTTGGTTAAAACACGTATCAAGCAACATTGTATAAAAATCTGAATTTTTTTATGATTTAGCACCCCCAGAGTATAATATCACTGTGGTAAATATGGACATCTGTACACATGTATTTGTTCTGATTACATTACTTATGATCAAAAACTAGTGAGTCGATAACTTTGCTAACAGCCAAACATCAAGCAGGTGCAACAACATAAGACATAGCAGCCAGCTAATATTACTTACTTGTCCAACCTCAAGTAGCCCAGCTCGGCGTCTGTCTTTTAGCCTTTTATTTCATCAAGCGGCAATAACTAAAAGTCAGTCACAGATTTACTCTTGTTCAGCGGCTTGATCACTCTCTCCTCTTCTTTTCTTAGCTTCCTCCGTCAACGTCCACTTTGGTCTCTACACCTCTGTCATTATGTCCCATTCCCAGTCAGCATTCCCAGGGCCTGAAAACCTCCTCTTCCCAGTGGTCCAAAATGCCTGTGATACAAACTGTGACACTCCCCATGCACTTTGAGCTCACAGTCCAAGCAGCCCAGCTAACAAACTGAGCTAACATTAGCTAACAGCAGCTACAGTTGGCAGCAGTTTACTTTGATGTCCATCAGGAAACTCTGTAAACCACAGTGAGTTGAGGCGGAGCACCAGAAAACATTTTCTCCATAAAATCCAGCTTCACCAACATCAGTGAAATAGTTGGTGGTGTGTGACTTAGTGGCGTGAAGCGTGCTCAAGGTTGGTCATACCCGGCGCACAAGGCCACATGTGAGTATGAGAACATACGGAGAGACACCATTCACTTTATTTACAAGTCAATGTAACAACAAAATGATGTCAAATCTATTGATGCCAAATATTAATGAGTGGGTTATATGATCAGATAAACACATGCTTTAATGCTTATGGGGTTGTGACTGTAGAGCAGAGCCACAAAGCAAGACATTATTATTAAAGTGTAATGTTAGTACAATGCACACTGAACTTTTGCTGGGAAATTGCCATTAGCTTAGCATAAGCAGTAGAAAAAGCTGGAATGAACTAGCCAGAGATAATAAAATTTGTTTACCTTCTTTGGCCCTGAAGAAGGAAATTGTTGATG
Source organism: Sciaenops ocellatus (assembly GCA_033000465.1). Taxonomy (NCBI): domain Eukaryota; kingdom Metazoa; phylum Chordata; class Actinopteri; family Sciaenidae; genus Sciaenops; species Sciaenops ocellatus. Next base: position 23,436,503 of record CP136881.1, read on the forward strand.
GTGATAGTATCCGATTTTAGTGCACATAACAAGTTTATGAATATATGGGATATCACTCAAACAGAAAGTTTACTTTTACTTTTTATGTACAGTAAAAAAAAAAAGACATTTATTTGTCCAGTAAAACATTAGTTCACTGGTTAATTGTTCATCTCCCTATGGTCTCTCTTTTTATATTGGCATTTAGAGGAACACCATTGGTCTAATCAATGATTGTGATCAATACCCGTCTGGTTTTATTTGCTTCTATAAGTCTACGGTGATAAAAAGAGAGAAATGAAAACAGAATATCTGCTCTGTTCTCTTAAAGAAAACAGAGCAGATTCAGTCTAACATCTCTCAATTAAGGACCTGCACGCATTCCTCATTCGCTAATTAGATGTTGACCCTGAGACCATAGAAGGCAGAGAGAAAGAGAGAATAAAGAAAGAAAGAAACAACCTTTCACTTTTTGTTGTTTTTCATTCCATGATGATGCAGCCTCATTATATTTTTTGCCATGACTCTAAAGGAAGTTTATTTTAAGAGCACCTTTCTAGAGCAGGTGTCACAAAGTTTCACAAGAGCCTACCACTCACAATAACTAACTCAAATATTTCCTGAAATATTTGGCTGAAAAGACAAACATGTCTTCAGTCTTCAACAAAACAAAGATCTACATTTATAAAGAGGAAACTTATGCAAAGAGAACAATCTTTCAATAGCTGTTGTGAGATTTACTCTTTATTATGAGCCTTTTTAGTGTCCAGATTAAGAATAGTTTTACTCAACGTGGACTGTAGCTGAAAAAATAAACCAACCACCACCAACCTCAGCAATCGCCACACTGATGCCATGGCCTTTAGATATGAAACACCTTTTAGATAAACAAATATAAAAAAACAAGTGTGTAAAAAGAATTTCAACTTGTAGAATCTCAGCTGTAGCCAAGCGGCAACCTCCGTGGCTATAAACTGAAGACAGTGCTGAAGTGCCAAAAACTGCAGTTCCTTAAATGGCCACTTGAGGCTGGCTACAAAACAAGTCAGTCTCCATAAGTCCCCATTAAAATGTCCAACTCCACAGCAGAAATAAACATGTTTACAGCCTGGTACAAAAAACAGTTTTGGTCTCTATAGCTAATGCAACGTGGCCACTTTGATTGACAGATGGGCGCTGTTAAGTGAGAATCCTCATATTAAAACGTAACTCCTCGCAACTAATTCCCTCGTGAGAACGCTGAAGCAACACTGCTTCTCTCTAAGAAATCATGTGATGTACATTACCTCATACTTATTTAATCCAGGATAAATAATCAATGTTGAAATTTCAGTGCTTTGGGAAGTAATCATTCACACACCGATGGCACAGCCTTCAAGAGCTATTTAGGGTTCAGTATCTTGCCCAAGGACACTTTGCCATGCAGACTGGAGGAGACTGCAGGAACAAACCTCTGATTATCTGAGTAGTGGACAACCTGGTCTACCTCCTGAGCCTCAATATTACATACAGTAACAATCATTCCTTCTGCACATAGGTGGTGTGCAAAACATATGGGGCTCAGAAGGCACCATTTTAAACTCCCTATTTTTCTGCTTCATCCCTGCCTAGTCCTTCCTGTTGTCCCCCCTGTTGTCTCTCTGTTGTGTGTGTTGCTGGGCGTAGCCTCCGTTCTCCCTCTTATCTGACTATCACCTTGCTACCTGCTGCTCATCATCCAGTCGACCCATGCTGTATAAAAAGACCAGTTCAACGTTCCAGACTTCCATCTGTCTGTCCAGCTGCTTCATACTAACAACACAATGACTCATTTTGTGAATTCTGTCTAGCCTTGCTCTCCCTGTGCTTCACAGAATCTTTCCCTGCCACGTCAAGCTCAGTCTTGTCCTAGCACCTGCTCCTAAAGTTTACTACCACCACCAGCTCTGCACCACTCTGGATCTCCTATTATGCCGTATAATAAAATAAACAAAATAAACATTAATGTGTGCTGATCCAATCCAAAGATCTGACTTCACTAGGTTTTATTCATCAGTTTTTTTTTTTTTAAGGATGTTTTTTTTGTGTTGTGTTGCTATACAGCCACTTTATTATTATTATTATTACACATGTACATGATTATCAATTGTCATGCTCATATTGTTGTCTTCATAATAATTTTCACAACAGAATACTTGATGGGTCTTGAGATTTCCTCAGCTCTCATCTTGCAGTTAAATTTATGTATCCAAAGATAAATATTTTGTTGGACTCTCTCGTCTTTTCTTTGTCCCCCTTTTTAATCGTTTACATGTGAATCCAAGACATGTTCCCTCAGCTGTTACCCTTCTGTTAATGAATTACATACAAATAAACTCTTTTCTCTCCTGCTTATGGCTAAATTGATATAAAGATAAATCAAGTGGCAAATTAACAGCTGGCACTCAGCTCTTCTGAGAGTTCTGGTAAATTAGACTAAGTAGTGCAGTCCAGTAGCAAGTGTCTAGTTAATGTGCTGTGTGGCAATGGAAAAACACATTGGCACAAATCTGTGTTTATCATTTTGGACGTTACTCGAACAGACACACACATGCAGCTGTACAGAATTAGGACTCTGGCTCACAGTTTTATAGAAACATGTAAGTTATGGAGCTGCTATAAAATTTAGAGGAAGTAAATTCAAATTTCTGCTGATGCCGAATGTCTGAATAAAAACGAATGGTCCATTTAAAAAGAAGCAAGCAGACAACAAAAATCAAAGGCATCCATAAAACCCTGCCTCATTGACAAGAACTTTGATGTTGGATCGTTTTTATGTGTACCATCCATCCATTTTTCATCCAGAAGCAAAGGAGCAGTGGCCTTTTCTATGTCCGAGTTCCTCACCCTCCTATGCTGGATTCCACCGGGCATGGCTGCAATTGAGCAGATCGTGGCTGTTCTAGACAATGATTGTTATTCCATCAAAAGCGCTGTAGTACATTTGCATAGTACGAGAATGACATGAGACAATGCAGATTGAGCTGGCCAGAAACGGCATACAGAATCCAGTCTAAAACACCCTGTGCAAATGTCCAATTGTAAAAGCACAGCGAGGGACAGGAAAAGACTCAACAAACTGGTCAAGAAGGCCAGCTCTGTCCTTGACTGCCCCCTAGACTCCATAGAGGAAGTAGGGGAGAGGAAGATGTTAGCAAAGCTGACATCTATCATGAACAACTCAGACTTATTTATGAGTAATTTCTTATCCCCCTTGTGTATCTGAGCTGCTGTGACAAGTGAATTCCCCCAGTGTGTGATCATTAAAGTCTATCTTATCTCTTATCTTATCTTAAACAGCAGAAAGGGAAACTAATTTAACTGCAAAGGTTGAAGCACAAACAACAGAAGCAATGACCAAATCTGAACAAGTTAACAACATCCGGTGGGCAAAACATTCTGCTTTGGAAACACTTCTGGTGAGATATGCTGCTTGGAGAGCATTACAGTCGCAACACAACAGGGCCGTGCCCGGTGGGGTCCAGGGGTATCTCTAAGGCTGAGCCAAGCCACCCTGAGGAAACTTTTGGCCTCTCACTAACCAAAGCTCATCATCATAGGTAAGGGTTGGAGCGTACATAGACTGGAAAATCGAGCGCTTTGCCTTCCAGCTCAGCTCCCTCTACGCCAGAAACTCCAGTAAACGGTCCAGTACAACATCTGCAATACCGCTGTCACCACACCAATTCACCAGTCTATCTTGCGCTTCATTTGACCATCACTTGTGAAGAAAACACTTCAAGATACTTGAACTCCTTTGCTTGGGGCAGCAACTCACTTCCAACCCACCATATATACCCAGATGTTTTAAAAACATCAATGTCAATATAGAGACCATTCAGAGACCTCCACAAACCTCATCCTCAAATCTGCAGCCAACTTTAGTTTTTTGAATGATGCTCAGAGAACTCTCTAACGGGCTACAACAATGGAAGATGATGACCTTTTTAAAAGTCCACTTCAGCGTAGTATAACTTATTTAATATAACAGATATATAACAGACTATCTAGATGCTCTATGCTATATTTAGCTTTACACCTGGGGGCATGCGTGAGGACGCTGGCGCATCTGGCTGCCGCTTCTCGCTGCTCCAACCTCTACCTCGATCTCTAACCGGATTACCCGCCGAAAAACCTCCACCTATCTAGGCTACAGCTCCAGAAACCCCCTGTGTAATGTAATGCAGCCATGCAAATGTAATGTATGCTGGCTGGACTACCGGTGTCGTGGGACTCGGCGTGGGAGCCATCGACGCTGCCTGGACCCGGGTGGGCGCCTTGGCGGCCCCATATCGCCGGCGCTGCCGCGGCTGCCTCCCACCGGAGCCGGGCCCGGTGCGCCGCCGTCGGGGACGCCAGTGTTCTCCGTCCGGGTGGACGTCCTCTACCTCCATCTCTCCACCACCGCTCGCCAAGGGTGGAGATCCGGGCGGACATCCATCTGTCCCGGTGCGGTTGGCCCTCGCTGGCTGGGACCGCTGCCCTCGGCTTGAGCTGGCTAAGCTGGACAGCCAACGCCGCCTCCACTGAGCTAGCCGGCTAGCCGCTACTTCGCCCTTCAACATCCACCCCCCTCATGGAACCACACCGGCTTTTTCCCCCGTCCTCCGCGCTGTTGCTGCTCACCCTTCTTCAACATCTGGGCTTTCAGCTGCAGCAAACACCTCCACTCATCTCCAGGATCTGCCACTTCTCAGCGTCTGTCATGGTTCTCCATTACACACCAACCGAACTTCACCGGCTCATTCCCACGCTTCCTCCTTCCAACGAACTGGTCAACACACTGCGAAACTTTGCCCTTCTACGCCGAACCCCCTACATCCATCGCGGATCTCGCCGAAAATTCATTTACACTTTAAACACCGAAAACTGTATTCCAACACTATGGACTGACCGCAGCTCACACACCGGCTTCCACACTTCCTCCCTACGTCATCACAACAACCCACGTCATCAGAACTCGTCCTCTGTGAACCTTTTCAACCTCCTGACAATCCCAACCACCTCCCCAACGGCTTCAAAACAAAAGCCCCTGAAAATCGCCCTCTTCAACACACGATCCCTCAACAATAAAAGCCTCATCCTAAACGAATTCATTACAGACAACAAACTTGATCTGCTCTGCCTAAACGAAACATGGCAAAAACCCCTGGACTATTTCTCACTCAATCAAACCACCCCTACAGGATACTCTTATCTGGACAGCCCACGCACTGAGGGCAGAGGGGGTGGCATCGCTGCTATTTTCAATCAAAACCTCAAACCCCGTGCACTGTCCCTCCCCTCTGCCCCATCATTCGAACATCTGGCTTTTAAACTTCCAGGACCTAAACCCCTCATCACTGCTATTATTTACCGCCCCCCCAAACCAAACCCATCTTTCTTATCTGACCTCTCAGAATTCATCACTGCACTTTTCTCAGTTTCATCATCTCTCCTGCTTCTTGGTGATTTCAACCTGCACATCGATTCCCCAGACTGTAAACATGCTATGGACTTCCTGGATTTCCTCAACTGCTCCGGCTTCACTCAACACATCACCTTCCCTACCCACAAGCACGGACACACCCTAGACCTGGTCTGCTCCGCTGGCCTCCACATCCACAACATTTCTAGCTCCGACCTCACCATATCTGACCACCTAGCCATCTTATTTGACATTGACACCCCAACCCCCGAACCAAAACAAAACCACACAATCATCTTTCGCAACCTCAAGTCCATCTGCCCAGACACTCTCTCCATCTGCATATCAAACACACTTTCCGGCCCCACCCCCCCTAAAAACCCAACCTCCACGGACCTCGTCAACACTTACAACAACATTCTGTCTACCTCCCTCAACACAGTGGCTCCTCTGAAAACCAAAACAGTCACTTTTACTCCCTCAGCACCCTGGTTCACCCCGGAACTCCATAAACTTAAGAAACAACTCCGACAGCTAGAACGATTATGCAAGAAAACCGGCCTCACAGTCCATGCCCTCGCTTACAAAGACCTCATGCATCATTATAAATCAGCCCTTAACAAAGCCCGCTCATCTTACTACTCTGGCATCATCCACTCTGGTTCTTCAAACCCACGTTCCCTGTTCTCTACCATAAACAAACTCCTCAAACCCCACGACAACACTTCATCATCATTCACCCCAGAGAAATGTGACACGCTTTTGTCATTTTTCAATTCTAAAATAGAAAACATCTACCACCAGCTCGCATCCTCCCCCTCCACTACCCCACAACCTGAACCCACATTCTTTTCATCATCATCTGTCCCCCGGCTATCAACTTTTTCCCCCATAACCTCTGCTGACCTCTCCAAAATACTCTCCACCATGAAATCCTCTACCTCCCCCCTGGACCCCATGCCATCTCAACTCGTCAAAGACTGCCTCACCCCCCTTGCCCCACTCATCACAGACATCATCAATTCCTCCCTCGCCTCTGGCACAGTCCCCTCATCTCTTAAGCTTGCAGCCATCACTCCTCTCCTCAAAAAACCCGGCCTTGACCCTGAGGACCCCAACAACTACAGACCCATCTCCAATCTCACATTTCTGTCAAAACTACTGGAAAGAGCCGTCGCAACTCAACTCAAGACCCACCTCCTCTCAAATAACCTGTATGAAACATTCCAATCTGGTTTTCGCACACACCACAGCACTGAAACGGCCCTACTCAAAGTCACAAATGATCTCCTGCTTTCCTCTGACTCTGGCTCTCTCACCATCCTCCTCCTCCTTGACCTCAGTGCTGCCTTTGACACAGTAAACCACTCCATTCTTCTCAACCGCCTAGAATCCATCGGCATCACCAACACCGCCCTCTCCTGGTTCAAATCCTACCTGTCTGACAGATGTCACTACATCACCATCAATCAACACAAATCCCACACCACCCCTGTTGCACACGGAGTCCCTCAAGGATCAGTTCTGGGCCCCATTCTCTTCATTCTGTACATGCTTCCCCTTGGACACATCATCCGCCGCCACGGTCTCAAATTCCACTGTTACGCCGACGATACACAACTCTACATCACCACTAAAACCATCTCCCCTGCCATCCTCTCCACCCTCACTTGCTGCCTCACAGACATCAAAGACTGGATGAATCACAACTTTCTCAAACTAAACAGTAACAAAACGGAGATCATCATCTTTGGTCCTAAATCCAGCCTCCCCACCTACCAGAACTTCACACTCCGTATTGACGGCCACTCTGTCACTCCCTCCCCCCTAGTCAGAAACCTTGGAATTTATATGGACCCCACACTCTCCTTCAAACCACACATCAACCACGTTACCAAAACATCCTTCTTTCACCTACGAAACATTGCACGCCTTCGATCCTCTCTTTCCACCCCTGCGGCAGAGACATTAATTCAGGCATTTATCACCTCCAGACTGGACTACTGCAATAGCATCCTGTATGGTCTCCCCTCAACTGTCCTTCAAAAACTACAATATGTTCAAAACTCTGCTGCCCGACTGCTCACCCGCTCACCCTCCAGACAGCACATCACCCCTGTCCTCCGTCAACTTCACTGGCTTCCCATAAAACAGCGCATACATTTTAAGATCCTTCTCACCACATACAAGGCCTTAAACAACCTTGCCCCCCCCTACCTGTCTGACCTCCTGCACCGCCACAGCCCCACCCGCCAACTCCGCTCTGCTGACGCCAACCTCCTCACCCCCACCACCTCGACTAAATACCGGACCATTGGGGACAGAGCCTTTGCCATTGCTGCCCCCACCCTCTGGAACTCTCTCCCCCTGACCATCCGTAACGCTGACTCCCTGCACTCCTTCAAACGCCATCTCAAGACCCACCTCTTCAACTCTGCATATGACACCTAACTCATCGTGTGTGTGTGTGTGTGTGTGTGTGTGCGCGATTATGTGTGAATTTTTCTATGTAAAGCGGCTTTGAGTACCAAGAAAAGCGCTATATAAAACCGATCTATTATTATTATTATTATAGTCACTACAAACAAACCATGTCAAACTATTGAGGAACCCTGGAAAACAAATCTAGTGCAAGTAGAATGACTCAGAATAGAACAGGCTGATTTGTGTCTCCAGCAAGTTTGTGTAGTGATGTGATGTAATATAATTCATAGAAGAGCACCACATAACAAATACAGCAATAGAAGAAACACAAATAACAATAAAGCTGAAATCTAATTTCTAAAAGCAGTTTAGTAACATATTCATCCCAATATTCATTTATTGCAGGAATAAATAATAGTAAATATTATTAAATGTAACCATAAAAATATATAAATACTTATGATAAATTACCTGCTCTAAATGTTTTTGAATAAAGTTTGTGGAACATGAAAACCTTCACATTACAGATCTGCTGATCAGCATCCAGGAAAACAGTTCCTGTGCACTCTGGTCTCCAACCTGATTTTACCTTCTAACATGACCTCATTGTGATGTGTGTGCACACACTAAGAAAATAAAGTCATCGTGTTTTGAGTTTAAATTAGCATGAATTCATTCAAAATAGTTTGAATGCAGCCCATTCGTCCCAGGTGTTTTCAGACTCTCTAGCTTCTGTAGTTAGCATTTTTTCCTGTGCCACCTGGTTTAAGTAAATTTTGCCAGGTGACATCTGGCCCAACCATGATCTGTTCATCTCGGCACCTGATGATGATTCCACTTCAAATATTGAATGTTTAAATATTTGTCTCTGACTTTTCAGTACATTTTACAGCTAATAATTCTTTGTAACACTATGCACTTCTTTTAGTTGCTCACTAAAACAATTATTTTTCGACCACTGCATATAAAGTGATGCATAATATATTTAGACCTGTGGTTCTCAGCCTTTTTAGCATTGTGACCTCCCAGAATAATCAGGTTGGTCTTCTGAGACCATTCAGGGATTATTGTGATATAAGACATGAATGCAGCCAAACTCGCAGAGGGCCATTAGTTTGCCCACAGAACAACTAAATTGATTTTGCCTTTAATTAGTTTTTAGATTTATTGAATTAACGGCACCTTCACACTCAACAGTCAACTTGTCTGCCTGAGGCCTAAAAGAACAATAGTACATAGAAAATACATGCTCATATTAATAAGCTAAGTGGGCCTGATAACATATATAAATTATATACTGTATAGTATATAGTTTTGTTTTTGAGTTCTTGTCCCCTGTGTTTTTTAACGCCACTAAAGGGTTGACATTGCTGGGAGCTGCTTCTTGTCTCTCATTCCGCACTGCTTGCTACATTATGTTTTTTTCATTTTCCACAACATTTGAAGTTATCTTGCAACCCCCATGGGGATCCTGACCTCCAGGTTGAGAACCACTGCTTCAGAGAGAGGTGTGGTACTAACATATTAGGAGGTAGGACAGGAGTAGGAGTAGGATTTTTGGCAGCCAGTGAATAAAACACTGAGGTTCAAAAACACTTTGAGCACAAGTACTCAGGATTTGTGGTGCCCCTGAGAAGTGTAGCTAAAATAGAGAATAAGAGATCACAGCATGCCTCAGCATATGCTGCATACAGAAATGGACCCACTGTGTATAAATGGTAATCTTTGAAAGCTGGACTGGAGCTCAATGGGTTACTGAGATTAGAAATGCACCATAGTCGTATGATTCATCATATCACTGCTGCAGATCAATCAAAAGGCCTGCATAATGATCCTGTGAATTGACTTGGGACATCCTCACTCAATATCCTTTAGACTGCCTGTCATCAGAGCTGTAATCAGTCATCACTATGTAAATGTACCTATAACACTGGACCTCTATATGTCCTCCTCATTGCTCCTGTTTTGTCTGTCTTTTCTTAATTAATTTAATTAAATCCACAATATTGTACTTTCAGCCATCTCTCTGACCCACAGTCCATCTCTGTCAGGTCTTCACCTACAAAACAAGCCTGAGGGATGCAGTACTGCCTTCAGGTCAAACTAAATCCACTGAAATGCACGAGGCAGGACGCACCAGTTGAAGGTTAAAGCTGCTTTCTCATGGATTCAGTGAGATGGCAGACGGACAATACAAGAAACACAGCACAGTGCAACGCAATGGCAGGATAGCAAAATGATAAACACATTACGATGTGTTGCTATAGTAATGTAGTATTGTTTACAAAGAATACATAAGATAAAATTTTATCATTTTCCATTCACCCAATTTCCATAACTGCGTATTCTTATCAGTGTTGTGGGGGACTTAGCATTGAATGAGAGGCAGGACAAACCCTGGACAAGTACAAGTTCATTACATGGCTGACACAGGGAGACAACCATTCACATTCACACCTACGGGCTATTAGCCACCAATTAATTATTGTGACTGACAATTAAAGTTTGGACTGGGGAAGCTGCAGAGAGGAACCCTTGCAGACAAGGGGAGAACATGCAAACCCCACAAAGGCACCAGCCAAGATTCAAACCAGAAATCCTACACCCAATATGATCATATTATTTTATGTAAGTAATTCATTTACCTTCACATTGTCCAGATCGCCCATGTTTTATCTTGTGTGAGAAAGCTATGCAATATCCGGTTGTGATTTCCGTTGCAGAGGACTGTTTAAATATTTTAATTTTGAATGTAAGTGCTGTCTACCGTTACCATTGATGGCATTTTTTACTAGCCTTACTTAATTTTAATGTCCTGCTCTCGTCAACTAAGATGATATCTGGTTTGCCATCTACTGTCTGCCTGAATCTTAATGGATGCAGCATAAGAGGGGGCAATAAAAAACAGTGTAGAGACCAGCCGAACACATCTAATTTTTAACATTGACTGTTGTCAGAACTGTTGATGGGTTGTAGAGGTCACAACTTTGTACAATCTTTTTCCAACCTGAACTACAACACCTTATGCAGTCAACATAATTCCTGTTTTTTTTCTTGCATGCTAATTTTTATTTTTGAGAGTTTTCACCATCTCTTCTGGGACATTGGACTGGGAACTGTTAATGTTGTTTGTCTGTAAAGTTCTATGCTTATATTCAGACTGAAAGGCCAATCATCTTCACTTCATTTCACTATTTCAATTGGTGAAAAAAAACAGTGATGTGGGCAGTCATTCAAATAAACTGACTCAATTCAGCTGTGAGATACAAAAGCATTTCCTTTTTGTGCATTGAACTATTTTACATTCCACATCTTTGTTGAATAAAGTCAGATACGGCTACACCGGCACCTTCTTTCTTTCTGCATTCTTGTTACTCCAGTGTGTGCACATGTGTACGGCTCTCTCCTCATAGCAACCTACATTTCCAGTTGAATCCTGCATTAAGTCATCCATAACATTCCTATTAAAGACTGACATGTTTACTACTGGAAATGTTACAAGCTAATAGCATTCTTCTAAACACACAACAGTATAATGGAATGTTGGGACCACCAACCTCGCTGAGGGTGACGTGTGCACAAACAGGAGTCAATAACACAAGGAAAGCAATGCCAGCATTAGAAGCTAACGCTAGTTCTGGAATTTGCCATTCATTGAAACTGCTCTAGCTCCTTTCACCAAGTAGGAGATCCAGCCATCCATCCACTATCTGTAACCACTTATCCTCATCAGTAGTGGTGTATGAATCGCGATTCACCTGGATCCTCTTACTGACCCAGGATTAACGTGTCTGTAGTCTCCATTAACCCGGATCCTTACCTTCCTACACCCGCCCAACAACGGGCCACATATACAAATTAAAACGATAAATTGTGCCATTCACTACTCTCCTTTTAACCTGTACAATCTCATTACAACATGTCCCAATCCATCCGCCTAAAAAGCTGCCAGAAATCCCGCTACTATCGTGGACAATAAGCAGTATAGTTGCCACCGCTAGCAATAGCTTCGGGAGTTGGGACTCAGATGAGCTGACAGCGAATCAGCACAACTTCCTGCAGACTCAGACTCAGTAGCACAGATCCAGATTCAGATTCAGACCCACAGATTCATCCTGCACAAGTAAGAGCTGGAAACACCGGAGACTCCAGAGACTCGCCCTAATGTGCAGTATACAGTTTAAGGTGTATTCAGAGCATCTCTGCACAACACTTTGTTCATTTGGCTGCTGGAACAGACGGATGTTACAGTGGCTGCATTGGACTTCCTGCTAATGACCTGTATCGTCAAACAGATTTTAGGAACTACAGTCACCACAGAGCATTTGTGTGAAACCAACAAGAAGGAGTGATGGACAAGAGGTCTGATAGGAACCGCCTGCTGAGCAGCACTTTACGCTGTTCCATCAGCTAGAGCTGCCCGCTGTGTGTGCACACAGACACACACACAGACACACACACTGTAGACGGTTAGCTTAACCCAACTCTGTCTCTTAGATGACAGGTACGTGTGTGTGTGTGTCCAAAAGGGATTACACTGGCTGGACAGACAGGCTGTTGCATGGAAGATAAATGTGTGTCTTGGGATTTAAAAAGAAAAGGCAGAGGAAACAGTTGAAGTGCAAGAACCAAAATATTGTTTGTTTTTCAAATCAGAGTCAAGCAACTCTGCAGATATTTTGACAACCGCTGTTGAACTTCTCAAAGACTGAAAACTTAATTACGCAGCATGCAGCTTTATTGACTTGGCTGGATCTTCACTTCAGGTTCAGCTATCACAATTAGGGGGAGATTTCTCCAGAGACTGAACGCTTGTTTTCTGCTGAAGAGGTGAAGCTACATGTTTTATATCCTGCATGTGGAGGAGACTTCAAGAGCTGACATCTGAAACCAGACCTCACTGTGTGAGGACGGGGGTGTCCAGATTTTCATAAAGCCTTTACTCTTAAATATTTCAGATGTTTGAAATGAATGTACAGAGTTCAAGTCTGTTTTTGTGTTTGTCTGCGAGAGGAGAGGCTTCAAACACATGTTCTGTAATATATTAGTGCACAGAGAGTGGGCTTTTCATTGAAGTAGGAGACTTGAGAGTCTTGAGATGAGATTTGAGATTACGTAGATTCATATTCTGTCTTCTTGGTAGGAAGAAACACATACCACACATATTATTATTCTAAGCAGAGTGTTTCTATATGTCTTAAAACATGACATGGAGGGGATCTTTGAGAAAACGTATGTCGTGTTCCCAGAATTATCCTTCAATCTTTTCCATCACGACTTTCTTCTGAAATCATTCACAGAAGAGAGAGAATCAATATTCAGACAGAGGATTTTTTTTCATGTAATCCCACCCCACTCACCCCCACTGAGGGGCAAAACAAACTTGTTTTGCTGAGGGGCACTGTAACATCTTTCTGTATTACTCCCTTTTGATACCTTTGCACACTGAAAATATTCAGCATACTTTGCACATATCCTGGTGAATATGTTGCACATTCCTGCACAAAAAAATTACAGCTTGTTTCATTTAAATAACATATTATGCAGAACATATATTTATAATCTGTGTTTCAGATTTAGTGTCAGTTTTCTATTCATCCCTCTTGATTTATATTTATTTATATATTTTTTCGATTTAATGTTTGTTGTGCGCCAAAGCACCAAGGCAAATCCCTTGTGTGTGAACCTGATTCTGTTGATCTTTGTGAACAGAATCAGAGTAATACTGAAGTAGGATTTGTCATGATGGTTAAAACCGTAAAGCATAGTCAACATGTTAGATTAACAACAAGTTAATAATCTGGTTTGACTTTCAAAATAAAGCTTGCCTGAAACATGTCATGAGTTTAAAGGGTTGCAATTTAGTTAGATTAAGTTTTGGTTGGGTTAGGAACTACAACTACTTGGTTAGGTTGACAAAAAGATCGGGGTTTGTTAACCCAAACAGTGGTCTCCTGGGTGAAAGTTCTGCGTTTGTTTGACTCATCCATGCTGTTTCACACCTTCTCTTTCATCCTCACCAGTAAAACCATGTGCTAACTTTATCCTTTATCACTTGCTACTCTCACCATGCATCTACTAAGAATTCTTTAAGTTTGTACTACTGCAGCATTGATTCTAGTTTTACTTTGATCTCAATACATACAAATATATGGCATACATACATCTGAAAACAAAGACAACAAGCTCCACAAGGTAAACATAGAGTGTGAAGGCTGCTAAAATGAATGATTTATATAACAGGTTGCTTCATGTACATGAGGTAGATGGAAATCAAGTATTTAAATCAAGTACTGTATGATTATTCAGCATTTTTCTCATGCATATTATTTCATATTTGTCTACTTTTACCCGAGTTTTGTAGAGCTGCTCATTTTAGGGAGCAGCAAACATTTATTTAATTACAGGAATGTAAGAAAGCAAAAAATAACAGACTGCCTCGCCTGTAGGCCAGCTGCTAAAAAATGCATCTACATTATTGAGTCAGTGGGGGTTGAGTGTGTTTGGCAGAGTGTAACAGCACAGGGTTTGGTAGACGTAAGTGCTGTAATTCATCTGGTAATGATTTATCATTCTCATTTACTACTTAACTGGCTTGACTACCTCCTCAAGCTAAAAATACATTTGAGTTTCAAAGAAACTCCTAAGCTGAATGAATTGAAATGTGGTCGCTCCTTATCCCTACCATGTCTTCTTAATTCCCCGCCGGCTGCAGGAATTATGGGATGGCAGGTACACGGCAGCGAGCCAGCTACCCCCTTAAAGTTTCCCGAAAGACACTTCTTAGGCTGGCTCATCAAGCTGTGTGTGCTGGCTTATCGATCTTTCCCAGGCTTTGAGGAAGAAAGAGAAAAGGAGACGAAGAGGAAGATTCAAGCTGTGCTGCCACAACAGCAGGACGAGCAGCCATGAAAGAGGAGAGGAAGACCAAAACCTTAAGACAAAGAGACAGGAAGAGTGAAAGGAGGCATACACACACACACATGCCTGTCTTTTCATCACTTTCTCCCTTTTGGCTTGCAAAAGTTTGATTGTGCGGTGATATGATAACTGGCACCAAATGTTTTATGTTTGAATGACTTGGTAAGAGCCAACATGTGGGTTAGTATATCTGATGATATACACTATTCTCTAAGCTAAGACTATTTTCACGTCTTGTAAATACCCACTCATTCTACTGTTTTGAGAGTTAACCATGGATGAACCAAAAGCAACCACTCAACAACTGTCCTTAGGGCTAAAATACAATCTTGAGTTGAGAGGCGAGCTGAGACTGTGAGGACCTGCTCAAGCTAACAGTACCACCACAAAACATCTCAATACATAAGAGTGACTTTCAGCAAGTTCCCAGATCTGTATCCCAGTAGAACTTCTTTTTATATGAGATGGAACAAGAAGCTTCAAAGTGTACATTTCCACTGAAAAATCTGGAAGAACTGTGTGAGTCAGCATGGTCCAAGGCTTTTTTGAAAAGTTTTCAGCCCCATGCTGGATTCCTCAGAAAAGAGGAAGCTCACAGTGTAGTTCAAAAAGGAGGGTCAGAACTGACTATTGCTCTTGGCAACAACCATACGAGTGGTATGACCAAGTGCAAAAAAATGTCTGTCATTAGACTGTGAACCTTCTGTGATGTGTTTGATGCTGAAAAAGTCAAAACTGACTGAAGTGAAGGAGGGGATAACATTTAACTAAACCTTTAATTTTTCCATTAGCCTTTTGAAAGAAGTAGTTCAACATTTTTGAACATCAACAGCTTCTGTTGCCCATTTCTGCACCTTCCAAAGCCTTAATGAATCACTGATGGTTGCTGATGACTGTTTCTTGATGTGACAACACTATGACCAAAGGTCCAGTGTGTCAGATTTTTGGGATTGTATTTACAAAATATAATATCCATAACTATGTTTCGATTAGCGTAAAATAAGAATCATTGTGTTTTTGTTACCTAAGAATGAATCTTTTATATCTACACACCCCTCTCTGGAAGGGTCCCCTTCCATGGAGCCTGCCATCTTTAACCACCAACACTCTAAATAGTGCATTTCACAGCCACTGTAGTTTCTGACGGGGTTGCGATCAGTGACTACACTGCGAGATGCTACTAAATTCTTCACACTGGTCCTTTCAGGTTTGGTTAGATTAAGGGAAACATAGTGGTTTGGGGTCAAAATAGGTATTTTAGGTCAAGGGGCTTTGTTGTCATGGTTACAATAATAAAGATGTGGTTAAGGTAAGGGAGCAATTAATCCTGCTTCTAAAAGAAAATAAGTGATCCACGATGACCTCCTGCTTTGTCGTTCTATAATAACGTCACCTAACTTCATCCTTTGACCACAGACATGAATGCTGGTCAATGTAGTATTCATGAGCTACAATCAAATTTTGTACTTTTTCCCTTTCGCACAACAAAAAATGTATAAACAGTAACAACATACTGTGAATCTGGGTGCCTTAAAAGAGTTGGACATGGACTCAGTGAACTCGCACACAGCAGCCAAAATGGCAGCAGATCATCTCTGGCAGCTGTGATGGAGTCATATCTTACATTGGCTATAAGGGTCTCTGCCTGGTCTTTATGCCATCCTTCGCACACCCACCCACTAACATCCGCAATTATGTAATTGCAAATGGCAGCTGATCCTCTTACTAGCATTTGTTCTGTGCAGATTAGCATGAAGGCTATGGTAAACCTTATAGATGTTTCCTGGACTGTTCCTACAAAACACATTTGGCAAAAAAAAAATACTTGAACATATTTTGTGGGAGAGATGGTTGGAAGCACTGTGGTTGCTTTGCCAGCACCAGTGCTGCCAGTAACACATTATTTAGTCACATGTTATGTCATGTAAAATCCTGTAATGACATTACACTTACTAATCCATAATGCTTATATACTGGGGGCAGTGCAGGTATGGATGTAGCATGGAACATTAAAACAACATGATAATGAGGACAGAGTCTTAAAACACTGAACACACATTTAATCTTAAGAAATTTGTTGTTCTAGACATGTAGAGTCTGCCTGGCACTTCCCAGGAGTAGAGCAGTAAAAGTAAATTATTGAGAGTGATCCTCCCTCACATATTCTGTAGCTTTAATTTAAGACTCTGAAGTTACATCTGCTGGCGAAACACCAAACGCTGATGAAAGCCGATTGGTTTCTTCACATGTTTCTTCCTCGTGTAAAAAGAAACATCTGGATCCATGACACTAAACACACAGGTGCATGTGCACAGGTAACAGATGGTTAAATACAGACAAACAAACAGCCAAGTGGACACCCACACACATGCAACATGATATTACATACACCTGTTCTAGGGCCACATGTATACAAACTCAGTTTTGAGATTATGTAGCATACTTCCATTGAATAAAGAGCTGTAACTGTCATACAGAATACTGTGTGCTGTCCCACATGTCATACGTGGCATTTCTCCAGCTGGGGCAGAGGAAATGACACCACAGATAGGTGGGTTCAAAAGAGCAGCTGGCGACACCATATGTCAGGAAGGTTCCGCATGTCTGTCTACACACTCCACAGGCTAAAAATAAGAGTTAGCAGTGATGAGGACTGCAGTGCATCACCACCAATAATTAAGAACATTGGTTTTAGGAGCAGATGAACTAGAGACTGTTGTGGAGAAATTGCTGAAGTCAAAGGTCAATGGTGAGGTCAGGAGGGAAGAAAGTGTTCAGGAGCCTCTGATGTCTTATGCTGTAATATTTATTGACACTTGGCCAAGGAGAATTAGAGACACTCTCAAAGTACATCAGAAGTGTCTGAGTCGGTCTCACATTCTGCCCAACTCATCCTGGTGGATAGACTTTAAACCCCAAGATAACCCCACAAATACTATACGCCCAGAATTAGTCAAAGAGAATGTCTTTACCCACAGAGGTGTTATTGTCAACATATTCTAGTCTGGAGACACAGATGTCTGTTTACGCAGATTGGAACGTCAACAGCCAGCTATCTATTATGTCTAAGAAGGCAGCAATAGGTCTCTTCGACCCTGCCCACCACAGTGTTGAGATAGACTGGCACTTCCTGTTCCCAATCAAAACCAAACAATTAATACTGCTGAGGACCTCAAGGCCCACACGTGACCTCGTGTAACCTAAGGATAGAAAATTCCATAACAGAGATCATCAAGCAACAGATTAAAAAAAGACTATAAATCTGTCATAAAAGCCTGTTCTACTATGACTAAAATAAAGCCTAAAATTAATTAATTTAATCAACTCCTCAATTGATTTTTATTATTGTTCTTTTTTTCACTGTTTTGTGTCTTAATTTATTTCATTTTATTGTCTTAGTGACAGTATCAAATACAGCTACATTAGTAGCTCTGCTGTATGAGGTCATTTGAGCCAAATGCCAACACACAGCTCCTCGGCAGGTGTAACATTTCTAAAATGCTAAAACCACTGAACCAAAGTTTTGGACAAAGTAAGAATTTGACCTGACTTTCTATGATTCATCCTCAGGGGGGCATGGCACCATGTACCAAACTTCATGGCAAACCATCCAATAGTAGTTTCACTCAAAACCACAAAAGTAAACAGAATGGTGATGATAAAGGGAAAATCACAGGGTCATCAGACAGACTGGGATACAGCCTCTGGAAACAATGAATGCCTATACGAGAATTGGTGCCAGATGGTCAGAAGTTGAAACTTTGACCTACTGGTGGTATTAGTGAATGAAGCTTACTGACTTTGGTAATCCTCTGCATCTGAGGACCATAAATGTCTGTAAGTGTCATTATAAAAAAGTTAGAGTTAATTCAGTCTCAACCAAAGCGGCGGACCAACCAACTCTGCTATCCTTAGATTCAAGTGAAACACGAGAAGAAGTGGAGAAAAAGTGAATTCAGTATAATGTAGTTGCTGTAGTTGTAGTTGCCTCAAAGTATATCTCCATAATAGAGAGACATACAGTATACTGTTGCTCTGGGTGACATATCCTGACACATTACAACTCTGTGACTGCATTTTTTATTTTATTTCTGACAGCAGTTATGTTACACAAATATTCACATATTCACATAGTGAAGCTGCAAATGACAAATTTTAATTTGGCAGCTTCTAAATTTTCCATAGATAATCATGTTAAAGATAATTAGTAGTTTTTCAGTCAATAATTTTTTCCTCGTGTATCATCTGAATTCAGTCATAAACTGTACACCCAATAAAGAGCAAATATTCATTCACAGTGGAAGTACTCGTGTTCGGTTGTGATTCTGGGATTTGTTATTTTGAGCTGCAACAAGCTCGGAGAACAAAGTGACACGCAGGAGAGTTCAGTTCAACAATGTTTCTGATGTTTTAATGCAGCAAACATGATTGCATAATCAAGAACAAACAATTTACATAAAGCATGAGATAAGAAATACATGAGAACAAAGAGGGAGTCATCAGGTATACGCTCGCACCAAGAATGAACTGGGAAGAACACAAGGTCAGATAAGAGATCAGCACGAATCGAATTCTCTGACTCACAGACCATCAGCACCAGATCCCAGTTGCATCCTTTCTCTCTGTACACCAACAGCTGCACCTCCAGTCATCAGTCCATCAAGCCCCTGAAGTTCGAGGATGACACCACCCTCATTGGACTCCTCTCCGATGGAAATTCTGCCAACATGTGGGACATTGACCGTCTGATGACCTGGTGCAGCCAGAACAACTTGGAGCTCAATGCTCTAAAGACAGTGGAGATGGTTGTGGACTTCAGAAAGAACTCAGCTTCGCCTCCCTCCCATCACCCTGTGTGACTCCCCAATTGAGACTATGGAGTTTTTCCATTTCCTGGGAACTATCATCCCCCAGGACCTCAAGTTCAGACCAGCCGAGGATGTAGTTCCTGTGGCAGCTGAAGAAATTTCAAAGACAAAGGTGATTCACTTTTACGCCTCCGTCACTGAGTCGATCCTCACCTCCTTCATCACCATCTGGTACGCTGCTGCCAAGGACAAGGGCAGACTGCAGCGTGTCATTTGCTCTGCTGAGAAGGTGATTGGTGGCAATCTGCCATCTCTTCAGGAGGCATGTGGGTAAGATTGTGGCTTACACTCCAACACGTTACATTAACGTAGGGTCTACTGATTCTATGCAATGAACACATATCCATCTCTGTTTTCTTGCTAAGTCAAGGTTCAGTAGTGGCGGCTGTTGGCTTTGGCTGAGAGCAGAAAGGTTGGCTTTGATTAATGGGTTAGATTTATGATGAATCTTAAACCAGCTTCTGAGGTAGTCTGGATCAATCTGTCTATCTTCTTCCATTTACACTGGATAGCTATCCAATTTGCCCCAATCTGCAGGCTAAGATTAAAAAAAAAGAGTTCTATTTGAATTAATAGCTCTGCTTGACTATATTCACAAAGATGCAGTTGGTTAAGTTTGAAATGAAGGTTGTGTACTATGCAAGCCCTTAGAAATATCTAAAGTCTGCTGTTTATGAGGCTGTAGCTCAGTCAGTACTGATGGTTATCAGTTGGTTGGTTTGGTCTCTGATTCACTCTGCATTTTTAAGTTTATTTGAGAAGAGCCCTACATTAGTCCTGACGTATGAGTGGAGGAAAATGTGAGTCACTTTGGACAAAATATAAATGTTGGAGCAGAGAAACAACCCAAAGAGAGGCTCATGTGACATGGCATTTTAGAATTCTAATGCGTATTTAGTTTTTCTCCTAAAACATCATGACCCTGCAAAATGAAATCAATGCATATTATGTTTATGTTTAAAAGTTCTGAGGGTGTTCACTTGACGGTGCAAAAGGCTTTTATTTAATGACCACATAGGATGATGGATAGTAGTGTGGGAGCCCTGAAGCTGCAGCTCTTCTGTCTCTCACTGCGACTTTATCAAAGAAGTTAAAAGAAAAGTTTGCAGCAATTATTCGTCCGTGTCATAGCGGTTGCCCTCATCTCCACCTCCAGTTATAGACGGAGCTAAACACAGAGCAGCTGCTCGCTGCTGAAACGTCTGATTTAGATGTCCAGACAGAAAGGAGACAAGGAGTGAGGATGGGAAAGACAGAGACAAATAGACAGAAATGGACCAAACTAAGTCAAAGAGGGGGTGGGGGAATGCCTTGAGGTTTCCTCTCTCGTCTAACTGCTGTGAAAAAGATAATGCAAATAAAAAGGTGGCCTGCTGAATGATGATAGAGGATTAAAACCGGTTTGCGGCGTATCTGGTCTGCACTGACGGCGCTGTTTCCACTTTGCTTGTGAAATTAGGGAGGAGTTCTCATAATCTGGCCATTCAACACCTTCGTGTTTTAATAAGCTTAGAGTTGCCTTTATCCTCTTCTTTCCTAAACCCCCTTACTGACAGCTTAATGCTCCCATCATACAGAAGACAAGGGCAAACATGGTTTTCTTTTCCTGATGCATTCCTCTTTCAATCTAGAATACACATTCCTGCATGCTGTTGTGACAGATGCTGGCACAGTTATTTATTCAAATTTCATTTTACTACAATTTTCTGCTCTGATTGGTGCAAAGTGGAGAGGGATCGTTAGGAATCAGGGGGTGGAATTATGTGACAATCTGTTATAAAGAAAGACCGCATCAATAACAATCACAATGTGAGTGTATGTGAGGCAGACAGAGTTTTATCGGCGTGATAATTCAGCCACTTTTTTTAAGACCAGTTCAATAAGTCTATTCCAAACACTAACTGCTTATTTAGCAGCACAGTAGTACAATAACAGACAACTTATTTTGTGACATCTGGGCAATTTTTACTGGCAATATGCACAAAGGACTGTTTACAGATCAGTTTTAATGGGCAACATTCAGCGGGGGTGGAATTACAAACAGCTCACATGCTGCATGCAGAATAATTTACCTTTCCACAGCATTAATTCCATCAGTACAACAGCAGAGTCATGTCGCACTCTGCTGCTCTGGGAATCACCTTTTAAGGCCAACAGAAATATTGTTCTGCACGCAAAAAAATAAACCTCACCGTAAGATCTCACACAGAAAGGTTACAGGGAAAGGTTGAGGTTATGCTGTTTCAAGCACTGGAATAATTTAATTTGAAACATGGGTGCTGGATTTTTTAAATTTTATTGATAATAGCTTAACATCAAAGCTGTCCACGTGTATTGGTTATGATTATATTACTTATTTTCAAAAACAAGCAAGTTGACAACTTTGCTAGCAGCCAAACATCAAGCAGGTGACTTGCTGACTAGTAAGAAGCTCGGTGTCTGTCTTTTAGCCTTTTATTTCACAAAACTCTCACTGAGAGTTGGCAGACAGATTTACTCTTGTCCGGCAGCTTCTTGCTCAGTCTCTCTCTCCTTTTATCTTAGCTTTCTCCTTCAACATCCCCTTCAGTCTTCTTGCCTCTACCAGTATGTCTATAAAGGCTGCTCAGCCTGGTTACATTGCCTCTGGTTCTGGCCCAACACTGGCTCTGCTCCCTGTCAGTATTTGTCTGAAAAACCTCTTCTTCCACGTGGTCCAAAACACCTGTGATACAAACACCACAGGTACAACCACTGATGCTTGGAACTCAGAGCATCTTGTCTACCCGGATACCAAACTGAGCTAACAAATTAGCTAACAGCAGCTACAGTTGGCAGCAGTTTGCTTTACTGTGAATCAGGAAACTGTAAATCACAGAGAGATGCTAACATTAGCATGCTAAAATATGCTCATTGCTCTAAACAGGACACAGCTCAGGCTGATGAGAATGTAATGAGTCTTGCAGGTTTAGTCATAAACCAGAGTATCGGACAAATTAAAATGATGACATGATAACGGGTGCGAAGTATAATATGATTATGCTGCAGTGATTGGCTTTTGTGCTGCAGTACACTGTAGATGTACATTACCTTGATATATCAAGACAGCAAGGAAGAGTTTGCAGCAGTGTAATATCAATAGCAAATCAAATGCAAAAAGATAAGACAGAAGGGCCTGTCTTGTTAAAATATGATTGCATGAATGAAAACTTAACCATAAAGGCCCATTTCTCATAAAAACGCGTTTCCAATAGGCCAGGCTCTCTGCCCCTGGCGGCATTTGAGAATTTACAGCAATTGCAAAAGCATGGCATGTTTTCCTGTTTTCCTGTTTTCTGATTGGCTGGTTTAGACCCTTGAAGCTTGTTTACATATTACATATTACATATTAAATAATTCTGGTTTCCACAGAGGACACATTGCTGTCTCCCTCAGGTTATGTGAAGGGAAACAGATCCTACGGCAGAAATTTTAATTTAGCAAATCTGAAACTCATGCACGTTTTTTTACAGAGATAACATTGTCAGCCAGTGAAACTGTGAGAAAATTAACTATCATCTGGTCGTTCCTGGAGTTTAAATGCCCTTTGGGGCTGGAAATAGCCTTTTACAGTGTTGAGTATTTAGAATACAAAAAGGTTCAACTCTTCTCTTGTAAAAATGTTTTAATCGAAGCCGAGGTAATGAGGAAAGCAGTGGAGGAAAGCTAGATAGAAAGAGAACAGTAAAGTGCTGCAGAATGACCTCAGGTCGTAGAAGGTTGGGTAAAAGAACTAGCTCAGGCACCTTTTTATAAATATCTGCGTAAGTTTGCCAGGTATAATTTAGTCTGGAGAAAAGTGGCACTCTAAAAGCACTAAGAGGCTTACTTACTTATTATTTGCTCTGATCTGAACCAGTTTGTCCATTAGTATGCTTGGATATTTCCCTTAGTTTGGCTGTATCACAAAAAGTAATTCTGAGCTTGCTGGGACAAACTGCTGAGCCTTCTGTGTCGTGGACTCAACCTACCATAACAGTAGTTATTGAAAGGATCCCCAGCTGATCACCCTGTAGACCTGCACTCTTACTCTACACACAAATTTATATTGAAGCTGCATTGTTTTTTCTTTAGATCAAGGGACACAATGGATGATCTCATATCAGACTGGGTTGTTAATTAGTGGCTATTTGTGAGGCTAGTGGAAGCAGCTATACATCATCCATTTGTTTAACCTGAGTAGATAGTACAAGTACAAGGTCGGGTCAAGCTGCAGATTGTCTGCTCTTTAACTGAGACACGTTCTTGGACCTCCCCGGACTTAGCAGGCAATTGATGGTTAACTGAGGGATAGATAGTGCACCTATTGATTGTTGACAATGTTCAGGTGATAGAACATCACAATTTGCATGAGCCAAGACCAACATTATAAATTTTATTAGAACAATCAGACAAGAAAAAGGCCAAGTTAACCTCTTAAGCACCAGCCTATTTTTGGCCTCTGCTCCAAAGTGACATACCCAAAATGAATATTGTATCGTATATCTCTGAAAGTACAAGGTCTGTTTGATTCATTTTGGTGTCATAATAAAGGGAACATTTGTGACCTTTGTTCAGATGTGTAAGTACCAGTATAAACAGAGCACAGCATAAATCAAAGATTTCATTTCCGCCAAATAAAAATTTGTTGAGTATCTCAATCACAATCTTAATAAGCAGCTCCAAATCTAAATCAAAGCATAGCAACACACGTGGACATTATATCTATCTGGTGTTGAAGTTGTGTTTGATGTGTGTAAATATGACTTTTATTTGTAGCAGAGTTTCTCCTGTTTAATTTAACGTGCAATGACTGTATTGTTACCTGATTAGTGCAGTGTTTCATGCTTTTTGTTGCGGAGCAATCCCAGGGTCGCCCAATTGGGGTGGCTTAAGAGGTTTAGGGGACATTCAGACAGGGTCCAGTCCTGCAGCAATACCACAGGCTTTTCCATTCATTTGAGTGGGTGTAGTGCGTTTTGGCAGTGGTGGTGCAGGCCACAAAAAAACCCCATCAACCTTGTTACGACCGGCTCGTAGGCCGCAACAAAACAGGAGATGTGCAAACTCAATTACAAACAAACCAAAGTTTATTAATGTAGGTACTCAGATGGGATGTGAAAATCAGTATCAGGAGTGTAGGTGAGTGTGTGGGTGCAATGGTCAATGTGGGGTGCATGTTGTTAGTGCAAAATAGGACAACGCAAAAAAGACAAAAACCAGCACGCTGGTATGGTGCTAAATGAAGAGAGCAGAGCAGAGAGCTGGCATCTGGGAAGGCAGGGTTAAATAGGGCTGACTGGGAACGCTGGCCAGGTGCTCCCTGTCAACCTAATGACAACTGCTTCAGACCTGCAAACAAACAAACACACCAACAGTACACTATACACAGAACACTACACAGAACCTAGGCCCGTCACAACCTGCAGCAGAGAAGTTGAGCTGGATTCAACTTTTGGAAAAACCCAGCCCGACCCAACCCAGCAGTGGCCAATCAGGCGCTCATATTGAGCAAACCCCTCCAAGGTCAGCCTGAAACCATCATCTAGATGGCTTTGTTTATTTCATGTACCCTGCTTCTAAATCTGTGTCTCGTTTGTAATTTATGCTGCAAAATAGTGATTTTAGATTTTTGGATTTTTGTCCAACAGTTTGAGAGAGAGATAGAGACGGAAAAAGTGAGCATTGGGTCGAGAGACATAGATAGTGAACGAGAGTGAGTGAGTGTCGGCATCAATAAACCCAGTTAATCAGCAAAATCAAAAGTTATTTCCTGATTCTTTCTCAGAGGTTACATTCAGCACAAATAGATACACCCCCAGCAGCCTCCGTTCCGCTGCACAACCCTGTCTCAATTTGCCGTAGCGCTTGATCCTGTCTGAATGCACACTAAGAAAGCTTGTAGTTTTATTACCACCTTTCACCAGACGACTGAGATGATGATGATTAAGATGACTCCAGCAAAAAAGGATTTATACTGAAATTGGAAATTTGTTTGCAACAGTGAATTCATTTGGTGTGAAACCAGCTTTAAAGGTACACTGAGTCAGAGGTGTCAGAGGACTCAGTCTGATTCCCACTGGCATTCTCGGTATGCTCACCCAACGTTTGGCACATTTTCCTGTTTATAGGTTATGACTGAAACTACACCTTTCAGTTTAAAATAGATAGGTAGATAAAACAGATATTTCTGCTACCAGCTCTGGTTTATCTTACAGCAGCCTATAGTTTATATATGCCACACGTTCAATGAACATATTGGCAATTCTTTGAAGTGCATCTTATGAATGCTGGCTCAAGAACTGCATCCCCATTAATCCTTCATGTTGAAATGACATCACTTACTACAATAAAAAATAGTAAATGTTTTTGGTCTGAAGTTGAACACAGCTGCAAATCTATATCAATCCTCAAAATGATGTCCCACAGTAAATATTAGAAGGACATGCACATAACTTTAATAGAGGAACATTTTCAGGAATAACATATGTGCTGCAGTGGTGAGAAAAACTAAAAAATACATCTAAAGCACAGGCTAATTTACACCAAAGGAACTGGGAAAAACAATCTACGGCACTTTGTCCCTAACTTACTTTTCACACAGACACACAATCCAGAGTGTTTGTCTCTGAGGAAATGAAAAATCTGTCCAGAATATTAAACACAGAAAAAAACAAAATGTGAGGCAACAGCTGCTCTACATTGCTTTAAGCTTCTCTGTATCACTTTATGGTGTATTGCTTCAATTTACAATGCAGGTGATTGAAGAGTTTCACAGCACAACATAGGCAGCGGGGTTAGATATCTCCATTTCAAAGCTATTCGCTTGAACTTTTCCTGCTGCATATTGAATGAATATAATTCAAACAGATGGAGGGGGGAAAAAGTGAGAATAGGAGTATATGAGTATGTATTCCCAACCTAATTCTCTGTCTATTACAACTCTATTTCCCCAAAAGTTTGCATGCTGTGTAAAATGTAAATAGCAACAAAATGTAATGATGTGCAAAACATTGAAAATAGATAGATAAAATTAAATAAATAGATAACTTATCAAATGTCGAAATTGAGACATCAAATGTCTGAGCTGCTGATTACTGTTCTACTGACAAATGACTATCAACCTGTTACCTTATCAAGGTCATGCCTACAACCCAATTATATTGAAATGATGATGACACCAAACAGAGAAAGTCGTCACATTTAAGAAGCTGGGACGTTTTACCAGATGTGGAACAGGGATATTTTAGATGACTTGCTGACATGTCATTGACTCCTGCAAAGGGTGAAACAAATGTCATTAAAGGGAGAAGACTGACATGGTTTCAAACACAGAAAGCCTTCATCAGATCCATTTGTTTGACCGTCCTGATGAAATGTCACATTATCTCCTCATTACCTTTGATGATTCATTTCATATTGGACCTTTTCTTTGAAAAAGGTCAGCTTTGCTCCAGCTTCATATTCTGTATTTTAATCCTTCAGCTATTTCCATACCTATTTATATTTTAAGTATTGTTGTGAGCTAAAACGTGTGTGCTACAATGCTGCAAGCAGAGATCTGCACCATATTTATCAAACGCTTCACATTTTAATAGGACATTCTTGTAGCCCAGAGCAGGTTAATGTAAACTTGTGGCAACAGTTTAGGTGCTTATAATTTCATTCTTCATGTCTCTGCAATAAACCTTACAGTTTCAGTGACACTTTCTTCTCCAATTCACTTCATTGGTCCCTCTTCAAATAGCTGTAGGAACGATTCTCTGCTGCCTGATAAATACTTGATGTTTTAGGGGACTCCGGTAGTTCACCGGGTAGAGTCTCTCTTCAGCTACTCCTCTCAAATAAGAAGAGAACTGAAGAAAGAAGAACGAAATCTTTTATTGTTTGAATTCAGCATTAGGTTCCACCTGAATTACTAAGTAAAGTCATGAACATATTAAACATAATTGTGTATTAATGAGGGAGGCACAGTGGGGCAGTGGTTAGCGCTGCCTGTGTGTTTCCCTGCGTTTGCATATGTGGCAAGTGGAGGGTGGAAAAGGTGTACCGACAACGCCACCTGGGGAGTTTCGCCCCAGGAGATAGTGTATATGAAATTGTTAAATGCCTTTACTATATTACACAGGTCTACGCCGGTTCGTATACCACGGGCAGAGACGTATTTAGAAAAATATAAAATATTGTTTATTTTGCAATCACATAAAATAATCACATCAATACTGGCTCGTAATTACTTAAACTGGGGCCGTAGAACGGGATGAACAAGGCTGTGGAGGCTCGCTACGGCGGCCCAAAATCAAATCAAGGGGGAGGAATAACTAACCAAAAACACCCGTGACACTGCAAACACACACAGACAAGGAGTTCGTGAAGAAAAAGACCACCACCAGGGATTGGGTCGCCACCTGGCCCTCAGCACCTGTCCACAAAGAAAAGAAAACAAATTATATAACTGGCCCCCCAGTTAATACGGCTGTTGATTCCACCTAATACTCACACACACGCACACACACACACACACACACACACACAAACAAACACAATATACTTTAAGTAATTAAGAGAAAAACAAGAAACAAACCATCAAACAAAAGTAAATAACGTTCATTAAACAACAAAAAGTAAATAATGTTCGTTAAACCTAAACAAATGAATACAAAATAAATCTTTTCGAGGATAATTAATAAACTGAACAAAATCTTTAAAGCAACAATAGGCCCTGACACCAGCTCTGTGAAGAGCCTTAGTAAATCACTCCCTCACAAGAGCTGAGGAGTCAGAACAGTCCCAGTGAGCCAAAACAGCAGTGGGTCCAGGAGGTGGTGGCTTTAATAGTTTCTGGGCCTCACCAGCAGGACATTACGGAGCGCCGAGAGGAGATGGTCTAAGACAACATTGCAGGACAACACAATCAGTCGGGAGCGGCACAACAGGCTGAAACGAGGGGCGGACAACGCCGACTTACCACGAGGAGACCGCACAGCAACGCCGAAGGGCCCCCAGCAGGGCAACTCAGCCCCGTGACCCCAGCAGTCCGCCACACTGCAGCAGAAACAGCCATATCTCCAAACAGTCGACATGTGAGTTGGAGAGAAAGCAGCAGTGTGCGCCAATGACCCTTACCCGTGCGCCGAAGGAGAGAGCGTGCGTCGCTCTGGCGACACGCCAAAGACGCTCTGATGCCGGCAAGCCACACTGCGCTGAAGGAGAGAGCGTGCGTTAGTCTGGCGACACGCTGGAGACGCTCTGATGCCGGCACGCCACACGGCTTCACCACGCCACTCCAGACCACAGCCACCACCACGGACGAGCGGAACAGGAAAAGAGAGCGCGCCAGGTGTACCCAGGCTCCTATACATAGAGGTGCGCTCCCCGCCCATAATAATCAGTGCCACAGGGGGACATAGCGCCCCACTGTGAGGGGGAGTAAGCCGTGCTCCGGCCACACATAGGTTCTCTCTGGGTACTCCAGCTTCAGTGCACAGTCCAAAGAAAGCAGGTTATTTGGTGACCTAAATTGCCCATAGGTGTGAATTTGCATGTGAATGATTTGTCTCTACATGTCAGCCCTGTGATGAACTGGCAACATGTCCAGGGTGTACCCTGCCTCTCACCCGATTCCATTAGTACCATCAAGAAAGGCAGGGATGCACATTCACAACTAAAGCACAGATTTTATGCGGAAATGGTCAAAACAAAAAAGGCTGGCGTACGCTCCTAATGAACTAGTTTGTAAGTTGAAAGTCAAAGTGCCGTTATAGAGACGAGTGAGTCATAATTACTGTTCAAAACATTTTCTCCTTGATGCCATTCGTGGTGTCAGATTGTTGTTTTTATAAAGTTACAGCAGTTGCCTGTAGAGAGGTTTGGGGGATGGTTTAGTAAGTGCACTGCCTTTCTTCTTGTCCACTGACCACTCAAAGCACTTTGACAACACTTGACACATTCACACACACATTCAAACACTGGTGGCAAACGTTGCAAGATGCCTGCTCATCAGGAGCAGTACAGCTCTACCTATCCAAAGCACTCACACTGACACTGTGCTCACCCATATGAATGCCATGAGGAGCAATTTAGGGTTCAGTATCTTGCTCAAGGACACTTTGACCGGACTGGAGGAGCCGGGAATCAAACCAGTGACCTCCAATAACTGGATGACCCTCTCAATTTGAGCTACAGTTTGTGGAAGGACTTACACCTTCTGTATTTTCACAGACAAGAAAACAGCTGTCCTCTGATGTCTGCTCATGATGCTCTGATACACTTGCTGTGTTGATTCATTGGCACTGATGGTCACTGATAACCTGTTTGTGAAGTTCTAGGAATTCACACAGCACAGCTGTTGTCTTAACCTCCAGTAATGTTTATGTTATCAAATGACGTGTGATCACAAAATAGAGTTTTGATGAATGTCTCTTTCGCCTGATCACCTGGGTAGATAATATATAACAGACATATATGTAAATAAGGTGATCGAATCATGGGTGTGGTTGTATTAAAAAGTGGTATCAATGATCTCAGAGAGCAGGGGGGGACAAGAATATGACTCAGAGATTAATCAGGCTGTGTGTCGCACTGCATAAGTCAGCATTTTTTCAGCCTGGACCCTTTTCTTTGTGTCAAAGTGACAGATGGAAACAAGTTTTGAATTTGGTTCAGTCTTGAGTGACTGCAGACACAAAATGGGCTACAATGTGACCCTTGCTGACAATTGCGCATCGTCAAAATATGTCCATTAAAAACAGTCGGTTTTGTCACTGACAGGCTCTGACAGCATTATAGAAAAGACTCGACAGACAGATGAAAGGTTTTCTGTTCCTTTCATTGGATCAGGGCTGTGAAATCACAGCACAGGATCACAGCACCCACAGGAACAGCACCGATCTCGAGAGCTTTGCAGCAGCTGCTTCACCTCCTCTGATGGCAGGTATGTAATTTTGACTTGAGACTGGGTTCGTAAAACTGCATGACTCAGGGGGGCTACTTGTCTGATGATTCAAATCATCAATGTTCAGGTGGCAGCCTTGTTCATTTTGCCAAGAACCAACTGTGATGAAACAACCTTTTTTTCCATGATGAAGACCAGACATTACCAAGAAATGGTCAGGGAGGGAAGCTTCAGCTGAAGGGGACTCAAAATATGTGTTCAGAAAATCATGGCCTGTCTTGTGGTCTTTATTTGATTTCAGGAGCAGCAATGAGCACTGGAGCAACAGCAGGTAGGTAACAGAAGTGCAGTTATCTAGCAAATACAGTAGCTCTGACCTTAGGATAGTTAGCGATAGCGAACTAACGAAAGACAGAGAACTGTGATTGGTTATGCAATAATCCCAAAGGCACTACATTTTCTATACATACATAATTGATTAAACATAGTTAGTCATCACTACAAAACTGTTCCTGTTTGATCAAATGTTCCACTAATTGCCGTACTAATTGCCAATACCCAGCCTTCACTTCCTAACCTCACCACCACATACAGTATATACCCTACTACTATGGATATGAAACATAAGGGTCTGACAACAAACCTATCTTTGTAATGTAGAAACACAGGCTTGTGAGAAATCTATGATCCTTTAGACACCTGAAATCACCCTGTTGGTCAAGAGACAATAAATTTCCAGAGGGAACAAGAGCTGTAAAAACTTTAGAGTCTTCATAACCATCATTACACATAAACATGCAGGTTGTATGGACTCTAGGGGGCACGGAGTTACCATACCAATGTCTAAATCAAATAATCCATGTGGTTCTTCTTGGCAAAAGTAAGTAGGTCACATGTAATTATTTATAGGATATGTCTCCTGGTTGTAATCATCTGACTGGCAGCATTTATCATATCCAAGATATTAAATGTTTGATCCACGCCCTTTCCTTTCTTTACCTGCTGTAACTCATGTTGAGTCTTACAAAAATTCATCAGCTGCATTTATTGTTTTTTTTTCTCTTAACAAAGGCGCTTTAAATAATGGTGGCCCATCAATATTAATCTGCAGTTTAAATGAACAGTTTAACAAACTGCTGTCAAGATACCTCTGTACTCCAAACCACCACATTTTTCATGGATTTTATACTCAGTGTTTTGAGGATAGTCATAGTATCCTTGCCCAGTTCTGGATGGTTCAGCCTCAACAAGCTAAGGAAGACTGTCAGCATATAGCCCAAGCTGTCCAAAAGGCTCACTGGTTCAACTGAAATATCAGCTTCTGCATCAGATTCTGACACAACTTGTCCCTCTGCCTATTCTCGATCATTATGAAGGTCATTCAAATTGTCATCTACCACCTGAGGAGACACTCTGGAGTTAGGCGTTGTTGCTTTGCCATCATTGTCATCGGTGTTGTGACAAGGGTCTGCCCCGTTAACTACTGTCTGTTCAGATGTTGACTGACAATCTTCACCCATGTCATAGAGTAATTTTTCTAGTGAAGAGCGAGCCCTCTGCCTGACTCCAGAGCTTATTAATGGTGTCATCTTGTCTCTAAAAAAGATTATTTGTGACCAAAAAAAAGAACGAGCAGTGACATCGTCAGTTGTCTTTGCTTGGAAACTATCCCGAGTCTGACAAGTTAGAAGAAGCACTGAGCCCTGCCACTTTAAGAAGCCATGGCAGCTCTACAGGTCTGCACAGCTCAGATAGTTTTTCTGTACTGTTACAATACTCACTGAATCTTCTCAGTAAAAGTCCTTGTAACTTGAATTCGTCACTTCACTTGCACCCCATCACTGTACTTAAAGGTGGAATATGCAATCCTGGAGAATAATTGTTGGTATTTGAAGTCAAAAGCCAAACAACACCCCTCCCTTTAGTACCCACTCAAATTCATGGATGCACATTGCCAAGGCAACAACCAGCCTCATACAGCGTGGATATGGATGTCTCTTTATCATAGCTGAAATGAAACAAGCATAATATAAAATGTCATCAAACAGCATGCAAAACAGAATGAACTAAAATTTACAGAATTAATTGTTTTAATTGTTTTTTACAAACTACAGTTTGTGCAAAGCTAACACAGCCAAGCATCAAGCAAGTGCAACAACACAGGACATAGCAGCAAGCTAATATTACTTGCTCTTGCCAGTGATTAAATGCCACCCCGGGATTTACTCTTGTCTAGTGGCTTCCTGCTCTGTTCTTAATCTCTCCATTTCTCTCTGTAGTTCCTCCATCAATGTCCTCTGCCATTATGTTGAGCACGGTTACATTGTCTGCTTAGCCAGCTCTGGTTCTGGGCCTTAAAACCTCCTCTTCCTGATGGCCTATGGTACAAACACTAACAGTCCCCCCGGTGCTCTGAGTTCACAGTCTGGACAACCAAACTGAGCTAGCATCAACTAACAGCAGCTACAGCTGGCAGCAATTTACTTCACTGTCTATCAGGAAACTCTGTAAATCACAGAGAGTTGATGCAGAGCAGCGGGAGGACATCAGAGGGAAAACCACAAAATATGATCCAGTTTCACCAAAATCAGTGAAATAGTTGTGTGCCGTAAAAGGTTATGTACTTTTCGTGGGTGATTGTACCCCAAAGTTAAATAGATAAATGACAGAGACGCCATTCACCTGATTACAAGTCAGTGTAGCATCAAAACAATTTAAAATCAGTTATTATGGTAGAAAAGTTACACAATGATGCTTTAAGACATTAGTGTACAGTAATTACCACACACACAGTGTCCTTCACCATTTACATCGACAATGTCACTAAAGTGTAAGAGGTGACTATGTAGAGTCCTGATGGATATCTGGATACATACAGATGTACGGTATCAGGTTTGTGTATGTATATCTTTATTTTATCTTTACAATGTACTGACAGCAAATGTACTGTGAACAATTTACTATCCATTTGCTGTACACTATTATTTTTCTGAGCTCTCGCACACAAGAAAGCTTTTTCATTTTCTTATCTCTCTCTGATACACATTCCTTGCAGTCCACACAGCACTTGTACATACGGCTAAGAGTGACCTTGACACGTCCAACAAGCTTTCACTGTTTATTTTGATTACCCTCTCCCAACTTGCCACCAGCCTTCATCCACAGCAACCCTCCTCAACACCCAAGGCCCTTCAATGTTTTGAGGACAAACTGAAGACCCTTTATCAGCCTGTCCTGTACTCTCCACTCTCCTCTCAACCATTGTGTGTGTCCAACATGATGAACTATGTATGGAGTTATGCATATATTTGCTTCTGTATCGTTAACCATCACCATAATTTTAAAATATGAAGATTTTAGATTGTGTAATTCTCTACTTAAAAGCCATCATGACCTCATGAAAACTTGTATAAATAAACATAAACAGGGATTTGGGTGGACAGCATAGAAGCTATTTTTGCCAAGAAAAGAAAAAAACTTATACTTGATGGAAATAAAAATACTTCTTGAGTCAAAATATGTGACAGCGTCAGAATTTGGACTTCTCTATCTCTATATAATATACAGTACAGTGCACAGCCAAAGAAATCCCTTCCACCTCCATTGTAATGGGGTGGTGGCAAAAGTCTCAGACTGATGATAATAGACCTGGCTGATATGTTCAGTTATTTGTCAAAATCAAGTGTATATCTACTGTGCCATCACTCAGTAGTGTGTGGATAAACGTTTTGTAGCCTTGATTATTGGCCTACTTTATTGATGTCGCCATCTTGGTTTTATTGGTGCCAGAAGCACGTTTGGATGAGAGTGTGGAGCTGGTGGATTATGTACTTGCAAGTTGGGCTGTGCTTGGTTTTGACTCAGTTAGTCAATAGTCAATGCAGTAACAGAATCTTGGGATTAAGACAGTAAACTCATGGGACACTTTCACATTGGCTTCACTTCACAGACTTCTCGCAGCTCACAGTTCTGTCAACTAAATTGTTATTGGTCATTTTTTTTTATTTACTTGAGTGAACAAATCAAGGGCAACAGCTTTAGATTTAAACAATGTGCTTTTTAGGGGAACATTTTTTCTGTCGCCCTCAGCCTTTCTCACTCTAACCTTTGTTGATCGGCATCCATTTCTTTTTTTCTGTTTCCTTCCTCCTCCTAATACTCTCACATACTCTCCTTGCCACCAATGTGTATCACAGTCACTGTTTACTTGGCTCTCTGAGCTCCTAGATTGCTCCGGCTATTTGCTCCTCTGGATGAGCTCAGTTTGGAGACCTGGGTCTTTGATAGGCGGATGGGAATCAGCAGCCTTTCGTTGGGGAGCTAGTTAACCTGCAGCGCCCCAGAATCTGGTCTTGTTTTGCTTCACGCGACCTTTGTCTGTCTCAGCTTGTACAGTTCACACTCAGCTCACTCAACTGTTTTTCAAAGACTCCACAAATGAGAAAATACCAATTGTCAGCAAATATCAATTTACTTTCCCCATTCTGCACGTCTCAGAGGAAATTTACACCAGAATAATTGACTGTGGTTTATGGGTGTCTGAGCACAGAAGCAGAACAGAGCTGTGGAGAATATATTGGCTGAAACTATGACAATGAGACCCAGACTGCAGGAAAAAGAAGACACTTTTCCCTTTTAACTGACACCTAAATAGCACAGCATCCTCCAGATATTAAAAGTAACAAAAGTCGGTGAAGAACATCAGCAGCAAGTGACTCATCTGAGACGTGATTCCTGGTAGACTCATCTCCTCTCTTCTATTATTGTCTCTTCCCTTGTCTCCTCATTTTAGGTTATAAAGTGCAGCTGCTGCAAATTTTTCCACCCAGCATGCCATCAACACTTGATAGTGGGAGCAATGCATCCTGCTTTCTGAAAGGGTGTGATCTCGTGAAATGCCTGCTTTCAGGAGCACAGTACATCAACCACTAATACAGACGCACTACACTGAAAAGCCATGTAGGACTATATCTACTGCTTCTTGTGGAGTAGTTGCTTTGTCTGGCACTGTGTATGTCACAGTGACCTTTCAGCTACCATTCGCTCTGAAAAACGAGACACAATCTTTCGTCTCATCTTTCTTTGTAACTTCTGATGTTCTTTGATTTATTTTTCTGTCTGGACTCATCACTTGCTTGACCTTGAGGGTACGACCTGGTGCAGAGGGCACCGATATTTCATAAAGCAATGTCCCACTGTATGACCTGCAGGTTTCAAAAGAAATAAGGCTGATAACACACTTCTGTCCAAATTTAGACTGTAGAAGCAAATTAATGTCGTGGTCTTAGGATATTTTACTGTGTTAGGATGGCCATGTAGTGGCTGGATTCACAAAGCAGGAGGCTTGAGGCAGAGGTTGTGTGCAAAACCGACATTGACACATTAACATACAGACTTAAACCACATACTGTGGACCAGGAGTACAAGTGGTCCTACCAGCCACTGCGTATGGTGGAACTGGCAGCCTTATATAACCTACTGCTGCTACCAACCTAGACCCTGACACAATCTGGGGGGTTCTGCCCCTCCCATTACATCCCAACATACCAAACATTAGACAAAAACCTTAAAATACATTTACACTCTACTATATTATCAATTAGTCTAGATGTTCTAACTGTGCTGAACATTACCAAGGAACCTCTTAAAGTCCCAAGAACTGATTAAAGTGCACTTCCCCCTACACCAATCAGCTCATGGTATGGTCTGGAACCTTTAAATAGTGCTCAGCTAGCCTGGGGACTCTTTTCACCTGAACACCCTGGAGAGAAGACAACAGGTGAGTGACTTGCACATATACACTCACATTTTATTTATAGTACTTCAGGCACGTCACATTTTACCAAATACTTTTAGTTGTACATTACCACAAAGAGCATCTTTGTTCAGGCTACCAAACTAGCCAAACTAACTAAATGTTTCTCTTGCAGGCCTGGTCTCCACTGATGCCCTGCTGAGGGCAACACAGAACCTGCACACACACACACACACACACACACACATAATTAACACAATAGTCACACAATTTCAATAAAACATTCACTGCTTTGGTTTGTGCCTCATTCTTTAATATATTTAACTCATTGTGCTATTGCTACCAAAAGTAAGTATGTAGTGAAGTTGACCTTCATTACATACCGACATAATATCAGTACACATAATCAAATACATAATCTCATTTAAGTTTCAAGTAATAACCTCAGTCCTGCATGTCCTTAGGTACAATACACTTAAAAAAAGTGGTCCACAGCTACAGTGAGAAACATGAGAAAGTATTCTGGGGGGAGTCTCCATTCGTGCAGTTTTTTGTGAATTTGTCCTGTTAGCTACTTCACTGGACATACAGTATCAGCCTGACCAGAAAAAGTTTCTTTGGGTTGAAAGTTTTAAGGTTTTATGTTGGGCGTGGTCATAAAATGTGCTTTGTTACACAGGTAATCATGCCAAACAGTGATGAGTCCTGGAGTACAACTCTAGGTCACTGCAGCAAAGAAGATTTGCTCTGCTAAGGACGGGTCCACACCAGCAACCGACAACCGCTCTCTGTTCCAGCTCAAAGGGGTGGTCTTGGACTGATGTCAAGTGAGCTCTGGAGCAGTTAATTTCTGATCTTTTTTCTCATCTGGTTTTGGTGACTGGTGAACTGGCAGCACATTTGTTTATCAGAGCCAGCCATCTTCTGTGATCAGACCGTCTGATGGCAGAGCGTCAAACGGTTGACTAGTGAAACACGAGTTATTAGTATTCTCACAGGAAATCCATTGTGTTGGTCGGTGGGATTAGCACTGACTGCTATCAAAATCCATCTACAGAGAGAGGTCATTTTGGGCCTTTTCCTGATAGCGGGTCATTGTGAAATATGTCAGGGAGTGATGGAACAAGGAGCAGCACAGTGAGATGTTAGATGAAAAGCTGCAGGCGACAGGCTGCTACACACTACTTACACTTTAGCTGTTCACAGACTCATGTCACCTGCAGTATGAAATCAGATCACGTTTGGTCACAGAATGATGGGGGAAAAAAAGCCAATTGTTACCGGACTTCTTTATCTTAAACCACATTTACCACAAGTAACTTCAGCTGACACATGCGCGTGCAAAGCAGTTTAGAGTTGATACATATTTCCTGCCAATCAGGACTGCATTCTGCAGTTATGTTTCCAGAATTACAGATTTTAACCATCTGTCCTCAGTGAACTGCCTCCTGAATAATCATTTCTGCCACATGATCACTGTTTAGAATTTCTGGATCGTTTGAGTTTTGTCTTTATGGGAAAATGGAATTAGTTTATCATTCTCACATTGGTTCAATTAATGAATCAGACCTTTAGGTATGAACCTGCCATAAATATACATCTTGTATACCTCAGTAAGAGCTCTCTAATAAATGTATCACTGCAAATATTTTTTTAATAAACTCAGTACCTCTGCTATTTTTGAGGCAGTGTTTCTATTTGGATTTCTTTTGTTCTTTATCATGTGTGCCCACACAACAGGCATCATATTTGTATACCAGCTTTATCTCATCCTCACCCGCCCCCCTGCTGCAGCATTTGAGTTGTTCTGTTGGACTGGACACGGATAATCACATTGCTAAAAACAGCTAGATGGAACAATGATGAAGACTTATGAAATGAACCCACACAGCAAACTCTGATTGGTTGTTTTCTTATGCCTATAGGGTTTTGTTGTTGTACTTTCAGGTGCATTAGGTGGCAGCCTGTATAAAGGCAAGAATTTACCAAACTTATTGACGTGACTGAAGCTAGGTCATTTAGAGAGTCACGACTGTTTCAGGTCCATGTCAATGAATTGCCCAGACCCAGTGAAGATACAGTATATTTTTAGTCAAAACTGGTGAGTCTGGCAGTGGGTTCAGGAGTAATCTAAATGTTCCTCAGGAATTTAAAGCCCAATCGACTCAATTTTGGAGTCAAAATAATGAGACAAGAATCCCCCACACTCACTGTGGGAGACCTCAAAATACTGACCAAGTGGGGGATTTTTCACTGAGGTTATGGAAAGTAGAAATTGATTTTTTTGGCTTCTGTACTGAACTCTCTTTGGGAGCCATTAGGTTTTGACAATTTGAAGAGATTTGTTACGTGTTTTTTTTTTTTTTTTTTCCCCACTTTCTTACAGCGTTTCTACATTTTCATTAAAGAATCAGGTCATTAAAACAGAGAGAGGTTTAAGGGAACACTCAATGTTTTTAGGAACTGTAATGGAATCTAAAATATTAAGACAGAAAGTGTTAAAAGTCTGCTCTATGGAGAGATAACAAAGTGTAGAGGCAAAAGAACAAGCAGCTGGAATAGCTCGATAGATCTGAGAAACTGCTGAAATGCCAGAAATCTTTTGTTTGAAAATCCACATTGAAATGGTTTCTGTAACTTTCTGAACTGAAGATTGTCCAGCATTGCCCTTTCACACATGTTGCACACAACAGGAAAACTGCTCATGTCAGACGTGTCCTTACATGTTGGAAATACTCCATTTGGTTGAGGCGAGGGGTGGCACCTCGGAAAAGGGTGCAGGAGGAGAAAGACTCATCTATTCTTGTGTTGATCTACTAAATATTGTGTATTTGGACATATCCGCAATATCAATATGTACTGTGAATTTTCTGAATAATGATCTGTTCTATTCATGGTCCCAGTCCCTCTCACTTTGTACTAGGGAGTTGGCAGTCTGTTTAATGTCCGGACCAATCGATTCAGACATTTGCGTTCTCACATACAGCTCCTCCGGGTAATGTCTGGCTGAGTTCAGGGATGCAGTTCATGTGGAATGTGTTGAACTTTTGGTTGGTTCCTTGTGTTTCTCAGAACAGTCTCACCTCAATAATTTGTATTTAATTAAAGAAAGTTTACTGACTGTGATTGGCTGAGACTGGAGTTTGGTTCCACTGCAAGGACATTTCCACCAGGCCCTTGCTTTAAAACCACACAGAGTGACCTTGTGTGTAACATTTACAATTCTTAAAAGTTGTCAAAATGAAAAGAAAGAAGGTCTCTGACTTCAAAGAACAAAAAAAAAAAAAAAAAGACACAATCTGGGTTAAAAATATCGACCCAGAACGTGAGCAGGACGCCTTGACAAGAGCTGAGGAACACACTTTCTGCTCTGAGAGACCACAATACGTCCCATCCATGTTTATCCACAGGGAACAGTCTGGTACACTCAGACAACACTTCAGAGAGTGTGTGTGTGTGTGTGCGCGTGCGTGCGTGCGTGTGTGTGTGTGCGTGTGTGCGTGTGCGTGTGCGTGTGCACACAGGAAAGGGAAATGCATTGGGTCCCATGTTGACACATTTAAAAATATTCATGGGAGTCAAGTTATTCAGGAGATGTGCAGTGGTTAGGGTGTTTCAAGAACATACATCTGCACATGCACAAACAGCCAGAAAAAAAATCCAGACACACATACTTTATGTATAAAATATAAATATATAAAATACCTCAGGGTTTTACAAGGAGCACATACATCCATACAGACTGTAGACAAATGTGTAAAATGACTGGGGCCTTCTCATGAGTGGAGCAAGAGGTCAATATAATGCATGATGGTTGTAAGGTCTCTCCCAGACGGGCTCGGCCTGTCAGGTTTCACACTTTTCTCTTGTCTGTACGAGGTCCCTGCAGAGACTTGCAGTCCAATGGACATGGTTGTGGGGTTTCGTCTGTGAGGCTGTGAAATACATTTGGGTTTTGGCCATGAATATTTTTTTTTTTTTTTTGCAGTGTTTTATGCATTATTTATTATTTATCCAACTTCTTCTCTGTAAAACTTCTGTTCATACACAACTAATTTGCATTAGGAGATATATATTTGATGGAAGTATAGTGCTGTTACATTTCTATTACCCCACCTAAGCCTAACCCTACCGTACCTTATCTTAACCATATCGTATTTCTGTTTCACAGCCTTAACCATAGCCATAACAACACTTCTCTAACCTTAAGTAGTTTAATGATGATTAGATGTTATATGTAAGTTTGCAATAGCTACAGTCTCGCAATAGATTTTAAAATGTGAGATACTAGAACCTGCTACTAATCTAACCAAAGACCATGTATGACATCCTGTGCACGACCTGGATGCAAATCCAGTCTGGTGGCCACAACGTGTCACAGCCGTCTCTAGAGGAATTTGGGGGTTAAGCTGGAACATCTTTGACAAACTTTGGTTTGAGCTGACCATTTTGTAGTGTTTCCTGAGTTTGGTGCTTAATGTCGACGCAAGGGAGGCTCCAAAAGATCATACTGCAGAGCAGCCTTTTTTCTTTTTTCTTTTATTGTCAGTACTTTCATTCATTCCAGCTCTGTGACAGAAGGCAAACTCAAGTCTTCTGCATAAAAGTTTGAGGTGCTAGACATCCCTTACATTTTGCTTTGGTCGAGAAGGCCATGTTACATTCAGCAGTGGCACTGAACGCTGGAGAATTGCTGAATTGATTTCCACAACATTGGGTTTTTTTATTTCCAGTTTTTTTATTATTTGGGCAGCCAAACATAACTAACTAAATTCCACCAGGCAAGACTCTGTGATGCTGTTTTGGTCCGTTCTCTATGTGGCCTCATAGCCCTCCAGTGGCGTTTTAGAAGTGGAGCCTTTTGCCTGACAGACTTTAATTTAATTGGTCATTTCCTTGATTTATGTGTTTCTACCAAAAGTAAGTAGTCTATATAGATGAATTAGCCTCGGCCAAAACATGTCACAGCTGTGTCCAGTGGAATTTAGAGGTTAAGCTGGAACCTTTTTGAATTGTTTTGGGCTGGCCATTTTGTGCATTTATTGCCTTGTCAACTAGAGGAAGTCTCCAAAGAACAAACTGCCAACCAGTCGTCTCTGCTTTTTATTTTATTGTCTGTACTTCCGTTCACACCCTTGTGCACATGGATACTTTATGATAAATATTAAAAAGCAACTTAACAGCAGCTGGAAAGGTTTTTGCTGATTTAATATCTCACTTTGCTACAGTGATGTATGAGTGTACTCCAAGGTGTTTAAGTACATTGTGACATCACTGTTGAGTGTGCCTACAGGTACAAACAGGACACCTGTGCCCACACACATATGTCTGTGGTCAAAGTAAAACTTTACATCAGAGGGGACAGAGAGACACTGCTTAAGTTCAGAACCCACTGGCTGCCATTCTGACCGCATCATGGTAAAAATAAAGCTTGTTTTGATGTCATATTTCATGACTTATTCCTTTGTCTGTTTTTTTTCTTTTCTTTTCAAGTTTGAAAGTGCAGCCATTCATCTGGGTTAACCTTGGAGAAGAAAAGACAGCGTGCCACAGGTGTCAGTATTTTGGAATATAGATGTTTGAAGAGCAGAGCAGCGGGCCGTGACACTGCAACAGTTGGTATGTTAGGTGAACGGGGACCCAAGGCCGACACAAGTACACGGTGCTTTGATAAAGTGTGTTGATCAGTTGGTGAAGAGGCCTTTGATGTTGCAGTATCAGCAGTGTGTGTGTGTGCGTGTGTGTGTGTGCGTGTGTTGGTCATAAGTCAGTGTGCAGTAAAAAAGTGTACAGATCACATTACCTCGCTGTGACACACAGGATCAAAGGACTGACAGAAGAAGGGAAAACCTCTATTTCTCTCTTTTTGTAACATGTACATGATCACATACAGCAGGTTCAAAGTTGACGTGTTGACGTGTCCCTAACGGCACTCCAAAAGAAACTGTTACGGCTGAGAAAGCTCTGACAGGGAGACATAAAGAGAGTAACAGGGAATACTTTAAATAATGTCAATGCTAAAACACAGAGTGCCATACACTGTATATATACATACAGTATACATATATATGCTGTTGCATTTGCAGACGTAAATAAAAACACCTGTCCTCGAGCTCACTGAATGGCTCATCTGAAGCGCGGAGAAAATAATCTTTTAAAGTTGAATTCACTATTGCAGAACAC
Organism: Sciaenops ocellatus; assembly: GCA_033000465.1. Taxonomy (NCBI): domain Eukaryota; kingdom Metazoa; phylum Chordata; class Actinopteri; family Sciaenidae; genus Sciaenops; species Sciaenops ocellatus. The sequence continues at coordinate 23,478,949 of CP136881.1, forward strand.
TCCAGCTGCACTATGGCATCTTCAAGGCCTCACTCTGTAACTTGAATTCAAAAAATAAAATACTAGACAAACATTACTGATGAAAACTTTATCCATACTGGCAATAGTCTGTGTGTAAGTTATTGCCAATATTGCATCCAGCAGTGTTTGTACTTTTTGACTTTCCTACCCTGTCTATGACACTTAGTTCCGAGCCTATTGGTTTCTACTGATGACATAACTCTTTAAAAAGTACATAAAGAATATAATATAATCTACAGTTTAATAATTTGAAGGCTCAGTAACTCCCTTAAACTTCTGGTCACTATAGTTTTTAGCATTGCTTAAACAACAGTAAATATTAGCACACTAGTTGGGGACTATTTTCAGCTGTGGATTAATACACATTTGGTGCTCTGGAGAGTATGTTAGGCAGTGAATTTATGATAATTAGGGACCCTGTGTGGCTCATTGATGAGTTTTTAAAAGTTTGTTGACAATAATGGATCTCTGTGGCACAGATGAATAAAATAAATCAGGCTTTGATGCACAAGCAATGCTTGTTAGTGGTATGACAATGAGAAGAAAATACAGAATGAAACCAGAGGTATGCTTTAAACAATTATTCGAATTATATTTTAGTCACATCTTTCATCACAAGCCATCATAACACGTTCAACCATAAAACAGACTGTACAGGAACTTAAATCATCCACTGAATGATGATAAATATCAATAACCTTTATAAAAACTGGCTGTTGTCATTACCTCAGTTTTGCCTGATTAGCCTCTTCAAATTAATGGCTAAATGTTGCTGTTCGACGAAAACCATGTATCTCCACTTTTGATTAGAATTTTCTTTCTATATATGCAATGTGCATATTCTTTTCCATCTATGGTCGGCATTTAGAAGTTTTAGTTCTCAGTTTTCAGCAAAGGGCCGACGACTGGATGGAATCTGCTGATTTTAATGTCAAATAATAAAATAGTTTTGATTAGGCCAATGTGCTCTGTGGAAACATAGGACAGTCTTAATATTGATAGTTTATTAACTGAGTTGGACATATACAGGAGAGTCGAAGCTCGGAACCACCCACACATAATTAGAACCATAAAAAAAATACTTATCTACTTTCGCTCACAATCTATGTAAATCCATTTAAAACATTAAACAGTTCACTGATGACTGTGTAAACATACAGTTTCATTTCTTTTTTTAAAGATATTTTTTTGGCCTTTATTTGACAGAGACAGCTTGAAGAATGACAGGAATATGGGGAGAGAGAGATGGGGAATGACATGCGGGAAAGAGCCACAGGTCGGATTCGAACCCTGGGCTGCCGCGGCAAGGACTGAGCCTTTGTACATGGGGTGGATGCTCTACCAACTGAGATAAACGACACCCATAGAGATTTTTTTTTTCTGTTCTAAAGGTTTGTAGCTTTATTTTGTAAGATAGTTTCTGAGGAAAAGTTTTTTCATCCTCCTAGGAAAAAAAAAAAAAGATTTTTGGACATACATGGTTTCCAGCAGACGGTGACAATACGGTGGACATGTCTCAAATCAAATTAATGTCATTAACGTCTAGACATTTATTAAGTTCCTCCCATCCTCAACTTAATAAATGTCTAGACATTAAATGGTCTTCTAGTTTCAAACAATGTCTGGTTATGTTCATCACATCAGCCTCCAGTTAAAGAATAATTCAAAACTAGAACATTGAGCCTATGACTGCACCCCCCTCATATCTGGGTGTGGTTACATTTAGCATGTTGCACTTATGACCACATACAACTGTGATGTAACATTGTACTATAATGCTACCTAACTGCTGTATATAGTGTGGAAAGAAGTCAAGGAGTCACCAGCAATTGGCAGTGTTAGGCTTTAAAGGCACCATGTGGAGTTTTTGACCACTAGGGGCACTGTAATGATGTGTTGAGCTGGTTTGTTGGTTGTTGGCGTCACATGCTCCACTACCAGGCCTATGAGGCACACTGTGAGCCTCCCTGATCAGACTGAATTGTGATTTTATTTTACTTCATTATTCATTCTGACATCATGCTCATCTTAGCTGTTTTCTTTTTGGAGAAGATGTTTGCTTGAACTTATTAATAACAAGAATCTTTTATTCTCATTGCAGCAGCAGCTGCTTGGGGATTTTGTCTGATTTAAACATTTGTTTCTGTAAGTCCAATTTCAACAACATGTACAGCTGTGTCAATCTTATCAATTCCTGTTGCCTTCATGGATTTCTGATTGACTTTTTTAGAAAGAAGATAATGTGCCCATTCTAAATCCCAGTTACAAAGCTCTGATTGGTACTGTTGTGTCCTTAACTTGGGCAAACAACTATCATTAAGCACACCAGTAGACTTTTTGAATCACTGAACAAATTGGAGATGTGGGCAGTGATTCAGAGGTCTGAAACCATGTTAACTATGAGCCTGGGGGTGACACAGTACAAGTGTCTGCCAGCTAAGGGTGCAACTAGAGCAGAGGCAATAATGTGCCTTGTTTTTAAGGACAGTGGGCAGTACACACACCTTTATTATGCCCATTCTGTTCCATTGATTTGCACAGAGGGAAGTAGATTGTGAAACAGAGAAGAGGAGACCTGAAAATGAAAGCTCAGGAGTGATTTGATCTTAAGCCAGCAGGGTGACACAAGGATCCAGAGCCAGTCTGCTATTTCAGTGCACTCAAGCTGACATGTTAAATATCGTCTCCAACAGCGAGAGGGGGATTGTGTTTGGGTATGAGCCATCTCATTGGAATTGCTAACAACCACGTGGATAAAATCAAGTTGAGCGATTGTACTGATTGTACCTTGAACCTGCCAATGCAATTACTGAACGCTCCAACAAAATCACCTGTCCTCCCCGGAGGAATCTAGCAAAGCACAATGTGTACTGCCAGGTCAAATACTTTAATAATAACTGCCCAACACATCATTTGCTAATGGACAGAGCAGCATGTTGTTTCTGTAGTTTATGTGCTATTAGTGCTCCCCAACAGGGCAGCAGATTATTTGCAAGTCTTCAAGTGAGCAAAGTGTGTAATGACAATTCTTTTATTGTTCTGCACCATTGAAAAATATTACCATTCCTGCAAAATGAGACTGAACTCAAGCCACCAATGTTTAATTGTTCAATTAAGACTTTTGAATATTGGTTGAGGCGAAATCATGTTTGGTTCTGCAACCAGACATTCATCGCACAGGAAGAAGGCTGTGAGGAAATATGTCTCAGAAAGCCTGGTGAACTATTACTGTCTGCTTCAATCATGTGGCAGTAGTCTAGACAGTATAAATATGGACGTTGTATCTAGAGCTCTGCTAAAATATCTTTTACATTGTGTGTCTCTCTTGGTCTGCCTCACCGTTTGTCTCTCTCTCTCACTGTTTCACCCAAGCTATGGTCTCTGTATGTATGTCTAATAAAACCTGCTATAGAATTTAGTCTAATTTGGTCAAATTGGATCATATTTTAGACAGAATTTTGCTGCTTTTCCCTCTGATATGACACTGTATGCTTACTGCTAATTAACTGCTGCTACTGAATCTGCCGGTAGCAGGCAACAGAACTGAGCTCAATGACCGGACCAGACGGGGTTGAAGCACAGCCCTTGAGAACAGAGAATAACCTTACACTACCGAGATGATTAACGGACTTTCCTAATAGAAAGATTCCTAAGTAGCATCAGCTGTGTAGCTAACCAAACTGACTCAGCCCAGAGTTGCCAGGAGCCAAACGCGGCAAGAAAACAACCTCTGTAGGAACTGTATTCCCTGACAGACTGGCCACCACTGGCTTCAGAGGTTGTGTTGAGTTGCTGACACATAGTGCTAGCTGCAATGCATAGCAGCAGGGATTTAACCTATACTCAGGGCTGTTGGCCATTGCAAACACCAATGGATCTGTGACAAGTGCCCATTTTTACAGGAAACTTACTTTAATATACATATTATGCAAGACCAAATGTTCAATTTTCACAAATTGACTGTCTAGTACCTATAAAAGGGCCTCCCCTCCAGAGTACATATGGAATAAAATATTTACATCTTCTCATGGATTGATTGTGACAATGTGATTTATTCTTGATGGATCAAGTGTATATTTTCAAAACTTTATTGATCAATCTCTTCCAAACATATCACAGTGAAAATTAAACCACAATAAACCTGATGTGTATAAATAGAAAAAAAAAGAGGAATGTGCCTGAAAACAAAATTTGTCCAACTTTATGGGCAGCTGTGTATATTACATCAAGATTAAGCCTATCAAAATAAACAATTTCACCCGGCTCCTTTGTGGGGGGACAGGGGGACATTTTTTCATACTTCAAAAAACAGAGCAGTCAGTGAGGCAGAAAAGATTTTGATCCATGTGACCGCATGATCGACTTATAGCCACACAAAGAAGTGGACTGTCCACACCATCCTGCATTTATTTGATCTGGCTGCCGTACAAACAGCTGGATCCAGTACAGGTCAGACCACCAGGCCTCAGGAAGACCTGCAAAGGAGAGGCTGCAGGATTTTGATTTAAAGCTGCGACTGGTTGATGAAATGCTATCCCAGGCAAAGCTTGGTGCAGATCATCAGGTTTAAGAGGAGTCTAGCAGTGAGGGTAAGGTGAGCACAAAAATGCATTCCCAAAAAGCAGAACAGGTCTGTTAAAAAATGAAAATATGAAACCTTTTTTTTCTTTTTGAGTTGTTTTTTAGGTGTTGCATGTCATGTTATATAAAAGTAATTATTGCATTATCCTTTAAAAATGTTTTGTATTTTACATTAAGATGATAATTTTGGACACTGCAGCATGTTTACCTACCATCATAACTGTGTCAGTTCTACTTATGTATTATTTTTTCCAGTAAATAAACATTGCACCATGAACATGGACAGTATGCACAGGCTAATGAGCACTGAGTGCACTGACTCTGGCGCGTGAATGAATCTGGAGGTCCCCGAAGCACCAAAGCTGTCTCTTCAGTATTCTGTACGGGAAGTGTCGAGGGCAGTGAGTATGTACGAGAGCTTGACGAGTCAGGCTGAGTCTAGAATAGGGGTTTGTGGTACTGAACAGGTCTCAGCGGTAAATGCATACAGCTATGGTGAGCCCAGAGGAAAGAACATGTATCAGTCACTGTCCACACTGCTGAAAGCACGCTCAACTTTTTTAACCTCAGAGAACAGTACTGAGTGAGTCTGCGGTGCTTTTCAACCAGTGGTGGACTGAAAGCTGTTTGAGGGGCAGGGGCTAAAATAAAAAGGGCACCAGTGCACAGAAAGTCTTCATGCATTTACGTTGAAACTGTTACAAACCCTGCAGAGATTAAAATAGTTTTATTATGTGAGAATATCTACTGTGCCTCTGTAATAAAATGCACAGGCAATTATAACCATTTATTTCATAAAGACACACATGTTTTATATTGAGGAGGTTAGTCAGGGTTAGAGTTAACACTATGGACTATAAAACATGGGCATCATATCTGTAACGTCACCCACAGGTTTCTGAAGAACCGCTGTGAAGTTCAGTGTGGTGGCTCTGGCTGTTGTCATCTTGGTAGTCCTACCTATGCTGGCTCTGGGTAACCCAAAAATAGACAAAGACATGGAGTGTGGGTGGAGCTGAGGCTGGCTGAATTAAGCCTAGTTGCTCAAACAAGCCAGATGTGACAACAGGTGAGTTCTATAAAAGTTCAACCTCAGGACAGTTGTCATGATCATGTCCTGTTTTTTTCTGCTGTGAAGTTGGACATTTTAACATGTGGGCTTATGGAGATTGGCTTGTTCTGCAGCTAGCCTCAAGTGGATGTTTGAGGAATCGCCAAGGGCCCTTCATCATGATTTGTCCACTGGAGTGGACCAGTTACAGTTAGTTATAGTTAGTTAATATATAAAAGCACAGTGAACAGTAAAAGGTTAGAAGTTTTGTCAGTGTTAGACATATTGTGCTATGCTACATATTTTTTCTCCACATGTGGTCTGGCTTGGATTGTGAAAGCATCTCAGCCAGAAACCCTCCTCCAACCCTTTGACCAGCTATATATTATGTTTGTTGACAAGCCTGCCAGCTTCACCTACTTAATTTGCATCATATAGATCCAATCGCAACAGCAGAACTGAGATAATGAGAACACTCAATCAATCAATCAGTACCATTTTGTGATACACAGGGTCATCTGGACCAAGAGGCAAGAATTGGAATTTGCTGTAAATCAAATTTTCCTTTTCAGTGTCCAGTTATAATTCATAAACAAAATAGTCTCTTTCCAGCTTGCTATCGTTTCACAAAAAAGTTATTTTGCAGGGAGGATCCCAGGTCTTTGCTGACCTGTTTGCTGATACAGTCGTTGTGCCATGGTGCCAACTGATAGGAAGGATCATCTGGACCAAGATACAAGAAGCTGAACAATATCAGCACAGAGGAAACCACAATCAATCTTGCTCAACATAGAAAGATAAAACCTTCATGTACCTTTAGCATACTTCACATATAGAACACCCTTTACATTTCCCTGGACCTCCCTTAGCCTGTGTTATCTCCTTAAAAGGGTACTTATCCTAGAGCCTCAACACTAATACATTTACTTTAAGCCTCTGCCAAGATTTCTACCGCAAATGTGAATATTAAACTGATGAATTAATACAAACATACTTTTATGGGACACAAACCTTTTTTCACAAATATCTTAATACACAAATACATCTTTACAACGTGTAAATGCAAAAGCATATGCAGACCCAATTTCCCTGCCATAAATTGAGTCTTTCCTGGGTTTATATTGAATGAAATCTTACAAGTAACAAATATCAGCACTGACACATTTCACAGAACAAAATGCACCGAAGTGATCATATAGCTAAGGTATGAAAGAGATTGAGATGTGTGAAACTACAAAACAACAATAAAGCCACAATGACACCTGCAGTCTGCCGTCATCAGTTTTCAAAAGCACAAAGTACAGGTTTGAAACACTGTAATTTAAAATAAGTCACTCAAAACTTTGACTTTTAAAGATTAAAATAACTGCTTGAGTACGTCTTTGTGCATGAACAAGCAAGTTTGTAATATCATGTGTAGATGCTTTGAAACTGACAAAACTCAATTCCATTTCACCCCTGCCTGCACTGCTCCTGCTGACAAGTGGCACCAAAAGTGGATTACATTTCCAGAGTCTGGACTGTAATCAGAGAGGACACTGCCAATAGAGCCAAGGCTGGCCAATTGACCAACAGGCAGTGGCCTTTTTCATCATCCATTTAAAGATCAATATGAGGGACCTCAAGCTCATCAGCTTAACTTCACTGAAGACAGGATGAAATAAAATTGAATTGCTGTGGCTACAGAAGAATGAAACAGTAGCAAGGGTTAGAAAAAAACTGATAATAATAAAGGTTTTTTTTCCTCTTGGGTCAGGTACAAGGAGAGAATAGATTGGAGTGCTTCCAGTGGGCAGCAAAGATTTTATTATGAATCTCAGGAGAGACAAAGTAAGAAGAAAGTCCATATGTTAGGAGGAAACAGCAGAATGGGAAAGAGAAAAAATAGAAAAGATGCAGATCTACAGAGAGGAGGGGAGAGAAAAGCTGATGACTTGAAGACAAAAACTTGGCAGTGGTTATGTTGGATCTTGATGTTGACATGATGACCTACAGCAACATTCAAAGCCCTTGTAGGACTCCTGTAAATAAAGTAAAAAAATAAAATAAACCAGAAACACTTGTATTTCTTCTCTTCTATTTTTTTTTATTATTATTATTATTACATATTTTTTTACAGGCAGTCCACATCAATAAGCCAAGAAGTCACAGCCAAATGGCACATTTTGAAACAGAACTTGGCAACTGCAGCAAAAGGAATAAATTAGCCATAAACAGCAACTTCCATCATTCTGTGAAACTGAAAGCTAAATATATTTTGACATTGGTTCAAACATTTGTTCTCTAGTTAATCTGTATTATATTGAGGCAGACAACATGAGCATGGCCAACATTACCTGCTGTTTTTAGCCAAGCTAGTGGAATGCTTCCAATAGGTTCACCACTTTGGTACAGAATGACTACAATGAAAGTTTGTACAGACATTCATGGTTCTAATAACTTGCACTCTGGTAATACATTGTTTTTTGACCAAATACATGCAAAACTAATGACATGTACATCAGCCTCAACTGTGCTTTGCATGCTAAACACTGAACTATGATGATTCATGGTAACATTACCTAACCTACATAACCTAACATAACCTACCTAGCATCAGAAAGTTACCATTGTCATTGTGACTATGTTTGAATGCCGCATGTTTTCAATATTGTATATTGAGAAACCTAGTCAGGGCTAGCGTTAGCACCATATCTATCTAAAATATGGACAAAGTATCCTTGACATCACCCACAGGCTGCTGAAGAGCTGTTCAAGAGGCCAGAGTGGCGGCTCTGGTCATCACCATCTTGGCAGTCCTGCCTTCACCAGTTAAAATAATTCATTTAGTTTAAAGCACTGTTGTTGCAAAGGAAACCCAAAGCTGTAGACTGTTCATTGTCATGTTTATAATGTGTTTGCATTCATGTTGGCAGCATAGAAACAGTGTTGTCAGTTATCAGAAATAATTGAGAATTTTGGAAAACATGAGTATTCCATTTCTTATGATATTATCATAATCAAATTAAAATGACCATATTTGGCAATTAAGTAAATAACTGAAATTTGAATAGAAATATAAAATGTGTGGAAGGGGATTAGATTAGTTATGAAGTGAGTCACCCTAGCCCGACTCTTACAGGGAGGGCTAGAGTGGACCAGAGGGGGACCAGATCAGTCACCCAACTTGACCATTCACTCAATGTGACCTACAGAGACTCTCAAAGACTCTCTCATTCTCAGATTCTCTCTAAGTGAAGAGTACTTGACAAGTTGTTAAACCTGTGTTGTATTTAGGGGAGTTTTTCAGTGCTGGAGCAGAACTTTCTTTGCAGTTATGAGAGCACATACAATAAACTGTCTTTGAGGCTTCCATAATGTGTTCAATGCCTTTGTTGTGTCAAGGATGATCATCTTGGGGTCAAGATGCAGACCCACCACTATTTAAAACATACTGAAAATATGCTCCCAGTACTTTTCAGAACTTGCAGCAGACCAAACTATTAACAAGGTTCCCTCTGCAGACTTTCATTTATCGCATTAGGATGATACCTCAGGAAAAATGCTGTGGGATTTTTGAATAACACAACCTATACAGCTCTTTAAAATGATTTAAGCAATGTCTTGCATAGGAAAAACATGTATGTACATAATGTAGACTCTCATCCCTGAAATCTCCAGATATCTGCCCACCCAGTTCTTTTATCTATGCTTTGATGGTTTCTGTGGAGGGAGAGTTCAGGCTTTGTAATTTATCATTTAAGAAAGCCATTTCTTTTTGTTCCAGTGCTGGAAATAGATTTAAGGCAAAGATCCAGTTTATCCAGTTCTGGGGTGATAAAGTTGGGCAGGTGAAGTTTGATATAATTTCTAAGTTGGATGTAGGTAGGTTATACTTTCTCTGGAGCTGCAGAAAACTGGCAGAATTTCTTTTTTATGTAAGATCCTCTTCTGGCTGAATTCCACTGAGTTTCCACTGTAAGAAAACAATGTAAGAAAGATCATAGATGATAGGGAAAGAGAGATTATTTGACAAAGGCAGCAAAAAAGCAAGCCGAAATAATAAGCAATATCTTCACCTGTTTCAACAGATAGTGATGGAGTCATCCATGTATCTAGATTTACCTATTGTCATTCATGGAAAGGCAACAGGGTGCACCATCTTTAGTTTTAAGCAATGAACTTCTTCACTTCATCTAGCCAAAACTAATCATAACTACTAACTACCAAGGAAATAGTCCCTATGAAAATTGTTGATGCTGTAGTCTGTGGATTATACGTAAAGTTGATGAATATTTTAATTGGCATTTTGAAGGCTGCATATTCCTTTAACCTCCACCATATTGAGGTGGCAACATAAATCTCAGAGACACATTCGTCAAAACCTCATAAGACCAAAACTTTCTGCATGGCTAGATACTGCTAGAGGTAAGTCCGAAAATAAGTTTTTTGTAATGTGGGTGAGCCAACCCTTTAAACTTGGTCCCCTCTATTAAAATGCCTGCTCTGAAACATTGTTACAGAAGGGTAATAGAAAAAAAAAGTCTCCAAGGCTTTGACATAAAGTTTTCCTCACAGTATTAGCATCAATTCAGAGTTGTTGTTTTTTTTGAAGTACAATATAAATCTTTTGGCCGGGGATATATTCACTTAAAGGTTTTTCTTGGGAACTTTCAAATCGTTGAGGAGAACCAAAATAGTAAAAACTTCCGGGACAGATTGACCTGACATTTCATGCATTCTGGGGACACTATTAAACGTGAAGGGACTGCCTGAAGACCAAAACATTAAGAAAGCTACTGTCCCCTCCATGAATGATAGAAATGTGTACTGTCTGCAGAGATTTAGGGGAGGAAGAAGAACTGCTCTCCCTACATAAGAGAGAGATTAATTTCAACTCCATATTAGGTACTGAACTCATTCCATCTTCTCATTATCATGTTGACACAGGCGCTATTTTTTCCTCACACTTTGTTAGGATTAAAATATTTTCACATGAAAGACAAATGTGACTAAAATACACCTTCGGACTTGGATGATGAATACCAGAGAGGCTCTGCAGGGGTGTTTCTGTTCGTATGTTGAGGTGATACTGAAAAGGGATCTGAGCTGTATTCAGGCTCTGTTCCTGACATATTCCTTCCCTTTTACTCCCCCGATGAAACCCTTTATCTACTGGCATGGCTGCGGGAAGCTCTGCTCTCTTCAAACACCCATGGATATGAAGGGGAGGTGAACGAAGTGAAACAAAATTTCTAATTTTTTCAAGTCATGCAAAGGTGTCCTCCGTGAGTAAAGTTGTATTCTTTTTCGAGAAACTATAACCAAATCTTTTACTTCAACCAAATAGTTTCATTGCCTGGTCTTAAACAAGCCTTATGTCCCCGAGAGGTCTACAGGTAAGGGAAACAACATAAAGCCAATCTGCTCAAGCACAGGTCGCCATTTATTGATAGTGGTCAAATAAATAGTGTATACAATCTTAAAAACAGGGACAAAAGGTTAGAAATGAATCATTTGAGGCAAGCAAATAAAGAAGAAGGGCTGCAGATGGTGCCGAATTAATAAACAAATGAGGCGCTCAATCCCAGGAGAGGGACTGCAAGGCTCTATTAAAACTATGAAGCATCTGGACCACAAGGATTACAATAAACATACCTGGCTAACGGCAAAGAATGTAACAGACGTATTAATTGATAAATGATCTCTTTTTTGGCCACTTGGGGGCAGCGCAACAGGCTGTAAACACAACACTAACAGATTCTCACCTTATGAGGTTGATATAAAGACATTGTTAGCAAACAGTTGCCTGTTAACACAATTAGCATTTATTTGGAACATAATCAGTATAAGTTCAGGATACTTTAACTCTGATATGATGCTCTTTATTGGTTAATTGCTTTTCTGTGTCTACCAGCTCGTCACTAACTATATGTAACTGTATGACTGCTGTTTGGTGTTTGACAAGTAGCTGTCAGCTGTTGCTCTTTTTGAGGTTGACAAGATTGAAAACAGTAAAGCTGCTGAAGGAACTGCAAAGTCGTTTGATAATTTTCTGGCAGAATGAACATGTGGAATAATTTTATTTCTTATTTGCATGTATATCATTTGATTATTGATTAAAAACTCAACTACACATCTACATTTATGCTTGTAACTTGAAATATGGAGGAAGTGTTGATTAGAAAACAGGGAAACTTCTGTCTTGAAAATTATAGAATATACTAATATAAAGCAGAAAAGACCAGAAAGAAAGGCTTATTGTACTTATACTTATATACCTATACTTATTATACTTGCTTATTATAGACCAACTTCTCTCTTCAGTTGTAAATCAAACATTTTAACTTTTGACATTAGTTTGTTCGTATAGATACAGATAGCTCTCTGAATCTAAGCATGTCTGGTGTTGGTGGTGTTACACACATCTCAGTTCCAGAGAACTGAACAGAGAGTGAGAAAACAGACACAGTGAGTGTCCTTAACACAAGTGCCTGATCAGAATCAGGGATGTTCTGATCCGATCTAAAGATCAGTATTGGGCCGATCACTGCATTTTTTAAATGATCATTATCAGCTCTATTGAGCATGAACCTATGTCCGATCCTTTGTTTGACGCCAGCTTCTTAAATTCTGTTTCCTGTATTGTTTATGGCTGATCGATTTTTATTATACACACAATATTTTCTTTACATTTCAATATAACTGCTTCAGGGCAGTATTTCGCTACTGACAATAACCACCAAACTGCAATATGAAACGTTATACTAAAAGCTGGCGGCGTCACCATAGCAACGGTCGATGAGTAGATTGGTCGAGAGTCAATAGTGTAGATTGACACAACAAACCAACGCATTTCTCGAAAAGAAGCAGATGAAGATGCGTTGCAAGCACGAAAGATGCTTCCAATTGAAATACATTAGTTTTAATGTTGTCCAATCATGTGTGGTTCACGAACGAGTCGGCTAAGATCCGATTCTTTGTAGCGAACGAGAAGAGCAGACTCCCGTTGGGGAGAGCCGAGTCTTCAGCCACTCCTGCTCAGCTCTGCTGAGAATCCATGTAGGCAGGGAACTGTATTTTGATGGGCACACGATGCAACCAATCACATGCGAGGACAGACTAGGATCGTACCATTATGTGAAAGAAACACTTCAAGAAAAAGTGAAGAAATAAGTGAAATCTGAAAAAAGAAGCAGCAACTGGCTACATTTCAATGATATTGGAGACTGCAAAGCTGAGTGCAGAATTTGTAAAATTAAAATATCCATCAGAGCAGAGTCACAGACAGACAAAAGAAAATAGTTTCAATGATCCATCACAAGAGGTGATTTAAAGAACTGTATTCAGTGTTTACATGTTTTCAGACACTAATGTACAATGAATATTCATGAAATATATATAAACAGAAACATTTAAAAAACACATAAGCACATAATTCATAACTTCTTCAATTTTGTTGCAGGAAGCCATCTTTTTTTGTAGTTCTGTAAAGCTACATAATGATGACACATGAGGAAACTCATTCAGGTCTCTGGATTCAGTTCTTCAAATAACTCAGCGTTGTTGTCAGGAGCTGTAAGATCAGATACAAGCTGTTAAACTGTGTAAATAATGTGAATCCATGTTAATCTACAGCATAAAGTGTGAGTCACATCAGTTGAAATAAAATAAAAGTTTTACTTACAAGATGGAGAACTTGAGGCTGAAATCCAAAGAGCAATAATTTAAGTTACAGTTGTCAGTAAATATCATCCTCTCTTCTACTCATTCAACCTTCTGTTCCTTCTGTTTAGTCCTTACTTTTCTTTTCTCATCACTTCTCTCCCACATCATCATGGACTAGTCATATTATCATGACTGACAGGCTCTGAGCCTTACACAGTTACTGTTGGTTACTTCAAATTATTGAGTTCAGGGAACTGATGCTTGTTTCAGTGTTTCTACCTGGATAAAAACTTCAACTCAAAGACTAAAATCAAAGTAAGCCTACTTTTCATTTCTCTCTCACCTTTCTTCTTTTTGTAAATGATGAATTCAGTGACAGCGATAAGGACGAGAGCAAGAACAACCACTGCAACAGTGATGGGGACAGTCATGTGACTCGGCTTCTCTGTTATTAAAAAAAACCCCCAAAAAACGGTACAGATAAATGGGCTGTCTATAAGTACATACATATGCATTCTGGAATAAAACAAGCCTTCCTATAGCAGATGATTCTCTGACAGAAGTATTTCCACAGTGTACCAAAACCACTTACACTTTCTCATATATATATATATATATATATATATATATATATATATATATATATATATATATATATATGTGTGTGTGTGTGTGTGTGTGTGTGTGTGTGTGTGTGTGTATGTATATATGTATGTATATGTATGTATATGTATGTATGTGTATATATATATATATATATATATATATATATATATATATATATATATATATATATATATATATATATATATATATAGTTGTTGTTGTTTTTTTTTCTTTTTTTCGTGACATAAATTCACAACTGAGTCCAACATGCACTCCCATTCAACACCCTCTAATCCCAGTCTTACCCCAGTTGGTCCTGATTTCTGCTTTGTCCAGTCTGGTGACGATGTCGTCCTCTACACCAGAGAGATGAAACACACAGTCGTACCTCCTCCAGTCTTCAGGTGTGACTGATGAAAGGTTCACATCACGTCCTCATGAAACTCCTCTCCATCTTTCCTCCAGTACATCATGGCTCTGTCAGGGTAGAAACCTGTAGCATGGCAGGTGACTGGAGAGGAGGGAGTCTTCTGGAGGAGAGACACTGAGGGAAGCTCTGGAGAGAGACGAAGAGAAAGAGAGGAATGGAGACATTGCATTGATGGTGCATTGAGTTGATTGTGTTGAAACTACATGAAACTCACCAATAACTCTATTATGTTTTAGTCTTTCAACTGTTCCAACAATCACCAGCACTGATTTGGTCAAACTAAAACCCTTCTTTACAAACTTACATGTGAAAATATCTGCTGGTTGTTTTTACTCCCTCACTCATTCTTGTTCATCTTTCAGAAATGTTTGTTTAGGACTAACTCAAATCTGACCATGACAAAACAAACAGCCAAAAACAAGTTAATAATACAATACAATGACACTTCAGGTCATGTGATTCTACCTGTTCTCAGCAGAGAGCTCTTGCTATGGGCCATATAGATCTTCAGGAACTCAGGGCAGATATTTGTGGCAAATGCCACACTGAATCCTAATCCAGCTCCGTCAACATCCCAACTCTGTTTTGCGGTGATCCATGTCAGTGTCTTCAGGTCAAACGACATTAAGTCTTCTCCATCATAACCATACTGCAAAAAGCTGCTACTTTCTCGAGTCTCATCATCCCATTCACAGCCACTCATCATCTGTAAAGTGTGGACACCTGAGAGAGAGACAGAAACAGAAACACACTGGAAATAAATTTAATGTACAGATGAACTTTCCAGTGTAAGATGATTTTAATATTGTGGTGTGTTCATGATTCAAGAGCAGATAATCAGTGAATTCTTTCTCTATATGAGTGATGAAACAATTTATATTTCACAGTTTGTTACAATATTGTCAGTGTTGTATGAATTGATGTTGAATCAGTCTCTTGCCGATGAGTACATGTTCAGAATAGAAGCTAAATCTGTTTGACAAACAACAATAAAATAATGTGAAACATTTTAGCAGTAAAAAGTGAATGAATAAATACTTTACCTTCACTTTGGTTTAAGGCCCATTTCAAATGATAAATCACGGATTTGAAGAAGTCTGGCTGCATCTCAAAACACTGTTGACTGTACCACGTAAGTGATAAGGATCGTCTTCAAATACTTTTTTTTATCCAGTCCTGTTTTGGCTCTATCTTTTGGACAAGCAATATTTTTGTTATCCAGTCCTGTTTCAGTTCTATCTTCTTTTTGTTGCTGTCACAGGTCATCATCACATTTTCATCCTTCATTAGAGTTCCAACAAACTCTGGGAAGTTTGTGACTCCAGAAGATCCAGTTAAAAAAACTTTCAGGGAGTGTTTCACTGCAGGACAAACAAAGTTTATATATTCAGTATAAAGTTGAGGTAATAGTAAAACTAAGTTGTGTGAAGCAAAGAGCTAAAAGTAAAGATTTCAAATGTGATCTTACCTGCTGATGAAACGTGACAGAAGAGAAGCAACAAAAATAATGTTTTCATCTTGTTTTGTTGAAGATGTGTGGGTACAAGACAGAGCTGGTTTAGGTGAGTGATACTCAGTGTCAAACTGTTTCCTGGTTTAAAGAGGTGAATTTGGCATTGTTACTCCACTAAATGTCTGATTTCTGGATCCTCCCTTCTTTTCACACACCTTGCTGGCCTGACTCCAGCATGCAGTCCGTCTTGTTCAGGACTGTTTTGGGTGCACATATCTGTTAGGTGACTAAAAAATAACACAGTCGACCTGACGTCAGCTACACACAACAGTCATGATTTCGTATCAGTCAAATGGAAAATGATAAAACCTTCAATACAAACCTCTGACTTTATTCATGCAAGAGTAAGAACATATTTAACTGAAGGTCAAAACACTGTCACTGTGTAAGACGAGACTGTCCTCCCCCCAAAAAATGACATTTGCTTATGTTCAAGTGACAAAGCTCTCAGGAGGAGTGATGGCTCTTGTCTGTTGGAAGGATCAGACAGTGTCATACTGTTAAAGTCCAGTCTAATTGTAGTAATTTGGCCATGAAGGCCTGATTCATGCAGCCTCCTCTGAACACTTGATGCTAACATGTGTCTGCAACTTGACCTCTGTGAAACATTTGTGTGGGCTCTGATCTGAGGTGCCATTCATTTCAGATTTTTGAAGTTAGTAACTACAATGAACTTCTCTGCAGCAGAATCAGAAAGTAGCAGGAAGATTTGTTGGCTGCTTGAACACTGAACACTTCCCAGACAGGGAATTTTTCCAGCCAGCATTGTTGTCATAACTGGGCGGGCTGTGGCTCAGGAGGAAGAGCGGGTCATCCACTAATCAGATGATCGGTGGTTCGATCCCCGCCTCCTCCAGTCTGCATGTTGAAGATACTAAACCCCAAATTGCTCCCTGTAAGTTGCTTCGGATAAAAGCATCAGGTTAATGTAATAACTGAGTCCTCTCTCACATCAAAATTACCATCACATCTTCCCCTTTTAGACATTTGGCTGGTGCGCTGCTTTTTTTCTTTCTGTTTAATCAAAACATATGGACCATTAATATTGCACATCACTTTAATTTACTAAATTCTAACATTTTCCTGTTTTGGTTTTGGCTGATTGAACTTAGTTCTGTAACAACGATGAAAGTTATAATGTTTTCAGGAACACAGCAGTCATTTGTCAGATAATGACTACTTGACTACTACTATATATTATTTTTATTATCACAGAACTTTAATTTTAAAGATCTGGGTCATTTGTACCTCAGTAAATTTCCCCTTGTACACTGTGACAAAGAGCAGTTACAGTGGCCAAGATTCACACAATCACCTTTTCCAGTTTATTCTACTTCTTTGTCTTTTAATTTGCATATCAGTCGTGCATGTAAGTTTCCTTGTATATATATATATATAAAAAAAACCTGCTTGACCAGCTTTTATTTTTAATTCACATTACTTCCTTGTAGATTGTGAGCTCTAACACCAGTGATTAGAAAGTTTAGCAAAAACTCTCTGTCTGATAATAGAGCTGACTACTGAACTGACCACTCTGACTACTCAGTTACTATTCATATAACTGTATCTATAGACACAGGTGAGTGTGTGGACTTAGAAAAAGAGCCAAATGTTTGAGAGTTGTGGATTTTATTGTGGAGTAAACATCAGCACAAATAGAAAGAACAATACATTTGATTTGGATTCATTTATGTTCATTAATACACAGTTCACTAACAAGGACCACGCCAATAGATTCAAGTTTAGATGGGTTTATTGCAAGTGATGGAAAGGGTGCGCTGGGATGATGAGTTATAGGAGAGAAGAAGGGATGAAGTTTCAACGGTATGGAGGGATGAAGGGTCGACGCTATGGAGGGATGAAGGGTCGACGGTATGGAGGGATGAAGGGTTGAAGCTATGGAGGTATGGAGGGTTGGAGGTATGGTGGTATGGAGGGTCGGAGATGAGAGGTGCTGAGGGCCGGAGATGTTGAGGCGCTGAGGGCCGGAGGGCCGGAGGCGTTGAGGCACTAGGGGCCGGAGGGCCGGAGGTGTTGAGGCGCTGAGGGCCGGAGGTGATGAGGCGCTGAGGGCCGGAGGTGTTGAGGCACTGAGGGCCGGAGGGCCGGAGGTGTTGAGGCGCTGAGGGCCGGAGGTGACGAGGTGCTGAGGGCCGGAGGTGTTGAGGCGCTGAGGGCCGGAGGGCTGGAGGTGGTGAGGCACTGAGGGCCGGAAGTGTTGAGGCGCTGAGGGCCGGAGGTGTCGAGGGTATGAAGGGATGAGGGGATGCAGGGACGTAGGTAGGAGGGAGGAAGGAACAGGGTCGTTGGTGGATGGAGGTTGACCGGTATCGGGAAGGCTGGATGGAACCCGGGAGTTGAGACTCTGGGTGGGGGAACCATCTCTCTGTAGCTCTCTGTCTTAGAGCCCCAGAAGAGAACTTCAGATGGAGAGCATCGCATGCATGTTTCCGCTGTGGTTGGATTGTTTCTAATGCGGAGACGAGGGCTTCCGACTGTGGGGGTCGGTTGAAGATCGTGAATGGGAACTTGGACCATTTGGCCCCAAAAAGGATGGCTACTATGATGATTGGATACGTTTCGTAAATGTAGAGTTAGTTAGGTCAGTTAGGACCAAGGATGCATGCGAGCATGCTTTAATCGTGCAATAGAATCGATGAGAAGGGAGGCGGGATAGGAAGCACAGGTGATGTGCTGTGGGGGGAGGATACTGGATGCGTTTCGTAAATGTAGAGGAGCGGTAGAGCGAAGTCGTGTGGCCGTTCAGTTACTGTAAGACTGCCTGGAAGCACGGGTGATGTGCTGTGGGGGGAGGAGGAGGAGGGTTGAGGGGTCGAGGGATGAAGGGATGAGGGGATGAAGGTATGAGGGTAGAGGGGATAGAGGGAGGGTGGGGATGCATGCGACATACGTTAATCATACATTAGAATCAACAAGAAGGGAGGCGGGATAGGAAGGCTAGGGTTGAAAGAAGAGGGAGGGATGATGGGATGAGGGGATGAATGTGCACGGAAATTAAGTGAACCTTGGGTTTTTTTGTTTTTTTTTTCTCCTAAAGTTTAAACAGGTTTATTGCAAGTTATGGTTGGGAAGCACGGGTGATGTGCTGTGGTGGAGGGTTAGGGAGGAGGGTTGAGGGGTCGAGGGATGAAGGGATGAGGGTAGAGGGGATTGAAGGTATGAGGGATGAGGGGTCGAGGGATGAAGGGATGGGGGGATGGGGGGATGAAGGGTAGGGGGTATGAGGGGTTGAGGGATGAAGGTTGGAGGATGAAGGGATGAGGGTAGAGGGGATGAGGGATGATTGGATGAGGGGATGAGGAAGACGTCTCCGTGATTTGGGCCTCAAGGGAGAACTTGAGACTGGAGTCGGAAGGGGATCGGAGGCTGGAGTGTTTTGGGTTTCCGGAGGATTTCCAGATGTGTGATGCTCGAATGATGAATTGGTGCTGTGCTGGAACCAGGGTGAGCCGTCGTGGGCTGCATGATGTCGAGGCAGTGGGGCTATCCTTTATTAGTTTTTGCTGCTGCGCTATTGTCAGAGTGGGGTGTGGTGGTTTTCTTGGACCATTTGACCCTAAAGTGGTGAACATCGACTGGTGGCCTGTGGGCCGTGTCTGGCCCGCCAGAAGACGAGGGGGACCTGTGTCTTGGCTGAACAGGCCGCTGTTGATCGCTATCAAGGGTACTGTCTGGAAGATGGCCATGGGCCTGGGGAAGCTGAGGTTGCTGTGGAAGAAGAAGTAGGAAGGATAGATGGGCTAAGTGCTGCCAAGATTGGCTGTAGGGGGAGCAGTGGAGAAAAAGGGGTGAGTTGCGGGTGGGCAGAGAAGCTCTGGCAACTTATGGGTTAGGTTATGGTGATGGGGAGGAAAGGAAGACGGGAGGAAACTGTATGACTTGGCTGAATGTGCCACTGTTGGTCGCTGTCGAGGGTACTGACTGGAAGATGGCCGTGGCCTGAGAGAGCTGAGGTTGCTGTTGAAGAAGTAGGAAGGATAGGTGGGCCAAGCACTGCTGGCAGACTACTGGCTGTAGGGGGAGCTGTGGAGAAAAGTTTGAGGGTATGAGGGTAGAGGGGATGAAGGGGTAGAGGGAGGGTGGGGATGCATGCAATGGGGGGTTATGTCTTGGCTGAACGTGTCACTGTTGGCCGTTGTCAAGGGTGCTGTCCGGATGATGGCTGTGGCCTGGATGGGGGCTGGAGGAGCTGAGGTTGCTGTGGATGATGAAAATAGGAAAGCTAGGATTTGAGAGAAGAGGGATGGATGCTGAGATGGTGGGGTGCGTGTGCCGTTAGAGAAGCTTGGGGGAAGTGTGGCGCTGTAATGGCAGGTGTGGGGTTTGATACGACCTGGCCCTTTGTCAGGGCTGGGGGAGGGGGCCGGCCACCGGCTGTAGGATGCAGCATCATCGGCATGACGTCGTCGGCGTTGCGATGGTGACCCAGAAGTGCTCGTGGAGCTCTGAGTGGAACTCAGCTGAGTTG
Source organism: Sciaenops ocellatus (assembly GCA_033000465.1). Taxonomy (NCBI): domain Eukaryota; kingdom Metazoa; phylum Chordata; class Actinopteri; family Sciaenidae; genus Sciaenops; species Sciaenops ocellatus. The sequence continues at coordinate 23,499,287 of CP136881.1, forward strand.
TGTTGATGGTCCATAAGAAGTTGGAAAAGTTTCGTTTTGTCGTCAGTGCGGTGGAAGGGGATGTGTTGTTGTGTTTCGCCGGTCGCCAGAGCGCCCGGACCTCGAACGGGTCAGTTTAAGTACATGTGAAACGGAAACGGGATTAATCCAAGGCGTGGACCTCGTTCCTGAACCTAGTTATAAAACTTCATTAAAATGTGTCAAAGGTTCCTTGTTCCTATGGTTTAAAATCTTTGGTTTTAAAATCCTTCATACTCTGCAGTTTGACCCAGCCTTAAAGCTACATTGTATGTGCTCAGGATGATGAAATAAAGAATGTGTTTGTAAATCAGGGTTCTGGATTCATTCTGTCAGATAGCTCGGAGCTGTTGTCAGGAGCTGTAAGGAAAAACACCGTTAGTCAACTTGTCCTGCACTGATCTGCCTTTACTAAACTGCTGCTCCAACCTGTTGCAGAGGCGGGTTGTTCAGTATGCCATAGGTAGGCTTTTGACCCAGTAATGCAACCATCTCAGCTGCCCCTCTCCTATGAAGCTCCACCCTTTGCCTCCCTCACTGGCAGAAACACACACCTGGAAACTATTGACTCATCAGAAGGTAATATCTACGCGTAGCACTCGTGCTGTGTCTCAGTTCTGATATTTCCGTATGTACATGTCTATGTAGTACAGCATGTGGTCCAGCATCTGTTTTATCGAAGAGGCATGCTTCATCTGTCTGAATCAATGACTTGGCTCTGCAACATTTGTGACCTGCAGCATCTGACCTGAACAAATGTCAGACTAAACATCTTATTTCGCTTTTTATATTCAGCCAGTCTTGTTGAGGAAAGCTCAGTGAAGTTATCCTGATCTGTCCACAATCTATGAACAATATGCAGCAACACATCCTGATACAAGTGCATGCAGAGCAGATAAAATGGAATAAAGTTATACTCACAACATGGAAGGCACTGGGCTGTAACAAGAAAAGAAGAGAAATAACTTCAGCTGCCACAGTTGTAAATGAATGAATCTGATGCCATTTTACTCATTCTCCTACTCACGATAAATAAATCCTTTACCCCTCTACCCTGTAGATTACATTATCATGCTACAGTCTTTGTTGGTTGCTTCATGACAGGAGGCAATCCTTGTCTGACCTTTTGTAAGCATGGTAAAAGAATCAACCTAAAGTAACCATTCAAAACATTGAATGAGAATTTAATTTTGGTCTCTCACTTTTTCTCTTTTTGTAAGCGATGAATCCAGCAGCAGCCATGAGGACGAAAAGAACAACTACCAAAGCAATAATGGGAATGTCAGAAGGATTCTCTGTAGAAGAAGAACATGACCATACAGACAAAAACAGGTTAGAACAGAAGTGTATCCATTAAAACCTTCTGTACACACGGTCATCTAGTTACATATGATGTTGCTTTATCCTGTGATAAGTTGCTTGCATTGGTTTGAAAACACAACAAAAACTAAAACAAGCTTAAACATGGCTGACTGACTAAACCCTAACCATAACCCATAACCCTGACTGGACGACAAAAGCCAAGCCAACATAAAACAACACCTTTGCTTAAGGCTCAACTTAAGTGATTAAACTTGCACTTATTGATCAATTGCTAACTATAATTATAATGCAGACAGTTGTGTGACAGTAAAGGTACGAGCAGGTTATGAAGGAACACAAGGGTTTGGACCCAAATGGAAACACCAGGGCCCGGTATTTCAAAAGGGATCTGACAGGATTATCCTGGTCGGATTGGATTAAATCTAGATCTGATCTGAAAACTGGGTATTTCAACACAGATCCAGATAATCCTGATACTGAAGATCAGGATTCCGCTCCGGTAATCCAATCCTCCCTTGAATCCAGATAAAAGGCTGGATTTGGGTATTTCAAAAGTTAAGGCAGATATCTGGATCAACTTGATACCAAAATTTCAGGAACATTTGGATCCCACCTCAGAGGTGGATTTCACTTAGATTGATTCAATTAGATTAAGTCTCAGCACCACTTCTCCTAGATATTGTTACCCAAGATGTTCATTACACTTAAAGTGTTAGTGTTTTACTTTTAACAAATAATTAAAGTAGCCTAATTGTAAGAAATTTAAAGCATAGTAAAATATTTTTGACCACACTTTCTGAAACTGCTGTAAATAAGAGTAACAATTACAGACCTATTTTTCAAATTCTAGTATCAAACATTGTAACTTTTGCATGTACCAAAACATCAGAGAAAGACAACAGGAATGCAGGCTCCAAACAAACTTAAATTCCAACAAAACAAAGACATTTCAAATAATGTGGCCACTAACTGAAACAGGACCTAACCCAGCTCAGAGGTCAGAAGTGAGCTGTTTTTCCAATTAAATGGTTAAGCTATGTGTGCACTTGCATTTTTCGGTGTCACAGTTTCTATCATGCTGCACATTGAAGCACTTTCCAAGCATTTTCAAGGTATATTGTCAGACAAATTTGACTTCAGTCAGAAGCTTAAAAATGCACTTTTAAAATGTTTGGAAATAGCTTGAATGTGATTTTAAACCATCCAGCAATGTATTTCAGTAAGTGTTTGTGCACAAACTGATTATTTTACTTCATCAAATCAGATGCTATTTTTCTATAAATGACCATAATTATGTTTAGTGAGAGCCTTCTATATAAGGGAGACAAATTAGGATGAAAAAAATGTTTCTAATTGTGTCACTGACCAAACTATATATCATGAAAGTAAAGCAATTACAATTTCAAGCAGTTTCAAGCACTTTATTCAAAATCCAATAACTTGAAAACCTTGAATGTATCAACACAATTTAAAGCGTTTCTAAGGATTTCCAGCACTCATACGGACCCGGCTGTCCTTAATAGCTGAGTGGTCCATGGCTGTGAGTGGACTCTGAAAGTAGAAGAAAGAGAAGGTGTATGAGTATATCTTTGTCATCGTCAGGAATCCACAATTCCAAATTGTGTTTATGTACACAAAAGCATGATATCATCACCTGCATTACTGTAGCATTCTGACACTTCTGAATGAACCGTATAGTTAATACTCGTACCGTGTAACGTTACGTTTCCAAAGTACTGCAGCAGTCTGCTCTGTACACATGTAGCCTTTTTTTTTAAGTCTGCTGTGTTGCCAATGACGTAACGCTAATAAACTCTGAACAGGTTGGTGTTAGTTTAAAGAGTTAAGGTATGATGTACGTCCGATTAGTTCCCTTTTAAGTTAAACCATAGACCGCAAAATTCATCAACAAAGCAGCTTCCTTGCTAGCCCGCTAGCTGCTTAACACACAAGTCAATGGAGCCGAGTTAGCTGAGTTAGCACGGCCGCGGCTCAATTAGAGATCACTACAGCCTGGTTTTAATTAGGTGACGATTCAAAAAGTTGGCTTGCATGATATGTTGGTTGGCGTTCGTATGGTTTTAAAACCGCTACACATTAGACGACGATAAACTTACACTTTTGACGTCATAGTCGTGCTCTCAGCTGCTCCTTTCGTGAGGTAGTCCGCCATGTTTCGATCCGGAGGCGGAGACACAAGATTTGGAAATCCGTATCCGCCCAGATCGGGATCACAGTGATCCACCCTGCCAGTGTTTTGAAATACCCAGATAAAGTCAGCAGGATCACCTTGATCCCTGACTGAGAAAAGGAGGATTTCGTTATCCGGATTATCCTGATCCAGATTACAAGTGTTGAAATACCGGGCCCGGGAGGCAGAGGTGATCCAGTTCAATGATTTAATCCAAAATTCAAATTCCTTACAGAAACACGAGGTAGTCCAAAGAAGCACACACATCCTACTGGGAGCAGGCAGAAATCAAAAGTTTATAATGCAGCACGGTACAAGGAAACAGGGAGGAAAGAACACCCAAGATTTCACCAGGAGAACAAACAGTAGGAATAGAATGATGATAAAATGACTGAACGTGGCTCAAAGATGAACTGACATAAAGAAACTAAAGAAACACGTGGACCAAATAAGTAAAGTTAAAAACATAAAGCAGCTAGAAGTTTGGACTAGTTGTTCCTGTGCTACCATGGACACAGGACACAAGCAGTTTGTTCCAGCATCGGAAAGGTGAGAAAATTTCTGACTTACCCCAGTTGGTCCTGATCTCTGCTCTGTCCAGTCTGGTGACGATGTCGTCTTCTACACCAGAGAGATGAAACATACAGTCGTACCTCCTCCAGTCTTCAGGTGTGACTGATGAAAGGTTCAGGTCAACGCTCATCTGGAAGGTTCCATCATGGTTGGGAAGGATCTCTCTGTAGTCCACGTCCTCATGAAACTCCTCTCCATCTTTCCTCCAGAACATCATGGCTCTGTCAGGGTAGAAACCTGTAGCATGGCAGGTGACTGGAGAGGAGGGAGTCTTCTGGAGGAGAGACACTGAGGGAAGCTCTGGAAATTGATGAGAAACCTTTAAGTTCCATGTACAGTGGAAGTCACTATTTGTTCACATTTATTGTGAACATTAGAAACAAACCTACATCAGATCATGTGATTCTACCTGTTCTCAGCAGAGAGCTCCTCCCATATTTTAAATGATTGTGCAGCCATTCATTACAAACACGGTTAACGTAGTTTTCCCAAAAGTAATTTTTAGCTCTGTCCGTGTCCCACATGTGTTTGGTGACGACAGACTGAGGTTTGGGGGCGATCCATGTTTGTGTCTCCAGACGAAATACTAGGAAGTCTTCTCCATTATAACCATATTGATGAAAACCGCTGATGTCTCCAGTCTCCTCATCCCATTCACAGCCAGTCAGTCTCTGTAAAATCTGGACACCTGAAAGAAGACAGACCGCAGGGAACCAGCACAGTAAGCTACTACCAATCCACTCATCTACCTACGCTGTTGAAGAGACTTGTTACAAATCACTTCTCCTCGAAAGCATTAAGTTTCTCTTCTTTCCACTGGCTTATACTGGGATACAGGTGATGCAAGGTGTTTTTGGTGAGCCAAGCATTGGAAACAAGGACATCTTCGGAAGAGTCTAAACTTTTGTTCTCAGTGAATTGTGAGGACTTCTCAGAGATTAAAACTTCAGGAAGAGTGAAAATGAAGGAGACGATTTGTCTGCAACAAGAGTATGATGTTAAAAGTTGTTGGTTTCTTGTGTCTGATTCTGTCTATCTAGTGTTTGAAGCTGACTCTTTTACCCTCAACTGAACAAACATTTCTCTAAAAGTGTTCTGACTGTGGTAGTAGTAAACAGAAGAGATGCACAACCATGAACTATATTGAACCTTTATCATTTATTGAAGTTCAATATCTACACCTCTACCTAAGTGCAGATGTGTAAGCAAAGCCAGATTGAGCCGAAATTCTTTCGTGTGTGGTAGGAAACCGGAGAGAACCCGGAGTAAACCCACGGCAACATAGGGCCGTAGTCTGACAGAGAAGACAGAGAGTTCACAACCCGAATCTTCAGACCTTGTCTGTGAGGTAGACTCGTGCCCCTGCGCTGTCCCCACCCTACATAAAGCGTTTTTTTTTTTTGTTTGTTGGTACAGATGTCTGACAGAGCCGAGCTGAGGTTTACATACCCCATGCTTCACACTTTGCCAAACTTCAACAAACTTAAACACTTTTCTAGGGGTATAGAAGAGATTTAAGTTGTTAATCTGCAAAATACACTGATGAAAAACAACAAACATTAAGCGAAGAGCAATCATTAAAGGTGCAACATGTAAAATTTAGTGGCAGATTGCAACCAACTGAATACTGTTCACCTCACTTAACTACTGACTGTAAAACGCGCAAAAAACAGAAAAGGTCCTATCTAAAGCCAGTTTTTAGTTTGTCTGTTCTGAGCTACTGTAGAAACAACATGGCAATTCAACATGGCGGAGTCTGTGGAAGAGAACCCGCTCCATCTGTAGATAAAAGGCTCATATTAAGGCAATAAAAACATGATTCTTAATTTCAGGTTGATATACTGTAGATCAGGGGTCTTCAACCTTTTTCAGCCCAAGGACCACTTGGACAAGAGACTAACAGAACAGGGACCCCCACATGCAACTATTATTTAAAATGTGTCACATTTTTAGCCTGGCCTATAATAACTTTTATATTTACTTAATTTAACTTTTATTACACCACATTAACCTATTTATATATTGGGTTATTAGCCTATATGTGTTTATGATTGAATCAAAGTTCATGCATAATTATTATTGGTGAAAATTGTCAATTATTATGACAAAAATTGGCGGACCCCCTGCAGTACCTCTGTGGAACCCCTAGGGGTCGTGGATCCCTGGTTGAAGACCCCTGCTGTAGATAAAAGGCTCATATTAAGGCAATAAAAACATGATTCTAATTTTCAGGATGATATACTGTAGATCAGGGGTCTTCAACCTTTTTAAGCCCAAGGACCCCTTGGACAAGAGACTAACAGAACAGGGACCCCCACATGTAATTAATATTTTAAAACGTGTCACATTTTAAGCCTGGCCTATAATAACGTTTTAAACAGCTCATATTAAGGCACTAAAAAAATGATTCTTATTTTCAGGTTGATAGATAAAAACACAGTCATGCACATTATATTCATTTCTGCCAATAGGTCTCCTTAAATGTTACACACTGCACCTTTCAGAAATAGAAATGACTGCTTTTTTCTTAATCATAAATGAAATAAATAAAATAAAAGAGGCAACGGTCTTCTACAGAGCGAGCATCCTGATTATTCTCTTTCTTCTGGTGCAGGGGTGGTGACCACTCACAGCACTTTAGACACTGTAATGCAAAGTACCAATCAAACAGCTGATCAGAAAGCAACTAACTAATTCACACATGTGCACACATCACTCACACACGTGTACTTACGCATTTATGATACAGCCTTCAGGAGCTTTTTGGGTTTCCATGTTTTGTCTGAGGAGGGGATCAAACTGCCCATCTACCACATTAGTGGACCCTAGTAATGTGGGTCTGCTCTGTCTGCCTCTACTGAAGTAATGAGCTGAATGTAGGTTCTGGTTCACTTTATGACCTGGACGTGTCACAGTAGACCAGAACTCCAGAATTCTGCTTCTGGAACAGGAAGGTTCTGTGTCCATATATGGTATTTAAGTAAATAAACACTTCCAGGTATGCTATTTTTTCAATTTAGAGTTAAATCCAAGCTCCCACTAGTGATGGGAAGTCCAGCTCTTTTCTCGTTCTAGTTCATTTTGTTTTCTCATTTGTAGAAATCTGGGTTTGTTTATTGCTATCAAACCTTCTGCAGCATGTGTTAGACTAACGTTATTGATATACTGAACTGTCAGTCTCATGGTTGATATACTGTAGATAAATGGCTCATATTAAGGCAATAAAAACATGATTCTTATTTTCAGGTTGATATACTGTAGATCAGGGGTCTTCAATCTTTTTCAGCCCAAGGACCCCTTGGACAAGAGACTAACCCACATGTAATTAATATTTTAAAACGTGTAAAATTTTAAGCCTGGCCTATAATAACTTTTATATTTACTTAATTTAACTTTTATTTCACCCTATTAACATATTTATATACTGGGTTATTAGCCTATATGTGTTTATGATTGATAAAATGTTCATGCATAACTATTACTGGTTATTAAATGTCAAGAGCTGTGCGTCTTTGGACCATTATTTGGGTGAAAATTGTCAATTATTATGACAAAAATTGGTGGACCCCCTGCAGTACCTCTGCGAACCCCCTAGGTTGAAGACCCCTGGACTAGACTTACCTGAAGCTGCTCTAGAAGCTTGCACTGAAGCAGAGGAGGTCCTGTTCAGCAGTCTGACAACAAGAATCTATAATGGAAGCTACATGTGGAAAGGTAGAGCACATCATCAGGAACATACCTCCAGTTTGGTTTAAGCGCTTCTTCAAATTGTGGAATTCATCTCTGAAGAGCTGCGGATGCACTGCACAATCCCCCGTGTACCACTTCCAGTACTTTGGCTCCCCGTCCCTTAATTTTGCCATCCAGTCCTGTTTGGGTATGACTGTCTTGATTTTGCTGTCACAGTAAGCCGTCTGAACGTCATTTATCAGTACAACAACCACAACTTCAGGGAGGTTTGATACTCCAGAAGATGCAGTGAAGAAAACTTTCAAAGAGTGTTTCACTGTAAGACAAAAACAAAACAAACAGGTTTTCTGCTGTTTTAACTACTTTTTTTTGGTTTTACATAATTTTATTACTGACTAGTTGTCAATTTGGTGAGCACAACAAAATTTTTGTTCCTTCAACATGGGCCACAGAAAACACAAAAAGCCTTTTTTCCTATATTTAGTATTATTTATTGTAAAGTGAGCTCTCATTGTTCTGTGGTAAGTTTGTAATAACTCTATTAAACAATTAAAGCACACATCATTATGGTGCTCCTGAAAACATTCAAAGCCAGGGCCAGCTGTCAGCTTTTAGTGGCTCTAAACAATATTTTGTTTGTGGGCCCAAACACTTTTAGTGCCTAAAACATCAGACTTGTGGTTATACATACCACAATTAGGGTTGCAGTGTTACATGTAAATGTTTCTTACTACCTGAAACATCAGTATTATTCTTACTAGTTTTTTGTTTGTTATTGTTTGCTAATTTTTATTCATTTAAATAAGTTATTTATTTTTTACTGTGTTGAGTTGGTGAGGAGAGTTTTTATGTCACCTTGTTTTCAAAGTTTCCGATGAACATTTTTCAGGAACATGCTGCATCCGTTGCATTTATTAATGTACTCTAGCCTGTTTTCCTCTTTATATGTAACACACTGTTGCATCACCACAGATCATCTGAAAAGGTTAGGACTGTCTCCCTCAGAGTATGACAAAATACAGGACAGCAGACAGCAGAGAGACAGACACTACACAGACTGCAGAGACAGACAGGACACAGACTGCAGAGAGACAGACAGGACAGCAGAGAGACAGACGGGACAGCAGACAGCAGAGAGATAGACAGGACACAGACTGCAGAGAGACAGACGGGACAGCAGACAGCAGAGAGATAGACAGGACACAGACTGCAGAGAGACAGACACTACACAGACTGCAGAGAGACAGACAGGACAGCAGAGAGACAGACAGGACGGCAGAGTGATAGACAGGACAGCAGACAGCAGAGAGACAGACAGGACACAGACTGCAGAAAGATAGACAAGACACAGACTGCAGAGAGATAGACAGGACACAGACTGCAGAGAGACAGACAGGACTGCAGAGAGACAGACAGGACAGCAGACAGCAGAGAGATAGACAGGACACAGACTGCAGAGAGATAGACAGGACAGCAGACAGCAGAGAGACAGACAGGACACAGACTGCAGAGAGACAGACAGGACAGCAGAGAGACAGACAGGACAGCAGACAGCAGAGAGATAGACAGGACACAGACAGCAGAGAGACAGACAGGACACAGACTGCAGAGAGATAGACAAGACACAGACTGCAGAGAGACAGACTGCAGAGAGATAGACAGGACAGCAGACAGCAGAGAGACAGACAGGACACAGACTGCAGAGAGATAGACAAGACACAGACTGCAGAGAGATAGACAGGACACAGACTGCAGAGAGACAGACAGGACAGCAGAGAGACAGACAGGACAGTAGACAGCAGAGAGACAGACACTACACAGACTGCAGAGAGACAGACAGGACACAGACTGCAGTGAGACAGACACTACACAGACAGCAGAGAGACAGACAGGACAGCAGACAGCAGAGAGACAGACAGGACACAGACAGACAGGACACAGACTGCAGACAGACAGACAAGTAGCACCGTGCGGCAGAGAGTTCTTCAGACTATCAGGAATAAAGCGACAAATATGAATCTGCAGTGATCGTGTGGATATGAAGAGAGTTAGTTGCGTGGGTCTCACGGTCATTGCGTGAGAGTTGGCAACATACTGTAGAAAGTCACAGTCAATGTGTGACCCCTAAACAATCGCACAGCCTGCTTATGCCAGCGGTGGTCACCTGATATGATGTATTTCAGTGTGATTCAGTTAAAACTCATCAGGTTTTTCAAGAAGAGGTCAAAGTGAAACTAAATTACGACGTTTGTTAAAATACAAAGAGCTGAAAGTGAAGATTAAAATGTGATCTCACCTGATGATGAAACTTGACAGAAGAGAAGCAACAAAAGTATTTTGTTCATTTTGATAAAGACGTGTATCGAAAGGACAGAGCTGCTTCAAGTGTTCTGTTTCCTGACCAGTGCTCATGAAGGGAGGTGTTCCTGGTCACGATATTGTAGATTGTGTTAACGCACCTGTCCACTCCCATCACAGAACGAGAAGCTGCAGGAGGAGAGAATGGAGGCCCTCCAGACAGGCTAAAGAGCAGGAATAGAGGTATAAACATATTGCACAGGTCACTAATACGCGGACCGCGGGTTGATTTTTGTTTTTGGGTCTCGTTTTCTGCCAGTGTTTCTACACCGCTACTCAGCAAAAGGGACATCCTACCTGTCTCTGATTGGCCAGTACTCGTTGCCTTCATGGGCGGCTTTTACCTGGAAGATTGCGGCCAAATCTACGGAGCCCTTCTGGGCCCAGTATTTCCAAATCTCGTGTCTCCGCCTCCGGATCGAAACATGGCGGACTACCTCACGAAAGGAGCTGCAGGGAGCACGACTTTGACGTCAAAAGTGTAAGTTTATCGTCGTCTAATGTGTAGCGGTATTAAGACCATACGAACGCCAACCAACATATCATGCAAGCCAACTTCTTGAATCGTCACCTAATTAAAACCAGGCCGTAGCGATCTCTAATTGAGCCGCGGCCGTGCTAACGGTAGCTAACTGGGCTCCGTTGACTTGTGTGTGAAGCAGCTAGCGAGGTAGCTGGCTTTGTTGATGAATTTAGCGGTCTATGGTTCAACTTAAAAGGAACTAATCGGACGTACATCATACCTTAACTCTTTAAACTAACACCAACCTGTTCAGAGTTTATTAGCGTTACGTCATTGGCAACACAGCAGACTTAAAAAAAAGGCTACATGTGTACAGAGCAGACTGCTGCAGTACTTTGGAAACGTAACGTTACACGGTACGAGTATTATCTATACGGTTCATTCAGAAGTGTCAGAGTGCTACAGTAATGCAGGTGATGATATCATGCTTTTGTGTACATAAACAAAGACATACTCATACACCTTCTCTTTCTTCTACTTTCAGAGTCCACTCACAGCCATGGACCACTCAGCTATTAAGAACAACCGGGTCCGTATGAGTGCTGGAAATCCTTAGAAACGCTTTAAATTGTGTTGATACATTCAAGGTTTTCAAGTTATTGGATTTTGAATAAAGTGCTTGAAACTGCTTGAAACTGTAATTGCATTACTTTCATGGTATATAGCTTGGTCAGTGACACAATTAGAAACATTTTTTCATCCTAATTTGTCTCCCTTATATAGAAGGCTCTCACTAAACATAATTATGGTCATTTATAGAAAAATAGCATCTGATTTGATGAAGTAAAATAAGCAGCAAAAAGAAACAGAACTGAAAATAAAGCTATTGGAAAAACAGCTCACTTCTGCCCTCTGAGCTGGGTTAGGTCCTGTTTCAGTTAGTGGCCACATTATTTGAAATGTCTTTGTTTTGTTGGAATTAAAGTTTGTTTGGAGCCTGCATTCCTGTTGTCTTTCTCTGATGGTTTGGTACATGTGAGTTACAATGTTTGGTGAAACTAGAATTTGAGAAATAGGTCTGTAATTGTTACTCTTATTTACAGCAGTTTCAGAAAGTGTGGTCAAAAATATTTTACTATACTTTAAATTTCTTACAATTAGGGTACTTTAATTATTTGTTAAGCGTAAAACACTAACACTTTAGATTAAGTGTAATGAATATCTTGAGTAACAATATCTAGGAGAAGTGAAGAGCTGAGATTTTGCCAATCTAAGTGAAATCCACCTCTGAGGTGGGATCCAAATGATCCTGAAATTTTGGTATCAAGTTGATCCAGATATCTGCCTTAACTTTTGAAATACCCAAATCCAGCCTTTTATCTGGATTCAAGGGAGGATTGGATTACCGGAGCGGAATCCTGATCTTCAGGATCAGGATTATCTGGATCTGTGTTGAAATACCCAGTTTTCAGATCAGATCTAGATTTAATCCAATCTGACCAGGATAATCCTGTCAGATCACTTTTGAAATACTGGGCCCTGGTGACATGGGTGGGGAAAAAAAATATTCCGTGGCCACGAATTAATCATGTGTGGGAACGAGATCCTATTCCGTGGCCACAACTTGTTTAATGCGTGGGAACGAGATTATTCAAGTTCCAGATAGATGGGATGGTGTCCAGTTTTGGAGCAGTCGTCAATTGTGCAGTAAATGCAGAAGAAAGGGCTGGCTCAATTTGTGGCAGCGGCAGCTAGTAGTGGCCGGAGAAACACAAATTCATTCAAACCATTTAAATATTTATTTTTTAAATTAACAATGCGTTTCACACTTTATTTAGTTGCCTACCTCACCGACACACACACACATACATATGCACAGCGGCATGTCAGTGGCAGCTGCCCCACACAGCAGCAGCGGTTGAGAGATTAATTAAGAAAACCTTGCAAATTGATGCAGAAATCACGTAATGGAAATGCTACTTCCAGCGAGTCAAATACAACACTGATGACTGTTTTAAAAAATAAAAAATAAAAACAAATGCCCATAACAGCAGCAGTTGCCATGGCACGGCAGCGGTAACTGCCTCAGACACCGGCAGCTGCCTCAGAAACCGGCAAGTGCCACTACTAGCTGCCGCTGCCACGAATTGATCCAGCCCTTGCTGGGAAATTATACTTTTATATTCAAGATTATAAACCTATAACTCAACTAGGATTGGGGCTGTACATTAAAGCACTCTGTTGACCTGATCAGGCCAGTGGCGCTAAAGTTATCCTTCACTTTAGATGATAATTGTAGGACATTATTGTATGAATGAAAATGTCTAACCGCAAGTGATTTGAGAATATCATTGTAATTCATCCCTAGATTAAAATAAAACGAAATCAGATCAAAATTGTCCATGTTTGCAGCTGAAGCTGCTGATGCCAGAAAGAAAGTCAACAGTCTCACTGATGAAATGACATTTCTCGTGGCCATGCAAAATTACCATGCCTTATTAATTCGTGGCCACCTAATAATCATCTCGTTCCCACGCATTAAGCAAGTTGTGGCCACGGAATAGGATCTCGTTCCCACGCGTTATTAATTCGTGGCCACGGAATATATTTTTTTTTTCCACCCATGTCACCAGACGGGCTCCGTACAAATTATTATTATTATAATAATAATAATTACTTACTACTTTTTATTATTTATTATAATTCTGAGTTGAATGTCAAATTCACTTTGCTTTGACATTTCTTATTTTTTTTCTTATTTATTTTATTTATTATTTATTATTGTATGTAGCTCTCCGGAGTTGCACTGAAAATAAATATTGTTGACATGACGTTGAATTATAGCTTTCTTTGTTTGATTTGAGTTGTTGACTTCACACTGTACAGATGTTGATACAATGGCAATGCTACTTCAAAATATATAAAATTATTGTAATGTATAAGTGTATGTAATTACAATGCAACTTAAACATGATGATGCTGTGGACCTGAACATGAGGAAATTTTCTCTATCCAGCCCTCCTGAAATCATAATTGACTACCCCTGGGCTACAGCAATTAAATGATATGCGAAAATGTAATTTTTACTTTTGAATACTTCAGTACAAAGAATGTGTTGAAAAAAACAGACCCATATCAACCACAAGAGAGCGCTAATGTAAAGTCATAAAGTTAATTTCATGCTAATGAGATGAAATTGGTGTCAAACTTTGTTTGCTCACTACATGACGTCATCAACAGATTCTTCAAATCAACCAGATGTGTTACACCATTCCTGGATTCATCCAGTCCAACAGGTGGTTCTGAACACAGTCATATTATCTCAAGATTATTGTGATAGGAGTATTGTAATATTCAGAGGATATATGACAATGTTTCAGGTCTATTTTAATTGATTATATTTAACATTACTCGCCCAACATTGTTGACTTCCTGATCCTCCTGGGAGTGTCTCTGATTCTGAATTGTGCTGTTTGTACCTCAGTGTACCTGTTTTTATGTCTAGTTTTCAAATGAAACTATTGTGGAGGAAATTCCAGTGAGAAATGAACAAACAAACAAAGTTACTCCAAAACTGTCTTTGTCTTTGATTTATTCAACAGACTGAGAATAAAATGAACTGTAATAAGATCATCATTATAAAGAACACACTCAGAATACAAACTGACAAGTATTTCAGCTGAAAGGTCAGAGTTCCTTATACAAACAAAGTGGTTCAGAGTCTGACAAAGAGTAATAAAAGTAATTTATTTTACATTTATACAGTTCCTGTCCTGCATCTGACGTGATCGGAAACCTTTAACTTGATTACAAGAAACCAAACTTCAGTTGTTTCTCACGCTGACATGTGAATCTTGCCGTAATGTGAATCCAAGCCTTATCTTTAGCCCTGAAGGTTCTCACACGAACTCCTTGTACGTAATTTACTACCCAACTCTTAGCAGGCGGCAAGTCACAGCTGTGAGATAGAAAACGTATAAAATGTTGTTGCATTCCTCAAAATACACAGAGCACAGCAAAACACAATTCAGTTAAAGGTTAACAGTGTAATGGATACATTTGGTCACCACAACTACTATTATAATATTTGTTTTTAAAGATGTACATCTTCAGGAGAAACCAATGGCCTTGGAGCTGAGAGCAGACTGGAAGTCAGAAAGTATTCAGAGACAGACTAACATGTTGTTGTCTTTTCATGTTGGCAATCAGAAAAATATAGTCCACCATTTAATGGAACAATTCCAACCTAATTGTTTAAAGAGAACACAAGTATAAAAATGTAAAATCCATGTGGATGTGAGAGGAGCTCCTTGGAGGTCCTACTCTGTTCCCTGAGCTCCTTCCTCTTCAGGTGGTCCTCCTAAAGCTTGCTAAGGTCACAGTGTGGTTAGGGTTGGTACAAACACTACTTGGTTTGATTTAGGAAAAGATTGTAAGTCACGTTACATAACAGACGTAAGTTAAGTACATTACGTACATTAGCTTACGTAGGTATGTTCATTAACAAGACCTGAGACCCCCGCTGACACTGACTGCCCCTTCAGGAGCATTTCTGTGGATGATATTTGTGCTGCTGCCAGTTCAGCATCCACACACAAAGTCCTCAGGGTGGGTTCTTCATTGGCATGTATTAACCCATGGGGAAGGTTCGGGTTGGTTGGTCCTCCTGCACTTTGGGAGTGGACCATATCTAGTGAGACAGTGAGCGAGGTTCTAAAGAGAACATTTAATTTTCATATTAATGTTCACACCACCCTTCTTGCATCGGCCAGGTGGAGGGGCGAGAAAAAATGGTGTGTTAGAGGCTTAGAGGTGTTGTGACACGTGGTGTCAGTGGAGCTTTCGTGATTGGACACATCAGAAGGTGCTTCTCATTGAAATAGTCAGTCCTCAGAGAACCAGAATTATCCTGGAAACCAAACATGCTCTGTCCCACAATATATTGTTTGATGTTGACATTTATACATTTGTATAAGTTTAACTGGTTACTATGTGGCATGTCATACAATGACAGCAGTCATTCAGGGCAGTGTCATTCAGGAAACACAACATTGTCCATGCATGTTGTGTTTCCGGAATGACACTGCTGTCAGCTGATGGTCTTTTCTTACCTGAGCCAGTGAGAGAGAGCCGACTGCTCTTAGAGGAGAAGTTATGAGAAGAAACACGGAGACCTGGTCCATGGAGGAGGACGCAGAGATGTTGGGCTGAACCAGCCGTTCTGTAGACACAGAGACAGACAGACAGAAAGGTTTGTCCAGGTGTGTCCTGTCAGGTGAAGCTCTGCAGTCTATGAAGGGTTTGAAGGTTCCAGAAACAAGTTCACTTCTCTACACTTCAGGATGTCGCTGTCTTGGAAATTCAATGAAATCCACCAACTGGCATTGATAGGCTTACCTGAACAGGTGAGAACCACGTGGAGAAGGAGAATTATAATTACACAGTCCCTAAAGGCAGATCCAGACTGAACACAGCCAGACCTGAAGTGTGTGTCATATCTACATTTATTTATCTTGATGCATTCAGCACCTGATTTACTGACAGCAGCTCATCTGACTCCATCATGGCTGACAGAGACAGTGCACTGCCATTTTACAGGTGAGTGTGTGTCAACATGGGTGTGTTACTGTCAGAAATGATAGTCATAGATTTCATAGATGATGTCACTGATGGGCTTACCTGAACAGGTGAGATTCAGGATGAAGGAGGAGGAATGTGATCTTGCACAGTTCCTTAGAGGAGATCCAGACTGAACACAGTCAGTACTGATCCACCACACAGATCTGAATGAGGATTCCTCTCTCTGTCCTACAGAAACAGCAGAGCCACAGTCCAGATCTCTGCAGACAACAGCTGCTTCCTTCAGGGTCCAGTCAGTGTCTTCCACTGGTCTCCATTCTCCCAGATGTTTTACCTCCAGTGTTCCTGCACAGCAACTGTCTCCTCCCACCAACCTGATAGACTCTGAACAGAAACAAGAGAGTCATCAGTCCAAGAAGTCACTTTAATTTAAGTGTCATTCTGGTATTTTTTAAACCTGGACACATTTTTACATATTTATTGTTCTAAACAACTAACAGGTAGAAAAGGTTTCGGAGTCGGTCCAGTAGATTGCCTCAGTCCCGACGGTGGAAACGTGACGGAAAACGTGTCAGTAAATAATTTTTAAGAAAAAGGTCTATCTCTGTCGGGTCCTTTCCACAATAACAAACACTTTCAGTGGACATTTAATCTGCACAATTACCCCCAAGGATTACATTGATGCTATTGCAGCCTGTTTCAGCACTGCCTGCTGAGGCCATCTAATGGACCAATTCCAAATCTCTTTGTACCTGTTAGTCATTCAGACCCTGAAATATGTAACAATACTCCGGTATAAAAACACTGGAATTACGCTTTAGAAAAGGGTCAAAGGTGAAACTAAAATGTATTTCTCTTTTCTTTCCATATTTACCTTCTGAGTTTTGTTGTTCTTCAGTCTGCAGTCCTGAGGAGAAAATCAGAAAATTAACATCAGGATGAAGCAGCATTTGCCGTGGACACAAACATTTAAAGGCTTCATCAAGAACTTTCTTGAAGCTCAGAAACATCTCAGTGAACTCGCTCTAGATTCACATGACTAGTTTACTTCAGGTGAGATGAATGTGAATACACAGAACACAAGTCAGAAGACTGCTGTCTATAGAGTTACACGGACATTGGGCATTGAACATCCCTTACATCACCTCCACCCTCCATACTGCTCTCCACTTCACACCTCAGCAGGGACCACCACCATCTCCCCTGCACAGTCTCTCCATAACAGCTGCCCAGTTTAGGAAGAGCAAGGCGAGGACCTCAGGGTAAAAGACAGATCAGCTCTCTGAGGTTGTTTTGCACATTTTCAACCTGAGCCTCAGTCTGGGCAGAGTTCTGGGCCTGTGGAAAACCTCATGTGTGGTTCCAGTACCAAACTGCACAACTCAGGGAACCCAACCACTTCAGACCTGTTGCCTTGACTCTGAGACCATGGAGAGAGTCATTCTGGACCACCTCAAACCTCTGCTGAGCCCAAATCTGGACCCCCTACGATTCAATTCAACCAGGCACTGGGGTGGATGATGCAGTCATCTACCTATGACACCTATTACTACTTATCTTATTTTAACTTATTTTAACTTAACTTAACTTAACTTAACTTAACTTTGCCCTTTGACTTTCATCTTTCAGCTAAGTGGTGTGGAGAGATTGTGAGAGGATGTTGTGCAATTGAGATATTAATATTCTTATTGTGTTCTTAGTGTGTTCTTTGTGTGTGTGTGTGTGTGTGTCAGTTTGTGTCTGTGTGTGTGTTGAGGTGTGTCCTACCTGAAGTCCAAAGCAGCAGCAGCAGCATCAAAAGGTGGTCCATGCCCAGGTGGAGTGTCTCTCTGCTGTCTGCTTGACTGTGTGTCTCTGCTCTGATCATCTCATGTGCTGTCCTCAGTGTATATCTGCTTACAGAAAGAGGAGGAGCTTCACTCAAACACATTTCATTTTGTAATCTTTAGTTCCAGAGAAGAGTCCTCGTCTGACTGAGTGGCTGTCACATGTTCAGGTTTCTCTGTCGTCCATGTTTGACCAGTGCCTCAGACAGTTTTCATACTGGTGTCCAGTCTGGGACCAGTTCTGACTCTGGGCTGAAACATAAATGTGTGTTTGTTTTGTGCACAGTAGTCATATATAACTCCAGACGAACAGAGAGTTAGAAAACAGACACAGTGAGTGTAACACAAGTGCCTGATAATAACAGAGTCAGAATCAGGGATGTTCTGATCCGATCTCAAAGATCAGCATCGGGCCGATCAAGGCATTTTTTAAATGGTAAATGGACTGTACTTATTTATCTCCTTTCTAGTCTTCCGACCACTCATAACGCTTTTACACTACATATCTCATTTATCCATTCACACACACACATTCATACACTGATGGCGTTGGCTGTCATGCAAGGTGCAAACTGCTCATCATATTTAGGAGCTAACCATTCACACACATTCTGCCTGGAAGCTCCTCTGTATCAGTGGCTTGTAGACACCCAGTAGTTTACAGTCACAGCGGTAGATCAGCCATGCGTTGAAAAGGGCAAGCATTATGGTTTGCCAGAACAGCTAGAGGTACCACCTCCATGACCTCATGTGGTACTTGTACCTTGCAACACATGCATCTTGGAGGTCTACCCTCCCATGGATGTGTTGTACTCCTTCACAATGTGTGGCCTGTTGACTTCCACAAATGCTTTGTCTGATTTGCTTCAGCGTCGAGCTTTGTCGACCTGATCTGAGCTACCTCCACAACCCTCAAACTCACTGTCATCTCCTTGGATGATTGCCAGTGCATCCTGAACCCCATACCGCTTCTTGTTATCCATACTAGAGAAAAATATAAAATTACATTGAAATATTACTGATATGGGGTAGAATAATCTTGTCTGTTTATTTTATTTACTGATAGGCAAAAATAGTTTACTTGCATTTACGATGCATTTTCTTAATAAATATAATTAATATAACATAATTTTTTGTTCACATTTGTTTTAATCTGCTTTAAATTGAACATGAATTAAATATATCAACTGAATATCATTGAATCAGCTCATTTAGCTGAACAGTTCATAATATTTTTTCTCATTGTGACATTTATGTCACATTAGGTTTTCGGTGACAATTTTAAGGTTAAAGGGCCGATGTGACATATTTGGCACAACGATATTTATCTGATTTGTTTTATATCAATTTGTTCAAGAAATGTGTTCTCAACAGGTTAAATGTAATAAAGGACATGTTTTGTAAGCATTAAAATTCTGAAATGGTTGAAACTTACCTTTTGCAACAAAAAACAAGCTTTTTAAGTTTAGCTAGTTCTGTTACATTTGCTAACCTGGCACACAGACATCTTGGATATTGTGTCATGGCAACACAAAATCACATGTCCTGACACATGGACGATGTGTCCAGGACGTTCAGTATGTGTCACTTAGGGACTTCATGAGTTAAAGTCAAGGACAATGTTGAAAAAGGAAGTTTCCAGAACATTTAAAGGGTTTGTCAAACCTGTGTCACCGTGGGTTCTTATGGTTCTTGTTGGTGATGGTTTTGTTTGAAGTTTGTTCTTTTACTTTTATTTAAAGGGATGTTGAAACTCTGTGGTCTGTGGTTAACTTCTTTAAACAACATTTCTGTGAGACTCACTCACACCTTCAGGAGAAGCTGCAAATTCTCCAGGTTACTGTGGTTGTATTTCCTTCATAACCAGGGCAGAATGAGCTGTAATCAGATTAATGCTATGAGAGTCATCTTCTTGTTTCTGATAGACGTGTTCACATCAGCACATCATTTAGGTATTTTGCCAGAGGTGACATCTTTAAATGTGTCGTATTGCCTGAGCACAGAGAATCTCTGCAGGAAGCTCAGCGCTGTCCATTCCTGTTGGATGCAAATGTCTGAATTCAAACGTCGTCCCTTAAACTTTGAGCTGCCCCAGTACCAGGGTTCAGGGTTCAGGGCCAGTGGTTCAATGGCTAAGACAAAGAGAAAACGGTTCAGAGGGGGAAATACATGACTTATGACTAATTCATACATAACGATGCATGAAACAGCATGGATTCATTCCTGTCATTCTTCATAACCTATAAAGAATGTACAAGAATGAACAGAATCTCATGCATGACTTAGTGCATGAACGGTTGATGCAAGAACTATTATTTGTATTATTTCTGTCATTAATGATGTTCATGTCGTCATAAGTCTGCAGTTAAAGGGACAGGAAAAAAAATATTCTGCCAATATTGTGCAAATGTATTCTGTTGAAATTCAAGTAATCATAATTACATAATAATTACTTTTTCATGACTTCATTGTGTATATGCACTGATGTGATTGGTCAGTTTTTATCCTGTCCATGCAGACTTATATATGAAGACGATATGAACATCATTAATAACTCTTAGTTAAACATTTAGTTATTGCATTAAGGAATGTATTAAATATGGTTAATTCTTCTACATTCTTGATAATTTATGTATTATTACAAGTATTGCATCAATTAATTCATGCTTTTTGTGCATGGAATAATGCATGAATTCATGTTAAGTCATGTACCCTTACCATAAAGTATATATGGTAAGGGTACAACGTGTTTATTTTGTTAACATAATATACTTCCTCTGTCAAACTCTGCTCCACACACATTCACTGTCTTTGGTCTCAGATTACATTTTACCCATATATTACAGATTTACATGTAGTGTTTCATCAAATAACATTTTCATAGAGAAACACAAATGTTTATTTGTTGTGAACCAGTTATTTTTGTTGGGTCACAGCATGTTAATCATTCTTCACAAATTACTTTATCATCTGCAACAAAATGACATTTAGATATTGCTTAGAGTTTCTGCTAGATTGAGATTTTGTGTAATGAAAGGAGGCTCTTTTTCCAGACCTCTGTATTAAGAGAAACTTTGATACCGGCTGCTACAATATGATATCGCTCTAACATCATCTCTGGATCACTATTTGTAATAATAATAATAATAATAATAAAAACATTGTGGCAATACTGTTACATTGTTACATTTTTGTACTGGTGCCAACACAAGGTCCACAGCTAACAAACATGGCTCAAACAATATCCCAGACAATACCCTTAATACTAGGTTTCATGTGGATTGAACCTAGATTGAATAACCTAAATTTAGCTGTGAACAATTACTGAATTAAACCAAATCTTTGATATGTTGCCAAATGCATATTTGTTAAAAATATGCATTTGTTGAATATCATGCTGCACAGCACTCAGTAGTCCGCAAAGTAGGTTTAACCTTAAAGTGTGTTAAGTGGTAGTCAGGAAGAAACACAAACCAGGCAGTGTGTATGTATTGAGCTCACAAATATGTAAATACCAGACAAGTCCTCAATCCTCGTCTGGTCAACAAACTCTACTTTGTCTGATTGATTATTTGAAGTGATATATCTGTTTATGTCCACTTAGGACACTGCCTTATTTAGCCATTAGCCATTAGATTACATTGCATTACGTTATATTACATGTTGCGTTATTGCTGTGAACCACCTGTAAATGATTCATCTTTCTGCACTCGAGAAAGAGAAAACTAAGAAAATGGTATGAACATTTTCTCACTCTCTTCAAACGTTCAAATATGTTTATGCTTTAGCTGTGTCGATGACAGCACTTGTTGCCACAGGTACACTTTTGCCTATCAAAGAAGTGATGCTAGTAAATTGTTAAAACACCTGTTGAACTACTGTAACATAACTTCACAGATAATGAGAATATCCACAGATCTGTCATGGCAAATTCTGTTTTTTCATTTGATGTCTGTTCAAGTGTCAAAAGTAAATGGTAAATGGACTGTACTTGTATAGCGCCTTTCTAGTCTTCCCACCCCTCAAAGTGCTTTTACACTACATATCTCATTCACCTTCTGTCACACCGGTAATGTCAAGTTGAGTTTTTGTCCTGTCTCCACGTTTGTTTTGTGACTTCCTGTTTTATTTTGGGAATTAACTCTCCTCTTGTTTCAGGTTCCTTCCCCGTCCTCATGTGTCACCAGTCTGATTGGGTACGGTCGAATTGTCAAAAAAATTAGCTCCTAAGTCCTTTCCTAACCACTTTTCCTTGACCTCGATAGAAAACGTCACAAGGTCAAGGAAAGATGTGAAGGAGAGTTCATAAGGAGCTAGGAGAAGACGACCGCGGTGTTCAGAGAATCCGACTGCACTTACACTTAGACTACGTCACCATGCGACGGTGAAGGTTATTGACGTGATCTGTGGTAAAACTACAAAGTCCAGAAGATGGACTACAAAACGCACATCTGAGATACTTACTAGATACTCCCCGTATGTTCTTACTGTGTTTTTAATGCAGGTAATATAAATGTGGATAACCCGGTGAAAAATGTGACTTCATTATCAACGTCAGAATTCAATAAATGAATATTGTCCACCTGACACAGAACAAATGAAGTGTTTGTTACGCTGGTATGGTCGCTCAACCTCCTGCCCACTCATATAGAAACATATTAGCAAGTTATGGCAAAGATATATGATTAATCAGCAACGGTAACTTCATGATGATCTGCAGGACGCTGGATGTCACAGTTACAAACAGTTTTTACTCTGTGTGTGAACGCAGCTCCACAGTCAACAACACAACACACTTCATGATCAAACACGTATGTTCATATTCACACGCTCTCTCTGCTGCAGTCTGCATCACACTGTTTAAATACATTAATGTTTTCTGGTTGTGAATGACTGCACAGTGCGCCGATTTTTTTGTTGCTGCCGCAAGGAATTGTGGGACGGCATTACCTCCTTTCCTTTCGTAAAGGATGGTCCGGTGTATCCTATGCTAAAGGAGATACTAAAGGAAGCACTGAAGCTCCTTTCCTTAACAGTTTGAGAATTCGAACAGCTCTTATCATGACGGCTACGTAAATACTTCCGGGTCGTTTCACTCAGTTAGGAAGGTTCCTAAGCAAATCTGACTATTCGACCGCACCCAGAGTCTTCCATGATTCCTGATTGTGTCCACCTGTTCCCCATTTCCCTCCATGTGTGCTTATAGTCTGCGTCTCCCTTTGTCCTGTGCCAGTGTGTTTTGTCTGTCGTCCTGAACACTAGCAACCTAGTCATAGTCAAGTCTTTCTACCTCATAGTCTAGTTATTTCGTTGTTATTTTCTAGTTCCTTGTAAGAGTGATTTTTGGTTGGCCTTTTGCCTTTTTGTAATTAATAGCTCCTTAGTTTAGTTAGTGCTTTTTTCTGATCATCCCTCGTTTGAGGCACCTTTTGTTCCCCGGTGGTTCCTTGTTTTGTTGAGAATAAGGCCTTGTCAGCTTTCCCCTGAAGTCTGCGTCCGAGTCCTCTCCTTGAGTTTCCTGGCTGTCACATTCACACGTCATACACTGATGGCATTGCCATGCAAAGTGCCAACTGCTCATCAGTTTTAGGAGCTAACCATTCATACGCATTCACACACTGATGGGTAGGCCTTTGTGTATTTATGTGTCACCGTATGTGTGTTTAGAGTGCCCATAAGGAGCCCAGAGAGTTCATGAGCAAGTCACACAGACAGATCTTTCATCTTTGCACCTCAAACCACAAATCCACCCACACATACACAAACATACAGTACACATCATGTACAGTTTCCAGTTCCTGTAAGGGGAAGGAAGAAGAGTCATCACTGCAACACCCATGAGCCACAGCAGTCCCTCAATGTTTGTGTGTGTGTGTGTGTGTGTGTGTGTGTGTGTGTGTGTGTGTGTGTGTGTTTGAGTGTCAGTAAATGAACCTGTCTGAACATCCAGGAGAGATGAAGGTGTTTGTCTTTGACATGTGTCATGGTGCAAGACGTTCATCCTGCAGACTGAGGAATATTGGAAACCGATAGCAGACTGATCAGCAGGATGACCCTGGACATACTGCTCTAGCCTGCAAGAGCAGTAGCCAAGGTTAAAGTATTCTTGAAAATTGTTAAACTCATTCTGTGTGTTTGAACATGTAAACATGATGAGGTTTCAGGTGATTTTGTCCGTGTGGTAGCAGCACTGAGATGGTTTGCAGGTTGGTGCGATAAGAACATCACGGTCTGAACTGTGAGAAGCCTTGCATTAATATATTTCTTCTGTTTTTTCAGGATTATATCTAAGGCCATACTGTAGCTCCCCTTCTCCTAACTATGTGTGGAATAATTTGAATGCTTGTTATGTTCATGCCCAGTACAGACCATTTCTTATTCTCACAATGCCTCTTTAATGGTATCGGGGAAAAACATTTGTCGGGAGCTCATTGATTTTTAGGTGATTAGCTGATTAGCTTTACAACCTGCATCAATACATGATGCTCAGATACATAGACTGTAATGTCAGCAGCTAATGTACTGTTCAATTCCACTTAGTTCCTCTTATTCTGCCCACGCGGAAGAAATTCTGGGCATCTTGAGATTGTTTATCTGATTCCAGGTCTGTTATTTTTCCACGTATTGTATCTAATGGAATTGTTCTTATATTACATTTTTGAATATTATTGAAGAAACTCAACATTTTCATATGAATAACAGTTCAAATGACGATGTGTAATTTGAAAGTGGTCATGTTGTAGTGACAAACCCTGAATTAACACCAGTCCAGCATGGACCAAAGTATGGAACCCCTAGAATTTTGCCCACTGGCAACTTTAGGATACATTTTTCATTATAAAAAAAGGAATATATTTTAACACTGAATAAGTAAACAAACACTTTCCAAAAGGCTTTCAAGCTGAAAATCATCCAGTGCTGTCAAAGTGTTTCAATTAGTTCCACCTTGGCTATATATTGAAACATTCAGATCACCCAAACAAGTATGCATTGTATTCTTCTTTTTCTTTGAGTCTAAGAAGACAAAGAACACAAAGACAAAGAAGTACACAGAATCAGTGAAGAAATACCTTTCATTTAAGTTTAGACTGAACTCCCAAATCAAAAAACAACTTCAACCTGAAACGTGTCCTTGGAGAATAGAAAATTAAGCATCTATTTATTTATTTATTTTTTTAAATGTAATATAGAGCAGGTAAAAACAAAAACAGGCATTTACTTGGCAGGAAGTGTTTCCAATCTACTGAGCGCTTAACAGATCAGGGGAAAAAAAGACCCATTTTTCATTTTCAACTCAAAGTGAAAATCCAATTGACAGAACAAGCACCGCCTGTTTTGCACCACGAGCATGAAGAGAAAGACATGGAATTAACTGCAAATCTTGAAAATGTCAGTTCGGTGAGTGTGTTGGCAGCTGTTTTTTGTCCATTTAGCTGTGCTACCTGGCTATCTGTTAGCGCCAGGTTTAACTCCCATCTCTGAGGCCTTATACATTTGTCTGCTGCATACCTGCCGCCAGCTCTTTGCTCTTCAATCAATCAGCATTTGGCACTCAATAGAGCAGAGCACTATGGTCCTCTCCGGTTATAGACTGGGGTTGCACTCTGCAGGTAAAGAAAAGGGCTGGAAAGATTGAAAGAATGTGGGACAGGAGCAGAGAAGAAAAATAGAGGGACGGAGTGGAGGAGAGAAATGAGAGTAAAAAGAGAGAATGGAAGGAAAAAAAGGAGGATTTCCACAGACCCTCATCATTTGAACATGTGTGCTAAATGAGGTTATCCACATTCTGAACAGATAATGTGCACTGAATACATCTGAATCCAATATTTTTTGCAATTTGCAAGTCATATTTTTTTCTCCCTCACTAATCTGTTATTCAAATGACACAATTTGCTACTAATGTCATCATGCTTATTCCTAGCAACATAACTCATATCACAGCACATGGCATCATGCACACTGGTACACTCAGCTGTACTCACTCTTTATACTCATTTATCTTAGGATCTGAAATTAGAAGGAGTTTCTTTTTCTTCTATGATTTCTGACTACTGGCCATCAGACAATTAGATCAGACTGGATATCAAAGTAATTATGTGATTGTTGTACATCACTGTTGTAAACAGGAACTGATAGTAGTCACAGAAGACATGACTTTCCATGATGCACTGACTCAAGCTAAACTAAACTTCCTCCCTCTTGCAGACTTCCTTGTAATACATGCGCAACCTCTTAAATGATGCACTATGAGCTAAGGAGCTGCAAAAGTCTATAGTTTTCTAACTGGACTGTCATGGATACTGCAGATCAACTTCACTTCAACCTCAAGCTTTTGATGACCAGTGTGTAGGATTTAATGGCACCTAGCAGAAAAGTTGCAGATTGCAACCAAATGAATTCTCTCCCACACCTCACCCTCTCCTTCCAAGCATGTAGGAAAAACCCTGGCTGCAAAGATAGATCTAGATCAGTGTTTGGTTTGTCTGTTCTGGGCTACTGTAGAAAAATGGCAGTTCAACATGGCGGACTCCGTGGAAGAGGACCCACTCTCTCTGTAGATATAAAGGGCTCATCGCAGCAATTCTTATTTTCAGGTGATTATACACTAATAAAAAACATATGAATATTGTATTCCATTGCTGCTAATAAATACTCCAAAATCTTACACACTGGACCTTTAAGAAAAAAATCCAGCACAATTTTGTCTTGCAGTCTGATGATAAAGAAATAGTTTGACGTTTTGGGAATTATGTTCATTAGTTTTTTGGCAGAGAGTGAGATGAGAAGATTAATATAACTCTTGTGGCATCAAGTTCAGTATGAAGATAACGCCAGCAGACTGTTATGGTGAGGACACGTGTCACGTGTGACTCCATCTTGCCAGTTTATCCAGTCACTTGTAAAATATTTTTTTAAAGTGCCTGCCCTTTGGTTTGGTTATTTTTAATAACTTCTTACATGGTTCTGTGTAACAAACCATCTGGAAAAGTCCAGTTAGCAACAGTGGATTTGCAGGGTTGTCCACCAGCAGACAGCGGTTACTGCCCAGTGGTTCAGTTTGTTGTCTACCGTATTTATTCACTTGTAAAGTTTGTGCGTCTTTCTAACTAAGCACTAAACATCTGAGCAACTTGGTTTTAATTTTGTTGGTTTGTCCAGTATTTATAGGTTATAACTACTTTTGTCCCAAACTTTCCCTTAGTTTAGCACAAAGATTGTAAACGGTTAGAAACCGCTACCCTGGGTCTGTCCTGAGCTAATAGAATCCACCTCCTAGGACCTCCAAAGCTCACTGATTAACACACTATTCATGAAACCAAATGGCAAAAACAGATTTCTGTTTTAAAACTATGTCTATTATTAATTTCCCATCTGGATTATACAGTTACATCAGTTTTATTTAGACTCAGTTTAGAGTTACTATTTTGTTACTTTAACGTACTGTTCAAATTCAAATCATCTGTTATTTTCCCATGAATTTAGGTAAACAGTAAAAAATGCTCCAATGTTTATGGAGCGGCTTAAATTTACACTGCATCCTGTATGTATGAGGAGTATAAATAGCAGTGGAAAATAATTTATGACAAAATGAAGCAGCCAGTTTCCAACAACATGCAGTATATATTTCTTAGAATGTTTGTCTTTGCAAGAGTTCCATCATGAATAAAACTGTACTTCACCGCCATGCAGTCATTTTCTTTCACGCTTCAAGGCGAGATTAATTTAGAGAGGGAGGGGGAGGGGTGAAGAGAGAAGATAAAGAGAAATATACAGCACTTCAATCTGCATGGATTAAGATGTGGCTATTTGCCACAGTGAGTAACGGAGATTCACAGCATGTGATGAATTGTCTGAGGATGAGGCATGAAGTGGTTGGTCTGTGCTTTGACCTCTTAAGGTAGATATTAAGGAGGGATGTGTCCATGTATCCAAGTAGGGGTGTGTATCCATGAAGGGAAAATGAAATATTTATGCAAATGAGTTGTCTTCTGCGGTGGGTTGAGTGTGGCCACTTCAGCTCCAAGTGAATAATAGCAGCATAGTACTATTCTCCATCTCCGTCTGCATCTGCATATTTATTTTATTTAATCAGACTTCATCTGTATTCAGATGCGCAGTAGGATACTTTTGACCTTGCAAACCCAAAACTTGAAAACTTTAAACCTTTATCTCTTCATACTGTGTGGCTCACCCCAATCTCCCCAATCAGGTTTTGTATTCTATCATGATAAACTCTTTTTGTTGCACCAGTATGAAAATGACGTTATCGTCAACATCTGAAAATGTCTACACCACACAGCCCCTCTTCAGAGATAAATGTGGACTGAAGTGTGATGGGATCATCTCATTGTAGCCGTGCTCACAACATTCAATTATGAATGTATACAACTCGTGTCGTTCACTGCTCTACCATTCTACCTGCTCGAGTGTCCTTAAATGTCCAACCGGCTGCTCGTTCTGTTGTGTAACTGACCCTGACCTCAACCTGTTGATACGGAAAGCTGAAGGAAAACACACTTACATGGAAACATTTTGTATCATATGTTGCGGTATGAATGAAGGCAGCTGGTGAGACATTTTCGTGCAAAATTCATCATCTGTCATGTTAATTGTTAATGAACACATGAGAGCATTTTGCAGATAAGAGTTGTCTCTCGCAGCAAAGTTATTATTGGTACTAGAACTCAAAATTAAGACTTAGGGCAACATTCTAGGGTTCAGTTCAGCCAGGTACAACAACCAATCTCTTGTCCACCTTGAAGGGGTAGACTCAGACTGATGTCAAGTGATCTCTGGAGCAGTTCATTTCTGGTGTGAACACCATTTGAACCAATCACAGAAGGCATACAATTGTATGTGTCCTTTCATTGGACACAATGAAAAGACCATACCAAGAGTTAGTTATCTCTTCCTGTTTTGGTGACTGGACTAGTAGTACATTTGCTTATTAGAGCTATAATCGTCTTTTGTGATAAGACAGTCTGATGGCCGAGCATCTTCCAAACATTTGACTACTCATTGAAGTCCAGTCTGCTACTTTGATTCCCGTGAAAAGCTTTACATTAAAAGCATTTAACTGGTGATTATTCTCACAGGAAATCCAGTGTGTTGGTCAGTGTCGATTTGCACTTACCGCTATCAAAATCCATCTACAGAGAGAGGTCATTTTGGGCCTTTTTTCTGATAGCGGATCATTGTAAAATATGTCAGGGAGTGATGGAACAAGAAGGAGCAGCACAGTGAGATGTTAGATGAAAAGCTGCAGGCGACAGGCTGCTACACACTACTTACACTTTAGCTGTTCACAGACTCAAGTCACCTGCAGCATAAATCAGATCACGGTTGCTCACAGAATGATGGTAAAAGCCAGTTGTTACCAGATTTATATATTAAAACGATGGTAGTTTGTTATTGTTGCCTTGTGTTACATATTTAAAACCACATTTACCACCATTAACAGTAACTAATAACAAAACATCAAAGCAGATTAGAGTTGATTCATATGTCCTGCCAATTGTGACCGCACTCTGCAGTTATGTTTTCAGAATTACAGATTTCAACCATCATTCCTCAGTGATAACTGTTTCCACCACATGACTTTTATTGATAATTTCTGAACTGTTGGAGTTTTGTCTTTGTACACAACCCAAACGAGTTGGAAAATTGAAACAATTCATCATCTGCTCATTGGTTCAGGGATTGGACCTTCAGGTGTGAACCAGCCTTTAACTTCATTTATCACGTGTTACTTAATAATACAGTGAGGTGACTGATGGTAGTTGTATGTTGCACTGCATTTCTTGCACGATGGTGATGTGATAAGAGCCTGAACTGGATAATAATTCATGTTGGGAAGCTTACATCAGCCCATGCCAATCTGCACACGTACCTTGTATATCATAACCCTTTTGTTTTTTTTTTTCTTAACACCTCTTCACATCACTACTACACACAAAACTGTTCAATTGTTTAAAATCAATTAGAAAGTGTCTGCAGTTTCAACCTGATAGTCTACAGGTCTGAATGACTGTAGCTGCCTTGTGTTTTCATTTTGCCTTTTATTACGACTCACTTAACATTCCAGGCAAGCCACCTAATCCTAATAAGGCCTAAATCAATATGTGATGCAACTTAATGTAACTTAATACAAAAGGTGCTGTTGTCCATAAACACATAAACTGGATTTGATGATGGGCTGATTTTGTCTTTCATTTACATTTTTGTTGATCATTTTCAGCTGTTTGCTGTACAGTTGTAGATTTTGCAGCTATTATACCAAATAAATAACAATTAGCAGGGTCATGGATCTTGCTTAAATTGTATTACACAACAAGTAGGATACTGGGAAAATTTTGAAAACTACCTTTCACTGTGCCTGACATCCTGACACCTGACAAACTAACATCCTAGTCGTGCATGGTGAAAGTTTGTCTTGAGGATGTCCCTGATGATCCCTTGTCAGTGAATTCTGTTTCCTTGGCCTGGGGGAACAAGTTTGACCCACTAAATGAGAACTTACATACACCTGCTGCAACTCAGTGCAGTTCTGCTGCTAAGTCGGCACTTGAAGCTCAGTAATTACCTGTTAGTTTGGAAGTCAACCAGCTGCTATTGGCTGCACCACGATCACTTGGTATATAACTTAACTGGTTTCGACATGAAGTCATAATTAAGGCAAGTGACCAGTCAATGATGAAAGATTGCTCTATCCAAAGATGTATCGTCATGGTTACCTTGCCCATTAGCTTTTCTGGCTGGCATGAGCCACTTGGCAAGCTCGATTGATACTGAAATATCACATCAATAAATTAGGTCTACTGTTGTGAAAAATGACTGCAATTAATGAAAAACTGATGCAGTGTCAGAAAAACTGCTGTTTTATCATTAGTGAGAATAAATATGTGACATTATGATGTACAGTAGCGTGTGTAACTATTTAGTTACTTATAGTTATATTATTTTTATTTAACTAAAGCTGCCTTTACATGATGACAGATTTGCTCTTTGCTCATTGCGAGGTCAGGTACAGAGCGTAGTGCTCGTAGAAACAAAGCGCAGTGCAGTCAGCAGCAATACATTCTTCAACAACAATAAATCAGAATTTCTATTTATCAGTGACTATTTATATAAATATGCTTGTGATATCAAGCATATCCACTGTCACCATGTATACCATGCATTGCTACAGCTAAGCTAACGTCAGCATTAGATATAGTAAGCTAAGTTTGTGAACTATGTGTCCATCCACAAGGCTGGTAGTTACCCCATTCGACTGCTGACATTTGGCTATGGATTACTTGTTTTTAATGTTGTCTTATGATGTTAAGTTTTGGGAAAAGTTACATTTCTTCCATCACTCTCTGCTATCTTCTACAAAGCTGGTGAAACAGGCTACTGGACTCTTAATCACCAACACAAACCAATATTCTCCTGTAGGACTGTTAGTAACAGGGGCCCATTTGTGAGCGCTGCTTACATACTGATCCAAATGGTAGCAGCACTATGTTTCTTAGATGACTGTTGCGCAAGAATTGCATATAAGTATAGTAAGTATGCTGTGGTATAAAGTGTATATCACTTAGAGCTAATGGGCTAAAACATGCAGATTATTTGGCATAATCTCTTAATGGCTGTTCATTCCTTTCACCCTGCACTTTCAGAGTTGAATCATTGTTTCCACAGGAAAAGCAGACAGCGCCCTCTTCCTGTTATGAGAGGAGGAGAACAGTCATCGACCTGGTGACACACATCTAAAATGCAACGCTGAGGCCAGCAAAGGCTGCCAACCTTCTTGGCGATGGCCTTGCTTGTTTATGGTAATTATACTAATGCCTCAAAATTAATGTGGTTGCGTATGTAATTAAATGATTGATTTTAAAAATGCTGTACCATTAACATGAAAATTATCACAAAAGCTGCAGAGGCCAGGAAATTCTTTGACCTGTTCTATATTTATTTCATCTAGACGCTGCCAAAATGTCCCACCAGACTGAGCTGTTTACACCATGGGGAGCAGACTACACGGGAGTACTGTCATCTGTTGGAATATTGTGTTCATTAGCCAAGAAGCTGTTAGGATTTCAGATTTCACACAGGAAGTACCCCTGTGTGGATCTTCCTGCAGCCTCACACTGTGCAGCAGTGAAGGTCATCACCTCTGTCAGTGCACAAAACAAATATTCTCCCCTGCAAGAAACTAAAGAAAAATAGTTTCCAAAGAGTGCAAATATATCTGAGGATTGCTCCCCTGTGCCAGGCCTTGATTTTTGTCAGCCTGAACTTTCTTCGTGTAATATGATGTGAATACTGCTGTGTGTGGTGCAGAGAGCTGCAAAGCTTTTCTGCTGTATCCAGCTTATTCATTTTTTTTTCTTTACTTATAATTCAGCTGTGCAATTTGAGACAGAGTGTGAATTTGTATTGAGACTGATGGGTTCAATATGCTTATGTGAGTATAACAGACAAGTTCAAAACAGAGAATTCATGAGAAACAAAAATCCGGCGGCTTCAGAGGAAGATGGAGCAGCCGAGATCTTACGCTGTTGCTCTCTTTGTCTTGTTGCCTGGCAAAAGTCAGCCTTCGAAGGATGACTTGTAAAAGATCAGTCATCATCATTATGGATTACAGGAATATACAGTAATAGAATATACACAGAATATAATTTTCTCAAACTTCACAGGGTTTATAACAAACTAGGTACCAACTGTTAATTTCTTCTTTTTTCTTTTCTTTTCAAGGATCTTTAACCCTCTAGACCTCAGTAGAATTCTTGAATGTTGCTGCAGTTCACTGAGAACTCAAATGAGCATATTTTCCTACACAATAAACAAACAGCTCTCTCTCAAAAACAGAAGGAAATGCTTTATTTCCTCTTTAATTTGATACCAAATATGTGACATTTGTAGCTTTTTAAACCGAGTTTGATTCAACATTTAAAAAACATCAGAAAGAAAAAACAAATAGCACTAAAACTGTTATAAATAACCATTTCCTTTCCACGAACAATACAGCTACATGACCAAATAAATGTCCAAATTTATTTGTGTAAAAGTCATCGAGACCCCGTCAGTCCTCCGTGAAAACTACTAGGTGAACTACCACCTCAGCTCCCTCTGGGCAGTGAAGACAATGTCCTCTTCCAATACGCAAAGTGGGGACAATGCAAGATTTACAGGGGAAACCCATGAAAAAAAAAACATAGATATCAATCAATGATACATACAGTATTTCAAGTTCTGTTTATGACAAACTTAAACTATCTATAATACAAAGCTCAGGATTTATTTTCTGTGTTTTGATACACTGGGAATGATTTTAAAATGACGGACGCTCTAGGGCACTATAGTGAAATCTGGAACAGGTGGCTCTGGGATCTAAACGGTTAAATGATTTGAAATTTTAGGATTATGTTTCTGCAACTCTTACAAGCTAAGTAAAAATATGTTTTTTATAATAACTTCATTTAAAATAATCTACTCATTTATATCTGAGTGTAAACAGTGTCATACAGCATCAAGCATAATTGTCATGACTACATGCAACACTTACACCCATCATTCATCGTATCCTTGGTTATATATGTTTGCTGTACTGAAATATACAAGAAAAGCAGGTAAAATGTTTGCCACTGTCTTTGTTTAGCAATTGCTAATTAGAACACATTAAAACACAAAGTGCAGCTGAGGCTGATGGGATTGTCTTTGGTTTTACACTATTTGGTCATAAAGTATTGCACAAAGTGAAATCTGGACCCAATTAGGATGATGTCCCACTAACAAGAAGGAAAACAACATACACTCATGAAAGTGTTAAGACATAAAATGTCATAAAAACACAAACAAATCCATAAATAAATACGAGCTGGAGAGCAGGTGTGAAAAGCTGGATTAAATGTAGCGACGGTCAATTTGGCTTTATTTTAAACGGACATTGCTGTTGGAAAGAAAGTTCTCTTTTTGACCAAAGGTCCTCTGAAGCAGCTGCCTGATGGGAGTAGGCGGTGTATGAGTGGTGAGGGTTGGGGGTGAAGAGTTCTTAATAATGGAGTCTGCCTTTCTTTTCACCGTGTGACTGTGGACACGTTGAACGTGGTGGTTTTGGTTGTGTGCTTGATGAGTTTTTTCTTGTTTTCCTCTCCATATGAGGACGAATTCAATAAGTGACGGCTGTTCAAATGTCCTGTCTCACATTAAAACTTCTCAGGTGAAACATGTTGTAGATCCATTCTGCATGCTTTGTGTGAAGGACTGGTGGTCGGTCTCAGTGCAACGCCCTGTTTCGGGTCCAGACTCTCACCGACCATGGTGGGAAGCTACTCAGCTACCACAAACTTCTTGCATTTCCTGATGATGGAGGTGACACAGGCCTGAAACCTCTTACTGAAAACTACATATGTAACCCTATGGTGGTGCTAAATGGAAAAGTCTGACGATCACCAAAGTCAGGATTCATCTGGGGACCATGAATGTACAACATTTAATGCAAATCCATCCAGTAGCTGTTGAATTACTTCTCTTTCATATATATCATTTAGATATGTTTTTGTCATTTCTGTATCATGTAGAGGTGGTCAATGTTTGCTGTAAACATGCTCTGTATTCATGCTGTAATTACATCATGAATTAGATGAATTGAATGGAATTCATTTGATGTGGTCATTGTCTCTATAGAGCTATTATCAGGTCTTAAATTCAGATTTGTTATGTGGAGGGGCTCTGTGGTGTCAGGGCTGTCATGTGCACGTGTGTGTGTGTGCAACAAAATCTGACTGATATCGTTTGACAAACTGTAAATAAAATATAACAAGGGGAGACAGCCCTCTGCTCTGAACACTAAAACACTGATCAAACACATTCTGACGGCAGTGATCAAAACTACAACTGATGAAAATCTTTGTGTATGAGCACTCTGCTGCCTGATAATGAGTCCAGTCCTCACAATGTCAGACATTTTCAAACATAAAACACTGTTTTTGCTGCCTGCGTACTTCCTGAATGCTTTTCATCTTTAGGCCAGAGCTGTACCTTAACTGAGAGACAAGATGATCATCAAATCATCATCTGGCTGGAAAATGATGAGACCATACATGGTTTGGATTGGTCCACACAGAGCACACACATGATCACATGTTCATGTTCACGTGACATGGTTTATCGGTTATCAGACATAAGAAATAGTTGTAATACACTCACTTTCACAGACAGACAGCACATCAGCTTAATGTTCTTGTCATTTACTGACATCAAACTTGAAGAGAAGATGTTCCCATAGTTCACTGTCATGGTGTTTTTCTCTTTTTGTTACAAGACAGATAGTTCGGCTTCAAATTCATAAACACTGACATCCACTATTGACATGAGAGGGGTAATTTGCATTGAGAGCATGTATGGCCGCCCAGCTTTGCGTGACAGAAGAGTGCCGGCCTCGAAAAAAGTCCCGGCCCAATTTAAACCCTGGTTATCATCATTAATTTCCAAAATGTCTTTTCTCTGTTGGTCAGTGTGAGTTTTCTGCCTCTGTGCAGGTGACACTTTGTCTGATCACTCCAAACTGAACCTGACATGTCTGAAATAATTGCAGTGCTTGTACTAACACAAACATGTTTCTGCATGACACTTGTTTTGAAGAATGAGAGCAAAATAAAATTGGATGTTAACACACGCTTTTAAGTACATTTTATAAATGCATAAAAAAGGTGACTAACCTTCACACTGTTCCAGTTGTTGGATATTGTCTAAACTGATACTGACTCAAAACCTAAACCCTTTATTTAAAGTCTGAAAAAAAAGTATAAAAGGTGAGATGAGGTTAGAGGAGGTTAAACAGTTGTATTACACTGTCAGAGCTTTAGTTCTGTGGATAAACCAGCACAGAACATTGTATTTCAGAGAGCAGGTGTAACATCCTTTGATCACATGAGCATTTTTCAGATCAGAACTGTGGATTTATTTTCCCAATGTTCTCAGGCTCTCTGTCATTCTGCTGTGCTCTCATATTGTGGATCCATAGATAATACCTTTTCTGAACTTGTGTACCGTGTTCAACTTTATTTAAATTCTGGATTTTTATATATCTACATATATATTACATTGAGGCATTTTGATCATTGTTACTCGAAGAAATGAAACTTTTTCTATCATATCATGATTATATTTCATCACCAGTAGTTTGGGTTCTAGATCCTGGTTTGAATAATTCTTCTCTCAATCCTTTGGCTCACAATGCAATGTAGAAGATAATAAGTAGTGAATACATTGTAGCCTGCCATGACTAGAACTTTTGCCAGTGAAAATGAGTAACTAAGTGGACTATGTGTTTCCTTCGTTCAACAAGGCCAACAAAATGGTGCATCTTCTGTAAAGAAACGCCTCCGGCCACCCCTTATTTTCTGTACTCTTCTCTCGCGTTTTCTTTTCCAGTAACTCCTTTCTCACTATTCACCTCACCTCACCAGTTTCCCTGCCCACCTCCTCATCTGCATATCATTCTGTCAGATCTAGCTGATTGTATCAGGAGAATCATATCTTATCAATATTTTATTGTCAGTCATTTAAAAAAAATATATATATCTATTAGTTCACCTCCTTTGCTTCGGCTTCTTCTGCTTTGCTTCTGAGAAACAGAAGTTATAACATAGCAACAAGAAGTCATTGTCAGGAAAAACATTGAAAACTTGTTTGGGTGTTTGAACACACTAATGCTCTTGTTTATCTTTAGGCATCATTTTGTAAAATATTAAAGGGTATAAATATTTTACAGCTCATAAGGCAGATAGCATTTTTAAACTCCTGAAGAAGACCTATAGCTAATAATGAGGTCAGTCCTCCTCTAACTACACACACAATGAACTTAGTGGAAGTCAAGTAAAAATATCTGTATTTTATTTTAAAGGAGAACAATTATGCCCCTTTTCCACCAGTTCACACAGGTCCCAGGCACCTTAATGACATGTCTGTGAAATCCTTTGGTCAAAATTCCTCACGGATCAAGCACAGCAGCCCTCTCTGGACCGTGTCTGTAGCACGCTGTGTTCAGGCGGTCGGTTTTCGTGTCTGTCCCTTTAAATGCAAATGAGCTGCTGCCAGCTGCTGCTCATTCCGCCCCCCTCTTCCGCCCTGCGTGAGACAGCGTACGGGAGTGACGTTACCGGAGTTTACCTGGGAGAGACGTAGCTGACGGAGAAAACGTCGCTTTGCAAAAGGATATATTTGAACTAGAGTCGGACTCTGAGCACGAAGAGGCAACACAGCAAGTCCAAAAAGCGAGGAGAGAAAAGGATATTTCTGAATGGTAAATTTATGTAATGTGTTTTTATATCTTTTTATATGTTTGAACTCTGGCTAACTGGCTAGCGCTAGGCTAATGGTAATACTCTGTATTGTGTTTATGTACTGGCTATTGGAAAACGATGTATATAAATATAAATATATATATAAAGTATTTAATTGCAAGTAACATACATAACATTACTCAGCTATTCCCCTTACTCCAGTAACATACAAGCTCAGCCAGCATGTTTTCTCCACAACCGTACAGGTGGGAAATTTATTTTTTAGACACTCACCAGCCACTTATTAGTAAGTCATTATTTTGTCTGAACTCTATTAGCCACGTTACTTTATTACAGACATTTGGCAGAACAGACTATGGGCCTTTATGTCTAAGGGGAATAGAGCAGTAAGTTATTTTATGCATATAAGTCTGTTGGATACAAATGAGGTGACTGGAGCTAGCTTTGCCAGAGCAGGCAGTGTCTGTCTGTCTGAAACCTCATAACATATATGTTTACCAGATATTGAAGCATAGATACTATGTACTTATTGACATGAACAACTTGAATAACTTGTTTCATTCTGTAACCTGTGTACTTAATAATTTTCATAATTTCTATAATGTGATTTACCGTTTCCAGTGTACAAGAAGACTACAGCAGGTTCCAGCCCACCAACATGCATGGTTGACCACCGTAGCCTGCCTTGAACCTGTGTGTAATCTACAGAGCAGACTATGGGCCTCTACGTCCGAGGGGAATAGAGCAGTAAGTTATTTTATGCATATAAGTGGTCTGTTACTATTGTAATATAAATGAGTAAGGATTAAAGTACAATAAAATACTGTTCCCTCTATCTTACATTGCTAATCTTTTTTGCTACATTGCTACATCGTTAATCTGTCATGTTTGTTACTTGTTATCATGTTACATATCAAACACTGAAAGCTCACAAAACAGTTCATATAGATTTAACCTTTATTGTCATGATTCCTTCAAACATCACCAGTGATGGGAATAATGGCGTTAGTAACGGCGTTACTTTTCAGTAACGAGTAATCTATCTGATTACTCTTCCCATCATTATAACGCCGTTATCGTTACTGCCAAAAAATGCGGTGCGTTACTCTGATTGAAGGCAGCTGTTTTTCTTCAGACCAACTAGATCTCTAAGCCGAGCGGCAAAGATTTTTCTTGTTCCTCCTTAATCCTTGGTGAGGGCGGGGGCACCAGACATCGCATAAATGATGACGATTGGCTGAGGTTGAGTAAAATTCCATGGTAAGCCAATCAGAGGTGGAGTTGGGCGGGTGTTGCTTTGCTTACACAAATTCGAAAGCCCGCGTTGCCTAGTGACTAGTCTGATCAGACACACAAAGACGACACAGGACATTCACGTGAGTCAACGAGAAACAGGAATGGCGAGCGCGAATAGTCCAAAAGTACTGCTTCTTCCAACTACAAAGAGTGAATATATTATTTATTTTTTGGTACATTGCTTAACAAGCATAATTTAATTTTGCTTAGTTGTGGCCTGTTAAGGTGCAATAAATATCAAAAGTTCCAAAACATCTATTGTGTTATTTTTATCGATCCACTCTATAAACATAGTAATTATAACAATAATACAATAATCCATGACATTTTATTGGATGCTAGTCTCACTTTCCCACAGCAACGTTAAAATAGTTTAGATTTGTGTACTGTGGATTTCTGTTATGTATTGTATGAAGTGTCCATTTCATTATAATATTCAGATTTATCATAAATAATTGAACACGCACATGTATTTTAAGTTCCGTCAAAGAGGGGTGGAGGTGGGGTCCAAATTCTTTGACACATTTGAGCATTTAAAAAATTACTTGAAAGTAACGCAATAGTTACTTTCTAAAGTAACTAGTTACTTTTAAAATTTGTAACTCAGTAAGTACTTCAGTTACTTTCTGGGAGAAGTAACTAGTAACTGTAACTAGTTACTTTTTTAGAGTAACTTGCCCAACACTGAACATCACACAACTTTTGAAAACAAACTTATTCAATATACTACCTAGAACAGCAGCCTGAAAAAGTTTTGGTCAGCGTTTAGGTTTCACATAATTTCAGAAGAAAAGATGGACACATGTTATAAGAGCATGTCACCGTGTAGTTTAGACTAATCATTATGTACACTTTGTTTTAGCTGTTACAGATACTAGGCCTACAGGAGCTCTGTAAGCTCTGTGATGTTGGGGATTTCTCGGCCAGAGAATCAGGGTGGTACTGCTCAGCTGTGCGGTGCGACGGATATGGAGTCCTCAGACACTCAAGGAAGCTACGCGGGGTCAGACCGGTCCTTGATTGAACCTCGACACGTAGCCGGCTACAACCTCTTGCTTCCCTGGTCTTGCAAACTGGGCTGCGAAATCCTCACGGATGGGGATCTTCAGCACCTCATCCATGTATGGGCCAGAATCTAGGAAAACTTTCTCTAAGATGAGGTCCAACATAACCTATAAGACAATATAGGTGGGAAAAAATTGGTATACTTTGTGAAATTATCCAACTTACATAAGTTAAGAGCCCTGTTTTATGTTATTTATGTTTCACTTGTATAATAGAGGTTTGCACATTCTTTGACTTATTGCCATTTTTAATAAAAGGCTGTGAAACGTACTGATGGTTGGTTCTACTTTCACTGTCTTTGCTGTTGTTGGGAAGTTCAAGCTGAATAGCGGCTCACCAGCTGATGTTGTAGCTTAGGGACGCCCAGCACTTTCATTGAAGTGGAGGGCTGCCAGGTAGACTCTAGGGAAGAAAAACAATAACAGAAATATGAGAAATATGATTGAGAGCACAAATATAAATATACACTGTACTCATTCACTAAGTATTCGAATCATCTTTATTTGCCAGGTGTGTACACAGACACACCCAAACTGTCCATACATATACAGTCCCTGACAAAAGTCTTGTCACTTATCCATTTTGTAGAAACAACAGCTAATAACTTGACTTTTAATTAATCCATTGGTTTTATGGCTC
This sequence comes from Sciaenops ocellatus, assembly GCA_033000465.1. NCBI lineage: Eukaryota > Metazoa > Chordata > Actinopteri > Sciaenidae > Sciaenops > Sciaenops ocellatus. Next base: position 23,539,601 of record CP136881.1, read on the forward strand.
ATATGAAAGCTAAAACCCTCCCAAGTTATGTTTAATATACTAAAATAAATTTGCTTCACTGAAGAAAGATTGATCATTTAATGAACACAGAAAGGTCAGATTTTGGCAAGACAAAAGTTTTGTCGCCTACAGAGAGTAATGTGAAAATTGAACAAATAATTTACTTCAAATACAAAAATATGTTGCATAACATCAGTGAATTAAGTAGTGGTGCTGTGAGATCCATATTTAATATCTTGTATGACTTCCATGAGCTTGAAGGACTGCATCCATGCGGTTCGACAATGATTCATACAATTTATTGATGAAGTCATCAGGCATAGCAAAGAAAGCAGTCTTACATGCCTCCCAGAGTTCATCAAGATTCTTTGGTTTCGTCTTCCATGCTTCCTCTTTCATTCTACCCCAGACATGCTCAATGATGTTCATGTCTGGTGACTGGGCTGGCCAGTCCTGGATCACCTTGATCTTCTTCGCCTTGAGGAACTTTGATGTAGAGATGGAAGTATGCGATGGAGCACCATCCTGCTGCAAAATTTGACCCCTTTTATGGTTGGGAATGTAAGAGGTAGCTAATACTTCTTGATATTTTAGGCTATTGATATTGCCTTCCACCCTGCAAATCTCTCGCACACCATGATTTTTCCGCCACCAAACTTAACTGTTTTCTGGGTGAATCTCGGATCCATGCGGGCTCCAGTAGGTCTCCTGCAATATTTGCGGCGGCTGTGATGTAATTCAACCGAAGAATCATCTGAGAAATCCACCTTCTGCCACTTTTCCAGCGTCCATCCTTTTAGCAGGCTGTGGGCCTTGGCAAATGCCACACGTTTTTTTAATTGCTTTTTGTTTAGTGCTGGTTTCTGGGCACTGATTCAACCATGGAGGCCATTTCGAGACAGAATTCTACAAACTGTTCTGGTTGACACGGGGACTTGAGGTGACCAGGCCTGGTGGCCTCTGCTGCAGTGGAAAAGGGGCTGGCCTTGGATTTTCGAGCCAACAAACGGTCCTCCCGAGCAGTTGTCTTGCGGGGTCTGCCGGACCTGGGCTTGTCGAAGACATCTCCAGTCTCCTCAAATCTTTTTCTTATTCTTTGTACTTAACGCTGAGACACATTGAAGGTGTCAGCCACCTCAGCAGTGGATCTGGTCTTCAGCCTTTTGATAATCAACGCTTTGGTCTCAGGGTGAATCTTAGGCATGTTGTCAGAGGTCAAGTTGCAGTTGATGTGAAGGTCTGGTGTGCTGGTGTTCTTTTTATACACACCCACTAATTGATTGATCAATTATTGATCACAGGTGAGGCTGTAATCTGGGATTGGGTGCATCATATGACAAGGCGACAAGACTTTTGTCTTTGCAAAAACTGACGCAGTGGGCTTTACCAAGCTGTGAACTTTAGAATGCTTTTCAGCAGTTTCGTTTGGCACCAAAACATTATTTCAAAAGCTGTTGGGACTGAAATTAGCCATTTCTTGTAAAAAAAAAAAATTGATTAGACATATATTTGAGGGGCACTTAAGGTCAACTTGTACCCAAGCGACAAGACTTTTGTCAGGGACTGTACATACATTGAGAACAACCTGACGTAGTTTATGTACCCAGCTCCCTAACGCCTAATTTACACCGGGGACGTAAGCGCCGCGGAACGGCTGCACCGCGGAACGGCTCCGTCCTCTGCCTGGCGTCAATCCCCACCGGGTGTGTAACGGCAGCGTAGCGGTCCCTTGCGAGCCAGCCGTATTCACGTGAGATCCCGAGACCACGCGATAATCCGTAAGCGAAACCGCGAGATCCCGTGGTAAACTGTGGAAACAACAACAACAAACAGCTTACTTTGCTTCTCTGACGTGGAAGAGATTATAAAAAGGATCTGTTGTGTCATAAATTATTGTGTGTTGTTCCACTTCAACAATTACTTTGTCGTGGTCCATGTTGAGACCCTTTGATCGATTGTCTGCTGACCTGGTGCCACCGGTCATGGCGTAAAGTTGATGTGAAGTTGTGATAGGCTACGTGAACTGCGTATTGTGTTTTATTTTGAAAGGGGGCGGAAGTGTATTACTTTGATTCAGTGTCGGATTTCCTGTCTGGTGCAATCTGCTCTGTTGAGCTTGACGCGAATCAGCAACGGCTCCGTCAAAAATAGAAGTGCTACGGAATGCTCGCGCTGCAGAGCGGAGAGCCGCTGCTGGGACGCTGCTGAGACGTTACGTGGCGCGCCCGGTGGGAATGGTCTCATTGACTAGAGTGGCAGCGATCAGCTCCGGTGACCGCGGCGCAGCCGTTACGCGGCCGTTACGTCCCCTGTGTAAATTAGGCGTGACGCGAATCAGCAACGGCTGCGTCAAAAATAGAAGTGCTACGGAATGCTCGCGCTGCAGAGCGGAGAGCCGCTGCTGGGACGCTGCTGAGACGTTACGCGGCGCGCCCGGTGGGAATGGTCTCATTGACTAGAGTGGCAGCGATCAGCTCCGGTGACCGCGGCGCAGCCGTTACGTGGCCGTTACGTCCCCTGTGTAAATTAGGCGTAATAGTCAGGTGCCACAGACAATAAAAGTGAGGGAGTGCCGTTAACAGAAAGGTGAATGAGAGAAAAGTTTTTTTTCTTATCGTTAATGACGGCTATGTTCAACACACAGCTGCATGTGGGACCGGTGCGAGTAGAGGGTGAGTTATACACGTCTTTATTTATCTCTGTAAACTGAGCAGGAACAAAAAGTGTTCATCTTACAGACAGACATCCAACAAACAAACTACCGGCGTTATGTTAGTGTGTATCACAGGCAAGCACAGCTGATATGAGACACTAACTATAGCAGTTAGTGCCGATTAGCACGAGCTAACGCTAACTAGCTGTTTGGTACAGGCATTACTTGCTTGCTACTTGATCCACACCAATGTAACGCCACTAGTTTGTAAGTTGAATGTCTGCCTATAAGATAAACACTTTTTGTTCCTGCTCAGTTTACAGAGATTAAAAAAAGACTTGTATAACTTGCCGTGAATCTTTGAGGCCACTCAGCGGGGCGGCGGTGCTGCCTGTCTGCATGCAGCTGAGCGCTGTGTGTGCTGAACATAACGCTAGCTATCTGTTAGCGTTAGCGCATGTAATTGGACAAAATAAACACAAAGCACACTTACATTTCCATCGTCTGTAGTTGCTATTAATCCTCTTTCGTGTCAGGTTCGTTTCCGTCCCGTGTTGTTCTGTGCTGTGTTATATTTGCCCATTGTGAAGCACACACACATTCAGGTCTGGTCAACAGTGTGGGGACGTCTCCGGTAAAAGTAAACGTAATCCTCCGTTCTTCAGTCCTCTCACGCTGGGGCCAATATAGCAACTTGTGCCGGTCACTGCAGCCAACAACAGAGTAATGAGCATGCCTAGGTCTGAACCTCGCCATACGGCCAGCCATTCTTCTCTATGAAGCAGAAGCTGTCGGAGCTTCACCTGAGCTTTGCGCTGTAGGGCGTGGCGGGTGGAGACTGGGTGTTGGCCTCTGCTGAGAGTTCAGGAAGTGGGTCTGGCCTAAATGCTCGTTACGTAACGAGACGAGCAGAATCTGATTCACCTGCCCAGAGACAAGGCGCAAGAGAGAGTGTGACTGCAGCAGCTCACGCAAAATGGACGCGGTTGTTGTTTTTAACAATGGGGGGGGGTTTGTACGCACCCCGAATTTGAAGATATTAGTGTAGAAGAGCTGGAAAGGTGATTTTTGCATAATATGTCCCCTTTAATATTCATAGGATTTCTGCACTATTATTGTATGCATGCTTTGAAACAATATTCAAACTGTGGAGGACAGATAGTATTATTTAACTGTTGAACTAAATGAGAAAAAACAAACACGAGTAACAAGTAATCATTAAATCTTACTGAATGTGTCATTCCAGTGGAGCTAGACCAGAGAATTTTTTTTTACCCAAAAAATGTAAATTGAATATTTCAATAACTGTGGAGACAAGAAGAGGACATTTCAACCATTCATGTATTCAAGTGCATTTGTGTATGTTGGTTATTTCAGTTGATTCCATCAGTTTATTCGTACTGCTCTGCCAATCCAAACTTTTCCCAACTGCATAGATCTTATAAAACCCACACCTATACACACAAAGACATGATTTTAGGATGACCTAAAAAATGTCCTCTGTTAGCTTTCCAGTTGCCTTTTAGTGAATGTTTATCAATGCACAAAGTCTGCACTTAGATAGGTTTGCATTAATTTTACCTGTCCACAGGATTTACTGTAAAAATGGAGTATATGTACCCACTAACATGACACACACTGTGAACTGCTAACAAACTGAAATGTTGTCCTTGACCAACGAGATTATGTTTTTAATATTTTATTTTTTTTTAAATAAATTTAATAAGCTGCTATCTACAGGAGTGTGAAATTGTATCATGCCACTGTTTTGGGGCAATATGAAAGGATTCTTTAGGGTGGATATATTCCTTGGAATTGCCATTCTAAAGTACTATACATGCCACTATCACATTACATGTATGTAACCTATTTCATAACATTTAAACTTACCTTTTTAATGGTCAAAACAGGGTAAATAAATGTGCATTTCTACTAGACATTGTTCTGAATGTTCTCTGTGTGTGTTGTTTGGTATCAGGGATCACTTAAGTACCAGGAATACAGTAGTGACTTAATGTCCAGATAATGCTGTCTAACCCATGTCTGCCATACAAGAAGTCAAATGTTTTACGGTAGAAAAAGGAACTATTCTTTTTACATCTCACACAGATTTTGCCACAGTTTATTGTAATTACTACTTAGTCACGGAACACTCACCACCCCCTCGTTAAACTGCAAGTAATGAAACTAATTGAAATTGCACATTTCAACTTTTTTAATGAATCCAGATAACACTCTTACATTTCAGTTCTCACAACAGATTGGAGAGATTTTAACATAACACATGCACTTTGACAAACTGCTGTGCAACTGTATTTTTAAACCGAGAGAGTGCATTTAACACTTTCAGGACACATGCAAGTGTACCAAAATCTGCCAGTATATATTGTATATTGTGTATATTCAACCAACCAGTTACATATTATAACAGCATAGGTTCTGCTCCAATTTCAAAACATTTTCACAACTTAAACTGCAAACAATCTTTAAAGTCTGTAGTCACAGATGCAGTCTGAACTACGAATATGTGTCATAGCTGCAGGTCTGGGAAACATATAAGTGTTGTCTTTTAGAACCCCACAAGTCTCTCTATACTTGACAAGGAGTTCTAATGCACACAGCATTTTCAAAGTCGGAACTGGTCTACCTCTCTTCCCCCTGCTGATGATCCTTGAGAAACGTCTGCAAAGATTTTCTTCTTCAGAAAGTGCCCAGTCCAAATCCTGGTGGGGATCTGACTTGTCCCTTGACAAAAATGCAGACAAGGGCATGCTTAACACCTCTCCTTCTCTGCGTCGGTTAAAGGGGATGGTCTGTGCTAAACGCACCTTTGCCAGGTTGATCCAAGCCTTTGTAGAAGGACTTTCAGATAGAGCACTGCTGCACTCTTCTTGCATCTGACTGAGAAACTGATGCATTTTATGTACATCCTCTGTGAACGGCATCAGAGTGGGCACATTCCATTTTGCCTCTGTGAGGTTTCTTAGTGCTGTTGCAGATATCATCTCATTCCATTTCTCAGTATGAACCTTTTGAAACTCTGTTGCATTCCTCACAAGCTCTGTGTTTTGTTATCAAACTCTGAGCTTTTAAGAGTTTGCTGACTTTAACCAAGGCATTCCCAAGTTTATTTGCCAATGATGGAATCATGATTGATGTGTTGGTCTCACTTACAAAGCCACAAGTTAACTTGACAGCTTTGACCATCTCCAAGTAATTTTTAGGATTTATGAAATCCTCAACTTTTTAAGGTTAGTAACTCTCCTTGCATTGTGAATCAGCATTCCCATTTCTTGCATCTTCTCTTGGACAATCTGTTGATTCTTGGCTGAAATCCCATCTTTGTTTAACAGGTGCTGCCCAAGATCAGTAATGACACAGTCATTTTTGATTATATCTGTGACTAGATCAGGATTCGTGACACTGATTACTCCACATAATTGTTTACTAATGTGTGAAGGCATAGGCCCTGTGTATACACACATGGATTGAACACGATTCTTTCCTGGCTTAGGGCTGACTGATCCAGGTTTAAGTTCACATACTTGCATGTGCCACCACAGAACCCTTCTTGTAAAAAGTCCCTGGCAGTATGCACAGTGCATGGCTTTTTGGCTTTTTGAGGTGGTCGTTTAAATGGTACTAGTTCTCCTCCCCCTGACTCCATTATATCAGCATTGTGAGCATAGTTGCCTCTGTTGCGAATATAATCTAGCTGTTTTTTTTCCTCTCCTTTAAACTCTTTGGAAAGCTGAGAGCTTTGGCCACATCCAATTTGTCTTTGTGTGCACCTCCTAGATGCTTTGCCATCTTGGCATAAGGCTTATTGCAATACAAGCAATAATGTCTGTTGTCATACACTCTAATTCCATTTCTTTTTTGGAATGTGCTAACAACGATACTCTGAATGTCCTGACTTGTGCAGGGTTCTTCTGCTCCAGTGATTTCAGATGTAATTCTGTTGCTGTCAATGGTCATGTGGTCTGATGTTGTGGTGTCACAGGCTGTGGGACCAATTGAGTCACACTCTTTCAATAGATCATCAAGAGACCGCCGTTTTCTCCTTTGTTTAAGGCTAGTATCACTGTCTTCACTTTCAGAGGTGGTATCTGGCACATACATACAGTGGGTATAAAAAGTATACACACCCCTGGTAAAATGCCAGGTTTTTGTGATGTAAAAAAATGTGACAAAGATAAATCATTTCAGAACTTTTTCCTTGACCTCTAACGTGAACAGTTCAATTAAAAAACAAACTGAAATATTTTAGGTGGAAAAATAAAAAAAATAAAAAAACTTACAATAAGCTGGTTGCATATGTGTGCACAGACAACAGTCTTCTGTATTCTTCATACTTCTGGCCTATGGGGTAGGGTAGCAAGACGGAAGCCTTTTCTTTCGAAGAAAAACATCCAAGCCCGGCTAAATTTAGCAAAAAAATACATAAAGTCTCCCAAAAGCATGTGGGAAAATGTGTTATGGTCTGATGAAAGCAAGGTTGAACTTTTTGGCCATAATTCCAAAAGGTATGTTTGACGCAAAAACAACACTGCATCATCCAAAGAACCCCATACCCACACTGAAGCGTGGTGGCAGCATCATGCTTTGGGGCTGTTTTTCTTCAGCTGGAACCGGAGCCTTAATCAAGGTGGAGGGAATTATGAACAGTTCCAAATACCAGTCAATTTTGGCACAAAACCTTCAGGCTTCTGTTAGAAAGCTGAAGATGAAGAGGAATTTCCTCTTTCAGCACTACAACGTTTCAAAGAATACATCCAAATCAACAAAAGCCTTCACCAGAAGAAGATCAATGTTTTGGAATGGCCCAGCAAGAGCCCAGACTTGAATCCCATTGAACATCTGTGGGGTGATCTAAAGAGGGCTGTACACAGGAGATGCCCTCGCAATCTGACAGATTTGGAGCACTTTTGCAAAGAAGAGTGGGCAAATATTGCCAAGTCAAGATGTGCCATGCTAATTGACTCCTACCGTCTTTGAACGAACATGCTGAATAGCATCTTTAAGGGGACTGACCCTTGGTGGCATCTCAAACTAGAGAGAAAAAAAATATTAAAAATTGAGAGACAGCTTTTGCTTCAGTACTAAAATTAGAGACTTTAAGTTTGTTAGCGGCACAACATTATTTCTTACACACTTTAAAAAACAGAAAGAAGAAATTGCATGAACTGCATCCATCTAAAACTTGGGAATGGATATAATTTATTGAGTTGCCTTCACTACAAATATTATTCCTTGAATCATCATAGGAAAAAATCAGAAAGTAAAACTAACATGATCAACTTTACCACATTCTCTCAAAGAGTAATTAATTAGGATTACATGTGAGAAGCTGCTACTAAACTTTATTCCCTACATGTATTCAGTAGGAATTAACTCCTTGACATTGTTAATTTGCTGGTTACACTTAGCATCTGTGGCTAATTAGAGCTAACTTGCTATCCTGCTAAATAACTAGACCTACTTCATCTAATTAGTGGATTACACTGATTATGTGTCGGTTATTGTACAAATAATGAATATTGAAAGTATGTAAATCAGACAATAGTGCTTACCTAGAGGTGTGCTTAGCTCCTCTTTCTTTCTCCTTAGCCAACATCACCTGTAAATAAGCCACCTTGCCGATTGCTACCTTTAACACTGAAAATGTAATTTGCTCCTGAAATCATTCCTTGCGGGGACCAGGAAGTAGGCGTGGCAAATCATATTTGGAAGATGTGGGTGTGAGGAGCAGTGAGTGCATTACCAGCCTCATATGATAGGGGGGCGCAACTGCTCTTGCTTCTCACACACACACACTAACCGGTAAACGTATGGGCCAAAGCTAAAAACCACACAGGCACCTTCAGAAGGCCTCTAGCATTAATTAAGAAGCGTTTCCCTTTAGGGGACCTGTTTTTTGTCCCCATACCGTGAGAGGGGCCCATGACGTGACTGTAAAAAAAAATTTTGTCCCCATAACCATACCACCACCAGTGCACACACACACACACGTTTATATATTTTATAGGTAGAATTCAGTCTGTTTCTCCTTCATGGTGAGGCGAGATGTTGGTTACATTACTGCATTGAAGCCATCTGTCTGTACTGTACACTTTGAACAGAGTGAATCTGTATAAACATTCCTCCTCACTGTGAAGGATTAGCTCCTACAAGTGCAACATACCTGCAGATAATTTATTCTGTCACCACATGTAGCTCATTGGCTGCCACAGGCTCTCTGCTGGCAGCAGCTGGCCGATAAAGCAAATGAAGTCAAATATCTTCACTTGTGGAACTTGCTTCATCTTCACACACACTCAACTGGACGAAAAAGTCGACTGCTCAGTTTCAAGATAAGACAAATTGAGCGCTTCTCATGTTTTTATTCATCAAGTGTTGAGGATTTAACTGGTCTGTTGCCTAGGTTTAGCTTGCCTCTTAATACACAGACTTGGGAACAGCTTCATCCACTTAATATAGCCAGTGATACCGATATCTTTTGAATAATTTGATGCCCCGTTTAAATCTTCCTGCGGCCCACCTTTGGGTCCTGACCCATGCTTTGAAAAACAGTAGTACACATGCATAATAGTGTGCCCGGGGCTCAGCTGTGACCCATATACCCCCTACCAAGTCAAGCTGAGTGGGTAATTAAAGTATTTGTGTGCTGCTCAGGCACTGTGTCTGCCTACTGGGGGATGGATGTGGCTGTAATTGAGGTATTACAAATTGTTTCATTTGGAATGAATCCCCCAGTCAAAATAGACAATTTAGGAATGGTTTAAAAGAAGATGTACTCTGGCGTGGGAGTGGGCGGATGAGCTCATGTGTTTCTGTTTTTACTGATGACTCAGTGTGTTTGACTTTTTGTGAGTCCTTAGACACAGAAATGGACGACGTGAAGACAAAATTTGAGAGGTTGGAGTAATATGACAAACTCAAAAATCCCTGGGCTCTCACAGATCACTTTAGCTTTCACAGCCATATCCTGCATTCTTTTATGCAAACTGATAAGCAATATTTTGGAAATTTATACAATTTAAAGGATACTTTGAGTATATAATATAAGAAAGCTTCCTCAATTTAGCCTGAATAACTAAGCAGCAGTGCACATGTATTTGATGCTTCCTCAAGCGTTGCCCGTATTTCTAAAAGCTACTTTGCATTAGCATCAGTCTTCCCTGCTGGAGCAGGCAACAGGAGGGGAATGCAATTACCCAAATGTGTACTCACACTGCCTAACTGCAGCAGCATATATTACACAAACTGTACCGTGTGTGAGCTGCATGCATCATGCATGCCTCCAGAGATAGAAGTTTATCGTTATTCAGGACTAGTTGCTTCTTACCCAACATGTGTTACATCTCTCCCATATGTGTGAGTATAGATCTGTGGGTAGTGCACCACTGATCTTTCTCCCATGGTGATTTCATAACACGACCTCAAAATGACACATTCTGTGCTTCGCCTCTGTTGCTATCCCCATAGATCACGTCAAGACTTGCTTCACTCGCAACCCTATAGTTTGTTATAGCTTCAAATGCTGTGGAAGGATCCAGGTATGACACTCCTGGGAGAGAGGAAGTGGAAGATACAATTTCCAGACAAAAACTGAGCAAGATGGGTGTTGGTTGCAGGGAAATTTTTAGGTGTAGGTGAGCTAGGTGATCGCCTAGCACCACCAGCTGGATCAGGAGGATGAATCAGGATTACAATGAATACAGCAGATCAGATATTCTATGAATTCAACATTACCCACTGAGCAACTTAACTTGATCCACTCAACTTTAACTAATGTGCCACAATATGCTAGCGTTTTTAACTTGTAGGGTGAATTCCAATGTCCACCCTCTGGACTTGCAGACTGCTAGGCTATAAGCAACTGAAAAACAGGCCTCCAGTCTGTTTCATTGGTTGTTGTGGAAACAATTGAAACAACACTCATATTTCTGTATCATGATGTGGTTGAATATTATTTCTGGCCTACGTGAATCATGTAACATTTTAACAAATTACTTGTATTACGTGTTTTTTGTTCTTTTGATATAGCTGAAAAAAATTAAAATTCATGTCTCTATTACAATGAATCAAGGGTAATTTAATCGGTGAAGTATGGTAGTCGGACCCAGCATTCATCCAGTCCACAAGGGGGCTCGAGCTGACTTTCTGCACACTTCCATAGACTCTACTTGAGGCTGTTTGCGGACTAGATGAACTGTTGTTTTGAGCAGCTCTCAGCACTTGCAGTCCGCCAGCATGCAAGACCAATTAAGTCTGGACATTTGGATTCAGCCATACTTTTCAGCCCCAGCTGATGCCGACCAGTGATCTTGAGTCAGTTTGTCAGACTTTGCCGAGCTCCCTTTGGAACCACAAAAGGCTTTATACAACTTTTTTTTCACATATGCAGTAATCAGCTACTCCCCAATACTTGTAAACAGACTTTGATGTGTAAAACCAATGCATTTCAGACGATCAGTCTAATTTAAAAAGTCTGTTACACTGACATCCACAGTGCATATTTAGTTGTTAAATAAACCAACAACTCATTCAGAAACTACCTGTGTTTTGACTGGAGGAACCAGGAACAAAATTCAGTTCTTCATGATAATTTTAGGTGCCAAAAAGTGTCCCTGCTCTTTTGGAATAGTTTATTTGCAGTATTAGGAGTTATATATTGTGGGCAGTCACTAATACAGAGAGCCAAAAGGGGGCAGTGATATTTAGTTACGAGTGACACAAGGATTTCAGCAGTAATGGAGGAAGTAACCTCCAGGAAAAATCTGGTATCACAAGAGAGATGTTAGTGATGGTAATGCTGTACTTTCGTCAATGTAAGAATGGCAGTTTGTTAAGGAGAAGATTGAAAGCAGATGTTTTAGTCATGTTTTAAGTCCCCACAGCACGCATACTGACAGGTTCTGTCAGAAAAAGCCACAGCCAGTAAGATTTACCTATAGGCTAGAAACAGCCTTGACAGCGACACATTGACTGACACAACTGTGTCAGGTAACGTGTCCTTGAGGTAAGGCACATACATTTGTTAGTGGCTGTTCTTGCTGCTGTTCAAGCAACTACTCTGCCTTTAGAAATCCCCAAACAGTTGGTACGTGCTTAGATCTGTGATCATCTGGGCCCAGTATTTCAAAAGTGATCTGACAGGATTATCCTGGTTGGATTGGATTAAATCTAGATTTGATCTGAAAATTGGGTATTTCAACACAGATCCAGAGAATCCTTATCCTGAAGATCAAGATTCTGCTCTGGTAATCCAATCCTCCCTTGAATCCAGATAAAAGGCTGGATTTGGGTATTTCAGAAGTTAAGGCAGATATCTGGATCAACTTGATACCAAAATTTCAGGATCATTTGGATCCCACCTCAGAGGTGGATTTCACTTAGATTGACAAAGTCTCAGCTCTTCACTTCTCCTAGATATTGTTACTCAAGATGTTCATTACACTTAATCTAAAGTGTTCGTGTTTTACTTTTAACAAATAATTAAAGTAGCCCAATTGTAAGAAATTTAAAGTATAGTAAAATATTTTTGACCACACTTTCTGAAACTGCTGTAAATAAGAGTAACAATTACAGACCTATTTCTCAAATTCTAGTTTCACCAAACATTGTAACTCACATGTACCAAAACATCAAAGAAAGACAACAGGAATACAGGGTCCAAACAAACTTTAATTCCAACAAAACAAAGACATTTCAAATAATGTGGCCACCTAACCCAGCTCAGAGGTCAGAAGTGAGCTGTTTTTTCCAATAGCTTTATTTTCAGTTCTGTTTCTTTTTGCTGAAGCAGCGTCAGCTTTATTTGTTCGTTGGCCAGTTCAATTTGTTTGACTGCCCTCTCGGTCTCCATTTTGAGGAGCTTTTCATAAGCATCCTCATCACCGGCATGTCTCTTCCCGTCTCCGGCACTCTGGCTCTGGCCCACGAACCTCTTGTGGTGGATCGGGTTGAGCAATGCTGGTGCTCGCTGATGGTTCACCCTCTGGAGCATCCACAGGTGTGAGGAATACACACTCAGACGAGAGGTTGAGTGGCTCGTCAGCTGGCTCCCCAATACTGGCTGGCAAAATCCCATGGAGGGCGTGGGAACTCTCCCCTCCAAGGATGTCGAGGACAGCCTCTGAGAATTCACCACCTTTAAAAATAATAAAACATTTGTATTGCACATTTCATATAAGACATGTAGCTCATAGTGCTTCACAAAAGTGACATGAAATAACTACATTTAACATTAATGTAACATAATATGAGATATAAGTGCACTGTAAAGAAAGAAAAAGTATGAAAACTGACAAACTTAATTAGGCAACTAGCTGCACAGCCTTATTGAGTTTACTCAACTTCAGGGCCCATTGCTTGTGTGCACTAACAAGTCCTGAATATCAGTCAACTCCATAAGGCTGTGCAGCTGTTTTTAATAGCTTAATTTGGTGACAATTTAATACCTAATATTATAGATATGTGATATATGATATTATATCATAATCTAGAAAACAGACAGTTACAGTGGGGAGAACAAGTATTTGATACACTGCCGATTTTGCAGGTTTTCCCATTTACAAAGCATGTAGAAGTCTGTAATTTTTATCATAGGTACACTTCAACTGTGAGTGACGGAATCTAAAACAAAAATCCAGAAAATCACATTGTATGATTTTTAAGTAATTAATTTGCATTTTATTGCATGACATAAGTATTTGGTACATCAGAAAAACAGAACTTAATATTTGGTACAGAAACCTTTGTTTGCAATTACAGAGATCAGACGTTTCCTGTAGTTCTTGACCAGGTTTGCACACACTGCAGCAGGGATTTTGGCCCACTCCTCCATACAGATCTTCTCCAGATCCTTCAGGTTTCGGGGCTGTCGCTGGGCAATACGGACTTTCAGCTCCCTCCAAAGATTTTCTATTGGGTTCAGGTCTAGAGACTGGCTAGGCCACTCCAGGACCTTGAGATGCTTCTTACGGAGCCACTCCTTAGTTGCCCTGACTGTGTGTTTCGGGTCGTTGTCATGCTGGAAGACCCAGCCACGAACCATCTTCAATGCTCTTACTGAGGGAAGGAGGTTGTTGGCCAAGATCTCGCGATACATGGCCCCATCCATCCTCCCCTCAATACGGTGCAGTCTTCCTGTCCTCTTTGCAGAAAAGCATCCCCAAAGAATGATGTTTCCACCTCCATGCTTCACGGTTGGGATGGTGTTCTTGGGGTTGTACTCATCCTTCTTCTTCCTCCAAACACGGCGAGTGGAATTTAGACCAAAAAGCTCTATTTTTGTCTCATCAGACCACATGACCTTCTCCCATTCCTCCTCTGGATCATCCAGATGGTCATTGGCAAACTTCAGACGGGCCTGGACATGCGCTGGCTTGAGCAGGGGGACCTTGCGTGCGCTTCAGGATTTTAATCCATGACGGCGTAGTGTGTTACTAACGGTTTTCTTTGCGACTGTGGTCCCAGCTCTCTTCAGGTCATTGACCAGGTTCTGCCATGTAGTTCTGGGCTGATCCCTCACCCTCCTCATGCTCATTGATGCCCCACGAGGTGAGATCTTGCATGGAGCCCCAGACCGAGGGAGATTGACCGTCATCTTGAACTTCTTCCATTTTCTAATAATTGCACCAACAGTTCTTGCCTTCTCACCAAGCTGCTTGCCTATTGTCCTGTAACCCATCCCAGCCTTGTGCAGGTCTACAATTTTGTCCCTGATGTCTTTCAACAGCTCTCTGGTCTTGGCCATTGTGGAGAGGTTGGAGTCTGTTTGATTGAGTGTGTGGACAGGTGTCTTTTATACAGGTAACAAGTTCAAACAGGTGCAATTAATACAGGTAATGAGTGGAGAACAGGAAGGCTTCTTAAAGAAAAACTAACAGGTCTGTGAGAGCCGGAATTCTAACTGGTTGGTAGGTGATCAAATACTTATGTCATGCAATAAAATGCAAATTAATTATTTAAAAATCATACAGTATGATTTTCTGGATTTTTGTTTTAGATTCCGTCTCTCACAGTTGAAGTGTACCTATGATAGAAATTACAGACTTCTACATGCTTTGTAAGTGGGAAAACCTGCAAAATCGGCAGTGTATCAAATACTTGTTCTCCCCACTGTAGGTCTCACCTTTGAAGGGCTTCTTCCCAGTTTGTTTGTTTTTTTTTACTTCTGTCTGGTCCTTGATGGCTTTTTGTTTAAAGTTTTTCCACCGAAGTTTAACCTGCTCCACAGACCTTAGTTGGCCACTGCCAGTGGCATTTATTTGTGCTGTTATAGCAGCTCAAATCTCCGCTTTACTTTTTGCAGACACATTGGTCTGGCCAGGGGTGCTGAAAGTGCCAAACAAACTTATATAGTTGAATCACACCCCATCCAGTAATGCATGGGTTTCAGCAGCTGTAAAAGCAGCAGCTTTACTTCTTTGGGCCTCCATGTTGTCTGGACGTTGGTCAACCGGTCACTCTTTTATACCATGCCAGCAAAATTACATTTAGGTGTGAGAGTATCCCAGGTTCATTGGGAAGGGCTTGAATTGGGTTCTCTGAGCAAGAATGGTTCTCTTTACATCAGAAAGACGAACAGACAATGACCTCAATTGTACACCGACACCAAAGGAGAAGGTATAAGCCACAACACTATGCTGAACGCTCCAACCTGCTCAAGTATTACTCCAATGATGAGCTTTGTGCACGATACAGATTTGGCCGAGATGATATTGCTTTCATCTGCAATATTCTATGTCCTCGACAAAGTCAGCAGTCAGCAGGTGGCCATGTGGTGCACTCAGTGTCATCTTCCCTTATCAATCTGGGTCAATTTGTGAAATGGCCTGAAAATGAAGATGAAATGGCAAGGACCAAGAGGATGTTTTTCTCATTGGAGGGGATGCCCAATACTATTGGTGTTATTGACTGTACACATGTGCATATCCAGGCACCTCATGCCAGGGAATGGGAGTATGTCAACAGAAAGGGCCAGCACAGCATTAACGTGCAGCTTGTGGGGAATGCTGACCTCATTGTCACCAACTGTGTTGTAAGATGGCCTGGGTCTGTACACGATGCCCGTATTTTGAGAGCAAGCCACCTCTTTCAAAGGTTCCAGCAGACCGCCTCAGATGGCATCCTCCTCGGTGACAGTGGTTACCCTCTTCTTCCCTGACTGATTACCCCTTTTGCTACTGTCACCAATGACTCCCAGCAGAGGTACAACAGTGTCCATGCCACAACAAGAGGGACAATTGAGCGCCTGAATGGTGTCATAACATGCAGATTTGCCTGCCTGAACTATCTCCGTGTGGAGCCACAGAAAGCCTGTCACATCATCTGTGCCTGCATTGTGCTCCACAACATAGCACAAACAAGAAGAGTGCCACTACAGGAGGCTCTCATCGATGGACCTCCTCCCTGCACAGAAGTCCCTGACCTGCTGCCTCCACCACCACTGCAGCCTGATGGTCCTGCTGGAAGAGCTGTACGAAATGCAGTGGTTAATCTTTATTTTTCCAATTAAATGGTTAAACTATGAGATGTGTGCACTTGCATTTTTTCAGTGTCACAGTTCATATCATGCTGCACATTGAAGCACTTTCCAAGCATTTTCAAGGTATATTTTCATGCTTCTGATTAAATGAAGACAAATTTGACTTCAGTCAGAAGCTTAAAAATGCACTTTTAAAATGTATGGAAATAGCTTGAATGTGATTTTAAAACATGAGACAATGTATTTCAGTAAGTGTTTGTGTACAAACTGATTATTTTACTTCATCAAATCAGATGCTATTTGCTATATATAAGTGAGACAAATTAGGATGAAAAAAATGTTTCTAATTGTGTCACCGAACAAGCTATATACCATGAAAGTAATGCAATTACAATTTCAAGCAGTTTCAAGCACTTTATTCGAAATCCAATAACTTGAAAACCTTGAATGTATCAGTACAATTAAAGAGTTTCCAAGGATTTCCAGCACTCATACGGACCCGGTTGTCCTTAATAGCTGAGTGGTCCAAGGCTGTGAGTGGACTCTGAAAGTAGAAGAAAGAGAAGGTGTATGAGTATATCTTTGTCATCGTCAGAAATCCACAATTCCAAATTGTGTTTATGTACACAAAAGCATGATATCATCACCTGCATTACTGTAGCATTCTGACATTCATTCTGAATGAACCGTGTAGTTAATACTCGTACCGTGTAATGTTACATTTCCAAAGTACTGCAGCAGTCTGCTCCATACACATGTAGCCTATTTTTTTTTAAGTCTGCTGTGTTGCCAATGACGTAACGCTAATAAACTCTGAACAGGTTGGTGTTAGTTTAAAGAGTTAAGGTATGATGTACGTCCGATTAGTTCCCTTTTAAGTTAAACCATAGACCGCTAAATTCATCAACAAAGCCAGCTACCTCGCTAGCCTGCTAGCTGCTGAACACACATGTATGGAGCCGAGTTAGCTACCGTTAGCACGGCCACGGCTCAATAGGAGGCCAACATTGAGTTTCTTCGACCCTGATCACCAGGCAACTCTGAGGTAGGCTGGCACCTGTACTCCTCCCGCACTCCAAACAACGGCCTTACATGCCAAAGAGAGAGCGTCTTCTCTGATTTGGCTTAGTGCCGTCACCGTCTATGATCCCAAGGCCCATGCACGGCCCTGTGTACCCAAAGGATAGAAAATTCCATAACAAATTCAAGAAGTTGGCTTGCATGATATGTTGGTTGGCGTTCGTATGGTCTTAAAACCGCTACACATTAGACGACGATAAACTTACACTTTTGACGTCATAGTCATGCTCCTAGCTGCTCCTTTTGTGCGGTAGTCCGCCATGTTTCGATCTGGAGGCGGAGACCTGAGATTTGGAAATCCGTATCCGGCCAGGTCGGGATCACGATGATCCACCCTGCTAGTGTTCAGATAAAGTCAGCAGGATCACCTTGATCCATGACTGAGAAAAGGAGGACTTCATTATCCGGATTATTCTGATCCAGATTACAAGTTTTGAAATACTGGGCCCTGGTGTCATGAGACTCATGTGTGTCTGAAATCAGGGAGCCATTGTTATGAGAATTCATCATTATTACTCTATTACATGGCAACAGGCTAGGTGGTGTTGTTGATAACATGACACAACACAAGAAGGTGGAGTGAAGCTAAATGAATATTAAACTTCAAATCATTATATTTCAACGGATGTCCAGAAATGTCCTTAACTGGTTAGACTCATCCATTTTTAACATGGATTGGCTGCTTCACACTGACGTAAGTCAGTAGGAGGGCAGAATCAAACAATCCTTTTTTTTAAAGAAAGAATAAAAGAAACAAAGGGAGTTGTTGGAGGGATCAAACGAAAGTGACGGGGATAGAAAGAATAGGAAAAACGAAAGTAAGATTGCAAGCCAGCAAGGGATAACAAAGAGTGTGTCAGGGAGAACATGAAAATGTGTGGTGGAGAAAGAGAAGGCGAACACAGCAAAATAAAGGTGGATAATAGTTTCAGAAGGAAGAAATTGTGTGTCACAGTGGAATGGCTGAAAGAGCAAACCAGATAGTGGAAAAAAAGTCTGATAGCAAAAGCTGCAAAAGGTAGCAAGATACAGAGGGAAAGGGAGGCACAAAAATATTTCATAACGTGATAATAAAAGAAAAGGAAAGGAAACACAAAGGAGCAAAGAGACGATAAGAGAGGGAAAGGTTGAGAGAACAACCTTGAAAGAACAGCAACACAGACAGAGAAAAGAGCATTAATGAAGAATTGTACTGAGGTCAGCTCGGTGTGTGTGAGGTCTCAGGACCACACGGTAAAGTCAATTGAATGTTTCCGGAATCTGAAACTCAGTGGCGACTTTGTCAGTTTCAAAGAGATGTTGAAACTCCTCAGAATTTATTGATTTCTCCCTTATTTTTCTCTGTAAGTAAAAAATATTTTGGATCTTGAGCTTGTTTTTCCACATTATAAAAAAAAAACATGTACAAATAAAATGCGTATTTCAGTTTCATCATGAATAGAAATATTTTAAAAGAACAAAATTGCACAAGGCAAACTTCACCAGTCCACCATTTTATGCTGAATATGCATGTATTAATTTGTATATTTTGTGTATGTGTAAACAAATAAAATTGTAATCATGACCTATATGTTTTTGGAAAAATATTGCCCAATCATGTCTGATCTGGTTGCTATGGTAGTGTTGACTTGCACTGGAAATGGGACTTTTTAAATCACGACAAAATACAGGCAAATATTTGCAAGAAAAATTGCTACCCGTAAAGATAATTATATAATTTCTTCTATGAAATCCATGTTTTAGTATTACGCTGAATTAACTGTGGCTGTTTACATCTCTAGTAAAGTTGTGCCATTGAACCTTCTAGAACCCTTAGAACATCTGTGGAGTGGTTATCTCAAGAGTTACAACAAAACATGGTGACACCGTGCTTTATTAACATCCAACACAGACCTGAAATAACCTACAGGTGATGTGAGATCAAATGTAAACCCACTATTGCATTATATTGTTAGGTGGCTACCATTTTGAAGTTTGAGTTTGGCATTATAGACGTTGCCATCTTGTTCTTTGGAAGTGACCATATTTGGACGAGAACATAGAGCTGGTGGGTAGTAGTAGTTGGGCTGCACTTTTTATATTAACAGGTTTAACACTATTTTCAAACAGGAAAAAATGTTGTCCTGTCTGGCCATAAGCATTCTCATATTTCAGTTAAACAGCATCTAAAACATGTTTGCAAAAACATTTGAGAATAAAAAATAGTATATGTAATAACAATGTCTTATTTAATCATAATATTAATATCATAATATTGCACTTGATTTGAACTGCACTGGTATCTGTATATCTTATGTGTACTTTTGCCCTTTTTAAATTACAAATCTTGAACATTTACTGTATATCAGTACTAATCCAGCATGGCGGCACCATTGACTTCCAGGAACAGGCTGGATGACAACCTCGAAAGTGAGGTGACAACTGGAGAGACAGCGGACAGCTCGGAGAGACAGCACCCAGGTCAGGGAGGGTTAGCAACCCAAGCTGCAGCTCTTGAAAGGGAGCACCCAGCAAAGCTACGAAGAACCCCAAGAAGATATATCCCCAGGGGCGCCCGAGAGGGGGGGAGAATGAGCACCCCGAACAGACGGATATTCTGGTAACAACCGACACGAACATTCAATCGATTACAAGTGCAGTCTGTAGTTGTGGCAAGGTCTACAAAAACCCGAGAGGTCTGAAAATACACCAGACCAAGATGGGCTGCATGAGGAAGTTAGTGGTGCAACGCACAGTGCCAGTAGTAGATACTGCACCTGGTGAGATGGAGGAGGAGCCAGGCCCGGACGTACCCCACAGTGCCCAGAACCTCCAAGCACCACAAGCGACACCCCAAAGCAGACCATCATAACACCATCGGATCATGTGGCCTTGCTGCCAACAAAGAGTCAGAGTGGCACCAGTTTGATGCAGACGTTGATACAGCCCTTGAAGTTACAGCCAAGGGGAATGTGGACCAGAGGCTCAGGACAATGAGCAGCTTCATAATCAACATCGCAGCAGACAGGTTTGGCACCAAGGAACATCGTGCCACAAAGGCTACCACTGCAGCACCTGTTCCGAACCGACGCGAAGAAAAGATTGCCCAACTCAGACGAGAGCTACGGACACTCAGGAGTCAGTACAAGAGAGCAAGTGAGCAAGAGAAGCCAGCCCTGGCAGAACTCAGAGGTGTGGTGCGGGAAAGACTAACCACTCTTTGGCGTGCGGGGTGGCACAGGAAGAGGGGCAAGGAGAGGGCCCGCAAGTACAGTGCCTTCATTGCCAACCCATTCGTGTTCACAAAGGAGTTGCTGGGAGAGAAACGCAGTGGGCTACTCACATGCCCAGAGGGGGACATCAACCGCTACCTCAGTAACACCTACAGCGACGGCATGAGAGAGCAAGACCTCAGCCACTGCGCAGCCCTCATATGTCCACCTGAACCCAGCATCCTGTTTGACACCAACGAACCCACCCTCAAGGAAGTCAGAAAGGTCATCAAATCGGCCAGAACGGCATCAGCACCAGGCCCCAGTGGAGTACCCTACAAGGTCTTCAAGAACTGCCCCAGGCTTGTGGAACGTCTTTGGAAGATCTACAGAGTCATCTGGAAGAAAGGGAAGGTACCTCAGCAGTGGAGATATGCGGAGGGTGTGTGGATTCCCAAGGAGGAGAACGCTAGCAACATCGAGCAGTTCAGGACAATCTCCCTCCTTAGTGTTGAGTGTAAGATGTTCTTCAAGATCGTTGCCAATCGCCTCATGGGATTTCTCCTGAAGAATACCTACATCGACACTTTGGTGCAGAAGGGAGGAGTTCCAGGCATCCCAGGGTGCATTGAGCACACAGGGGTGGTGACTCAACTGATCCGGGAGGCACGGGAGAGCAAGGGGGACCTGGCAGTGCTGTGGCTTGACCTTGCCAATGCATATGGATCAATACCACACAAGCTGGTGGAGCTGACCCTGAGCAGATACCACGTCCTGGAGAAGATACGGGATCTCATCCTTGACTATTAACTTTAGTCTAAGGGTGTCCTCCAGGACCTCAACATCGGAGTGGCATCACCTAGAGAAGGGCATCATCACCAGCTGCACAATCTCTGTGTCCCTGTTTGCATTGGCTATGAATATGCTTGTGAAGTCGGCGGAAGTTGAGTGCAGAGGTCCGCTGTCCAGATCTGGCACCCGGCAACCCCTGATTAGAGCATTTATGGATGACCTCACAGTAACTACAACATCAGTGCCAGGGTGCAGGTGGCTTCTCCAAGGTCTAGATCGGCTTATTACATGGGCAAGAATGAGCTTCAAGGCTGAAAAGTCCAGGTTCTTGGTCTTGAGGAAAAGCCAGTGAAAAGCCTGGGCAAGCCCTTCACTAGCGACCTCAAGGATACCACTGCATGCCAAGGTACCAGCAATGACCTCGACAGGTGGCTCTCAGCTGTGGATAAGTCAGGGCTTCCTGGAAGATTTAAGGCCTGGATCTATCAACATGGCATTCTGCCTCGTCTCCTCTGGCCACTGCTGATCACCCAATCACCACCGTAGAGGGCTTTGAGAGGAAGGTGAACCAGTTCCTACGCAGGTGGCTGGGCCTGCCACGGAGCTTAAGCAGCATTGCACTCTTCGGGCATAACAACAAGCTGCATCTTCCATTCAGCAGTCTGGTGGAGGAGTTCAAGGTCACCCGAGCCAGAGAAGTCCTGGTCTACAGAGACTCTGCCGACATCAAGGTCTTCTCAGCAGGTGTAGAAGTCAGGACAGGACGAAAGTGGTGCGCCCAGGAGGCAGTGGAACAAGCAGAGGCAAGGTTGTGGCACAACATCCTGGTGGGCACAGTGGCTACTGGGTGGGCGGGGCTGGGCAGCAACCCAAAACCTAACTACATTAAAGCGAGTGGAAAGGAGAAGCGTAAGCTGATCCAGGAGGAGGTACGGGCTGAGGTGGAGGAAGCCCAATTCAGTAGAATGGTGGGCATGTCCAAGCAGGGGGCTTGGACCAAGTGGGAACATACAACTAGCCGTAAGATCACCTGGGCAGAACTCTGGAAGGTGGAGCCACACCACTTCAGGTTCCTTGTCCAGTCAGTGTATGACGTCCTCCCGAGCCCTGCCAACCTGTTTACCTGGGGCCTGGTGGGCTCACCCGCGTGCCAACTCTGCCAGAAGAGGGGATCTTTAGAACATATTCTCAGCTGCTGCTCAAAGGCCTTGGGAGATGGTCGGTATCGGTGGCGTCACGACCAGGTTCTGCAGGTGGTAGCAGACACTATCTGCACTGGCATTAACAACAGCAAGTGGCAACACCCCTCCAAGTGTGCCATCATCTTCGTCCGAGCAGGCGAGAACTCTCAGCCCCCAAAGAAGACCCAGGGGGGCCTACTGGCATCAGCAAGGGACTGGCAATTACTGGTGGACCTTGACAGACAGTTGAGATTTCCAGACACTATCGCGGCAACAACACTCCGGCCAGACATGGTCTTGATGTCCAGGGCAAGCAAGCAGGTGGTACTACTGGAGCTAACTGTCCCCTGGAAGATCGGATGGAGGAAGCACATGAGCGGAAGAAGGCAAAGTATGCTGACCTGGTGGCTGAGTGTCAGAGGAATGGGCGGAAGGCCCGCTGTGAGCCCATTGAAGTAAGTTGCAGGGGCTTCGCAGGCCAGTCCCTACATCGGGTCCTGGGACTCCTTGGGATCTGCGGACTGCACAGACGAAGAGCCATGAAGATCACCATGGAAGCTGCGGAAAAGGCTTCATGGTGGATCTGGTTGAAGAGGGGGGATGCGTGGCGTAGTGCGCTACCTGGACACAAGTCGGGGCCTGATCACCCCCGGCTGGGTCACCTGGGTGAGGGTGTCTGATGTAAGACCCGAAACACCCCGTGACCCCGGTTACATCACTGAAGATGTGTCCAGGTTGCACCGCAAGGTATATCTCAGTACTATATTAATACACTGAATACCTCCAGTTGTATAAGTTGCCTATATAAAAAACATATTCCTGCACTGAAGCAAGTCCTTGAATTTGGTAAGAATCAATGTGAGTGAAAAAAAGAAAAAGAAAAGCTGGTTATTGATGCTTCTTGACATGAGGAGTTCAGTTAAGTGAGTTTAAGACTAGTACAACTAATTAACAAACATTCAATACTAATGAACTTATTTCCTTTGTTGTTGTTGGATATTTTTATAGTGTGCTATGAGACTTTATGGCTTCATGGTTAACAGCTGTAGTAGCATTTTGTTGGCTCATAACTGACCTACAGAAACTCTCCTTACTGTATGTGTCTGTTTTTCATTGGTTCAGTATCTGACACTTCATCCCTTTAAATTCATTTTTAAAATAACAAATCCTATATTGAACATATCATATTATATATTTTATATCAGTCTTTTATCAGTTCTGTGACAGCCCTTACATATCTTTGATGATCTTTATGACGATTGTCAGTGGAAAAGAGCACTGTTCTGTTTTTTTAGTTGGCAAGGCTTCTGCAACACATGAAATACACCTCAGAGATTCAGACTTACAGTTTCATCAGTTTCATGAGACTTTAGCCTGAATGAACTTTCAACTCCAACACACACAAACTAGTTTTGAGCAGTTCACACCCAATATGTGTATTTTGGAAAATCACCTGTATTTCACCTGTTTCACTTTGAAATGTTTTTTGTGGTTGCGTGCCAAGAAGGTCTCCTTTGAATCAGGATTTGGGATTCAGACAGGTGGCAAAAAAATATAAAAAATTCATCATAAAAAACCTTTCTGACTCCATTGCTTACCAACAAAGGGCTTATTTTCAGAAATTACACACATGTTGCCATATTGCGGTCTGGAAATGTTATGTATTGGTATAGAGAAATATTTCATTGGGTACTATCTTGTTTGAACTGAGCCGATGATACAGAGTGATCCTGAGCATTGGGTCTGTGCATGGGACTTTCAACAGATGTCACTTAGGTAATAGGAATCATGACATTTTATGACCACTTTTGAATGAAGTCCCTCCTACTTACAGGAGCAAAGATTTCTGTGTGTAGCAGATGAAGTGCTATTATTCTGAGTGTGAACACGAGGTGGAAAGCTTTCAGTGTAGTTTCCATGTTCCATCTGCATGAGGAGACTGCATGAATGAAGCAATGGGAAGGTGAATGAGAGGGTTTATTGCATCAGGTGGAGGGATGGAGGACAAGGTAATGATTATTTGATATTCCCTCTCTGGTTCTCTCCATCAGGCTTACTAACACACACTTGCACACACTGTCTCCCTATTCCAACTTTTCAGCTGCTATCATTTCTTCCCATGGGGATGTTGTTGTCAATTCTTCCCAAGACAAAATAATTGCTTTGCTGGCCTCTCCATGTAATGGCCCCATACTGAGTAATCCTGAGCACTGGGCCTGTGCTCTGCCTAAGACTAAAGATTACTTTATTGATCCCTCCCTCTCTCACCTTCCTTCCCTCTGTCTCTCGGTCTCATTTCTCCACTTTTTCATGCCCAGCAGTAATTTCCTCACTGTTATCCTCTGCTGTTTCCTACCACGGGGTTCACATGACCCCATGCTGTGCAAAGCAGGGCCCCTGTGGGTAATTCGCACCCACCCGGTGGTTGATGCTTCGCTTTTTCTTCAGCATGGCTTCACTCGAGCTGCTAAAGATTTCTGCTGTTGTGAAGTGGCGGCGCCGCTACTGCAGAATCTAAGCACCTCTTCAGAGTGCACGATTCAATGTAGGTGGTGGAGCAGATAACAAAAAGGTTGAGATAATGAGATAACACATTTGTTTAGATATAGAAAGCCATTACAGCACTTAAGAGGGAGAGAGAGAAAAGAAAGAGGAAGAGCAAGAGCGAGGTGCTACATACTTGGCATGAGCCAGTATTGGATTGACAACTAGATTGCGGCGGAGCTGAGGACCCTTGACTCTGGGGTTGGTGTTAAGATCGTAGGTGGCTTTTAGATGCGCTTCCCACTCCTGCTTTTTTCACAGAATCTGCTGGACGCTGCCTTGTTCAGAAACCCATTTCACAGTCAGTTTAACAACCCACTCCAGCAGGAAATATTCATACACTCGCTCCTTCACACCACAGTCTCTATGGAGGGAAATTGAGGCTCAGATTTTGTGGGAATGGAGTTCTCTTTTGTTTATTGTAAAGAGACAGAGAGAAAAGTCATAAAAATGACAATATCATGTTCTCAGAGTGAGCGCGTGTGGAACAATATCTGTTTTCTGTTCTGGGGTAGCAGTAATCCAACAGGCGATTCTTTCATTTTCTATTTTACTGTGTAGCCATAAACAGCACACTATATTACGTGCAATGCTGAACAGAGGCCTGCAAAATGACACAAGTTATGAATCTGAAAATGTGAAAACCAAAAAAGATCCTCACAGGGATAATAAGATACACACAGGCAGGTTATGTATTAGAGACCAGAGTCAACCGGGACAGTTAACTACAATAAAAGGGAAGCATATCAAAATGAAAGAGGGTTATGGAGGCTGATAAACGCAAGTGTTTCATTCATTTGGACTGTGGACCATTTGTAATGGCTTGTGCAGTGACTTATACAGCTGTAACTTTAGATTCATCAAACATGAACATGAGTTGTTCTCCCTTTTTTGTCTATGAATAAAATAAATCTGTATCTCAAATAAAAATCTCTCATCCTCATTTTACAGTATTGTGTGGGCTGACTTGTAATTTAGTATCTTTTCATTATTTTATCGATAAAAATGTGACTTTATAGGATGGATGCTTTATGTTTCTTTCAACGAGAAGATTGCCTCTACATTTCATTTAATTTTTGAACCATTAAAAGAGACATTCAAAAGTTATTTTTAATTTAGTTTTTAATACTATTGCCTGCTATAAAAAAGACCTGAAAGTTCAACCGTTCACATATAGAACAAAACAATGTGAGCCGGTTCTGGCCCGCTTAATAGATAATGGATGAATGGAATAAAACATATAAAGAGTGGTGGCATTGATGTTTTTTGTATTATTTAATAAATGCAAAGAAAGAATTGACATTTTTAGATTTAGACTGTGCCACATCATTAGGTCAGGTGGATCACATGGTTAATTAGAAAGGGGATTCTCATTTAAAAAAAACAACCAAAAAAAAGTACTCCAAACTAATTAACTTAACCCATGAGCACTTTTTGATGTGGCGCACCGATTGACAAGACGACAGTGTCTTTCAAAAATGTTTCATCAGAAGTATGATAAAAGGAATTTATATTAACAAAATTATTATATTATTATTGTTATTATATTAACAAAATAATATATGCCACCTGACCAACTACAAAACACCCGGTACAGCTGAGTTTAGCTGCAAAGTATTAATTTTTCATTAGTTCATTACTATGGGCAACCAGTTTCATATTAGTCAATGGATCTATTGTTGTGTTGTGGTGTTTGCCTGTGGTCAGGAAAACACATAGTTTGCTAAAAAATAAAACTTTACGTTTGAGTTTGATCTGTTACAAATTCAACAAAGGCAGCTGAAGTGTCTCCCCATAGCCCAAAAATATCACCCAATAAGCAGAAGAAGAGTATAACATTGGTAGTGTGTTACATTTCACTACAGCTGTTGGTTTCCACTCTTCCAGGTATATGTCTGTGTAGGAAGGAGCCACTAATGTTCGATATTACAATCAAAATCATTTATGTTTAAGCTTAGAAATTAGAGAATTGCTCCGTACGGATGCTCAGGCATTGGATGTTGATTGAACAATGGCATTACCACTTTTAGGCTCAAATCCAAGTCAATGTTAGTATATACAGCCTCATTTTAATGGAGAAGGGAAATGTGGTTTGGGGTACCGTCAAACTTTAGTGACAGACCTGTTGGTATCAAGGGGTCAGTATATTCAGTGATACAATAGGATTCTGAGCCACAGTCATTAATTATTCGTCTCTCTGTCGGGCCTTAATTATTGGTATTCTGGAAGTGAGTGTAAGGATTTAGGCACCTTATAGATTTTGAGGAGCAAGACAGGTCCTAGATATTTAGATATTAAATATTTCTGTACACCTAACTGGGTCACAATATTCCTGACGAGTGTGATAGAAGAAAAATACATAGGCTTTTTCAGTTTTCTGTTGGCCTCCGGTAGGGTCATTTGAAAAGCTTTGGAGGACGATTTGTAGGGTGTTGTGGCTCAAATGAAAGGGTTTAGTAAGCAGTAAAGGCATAGCTGGTGTCATTAGGGAAAATATCTAACAATCTGTCTCCTATGCTGTACCCCCCTCTTGTCTTATGTTCATTGTGGTGGGTTTTTCTCTGGGCACCCTACTAAGGTGGTATTGGCCTCATGGTATTCTACCTTTGCTGGTTCTAAAATGAGGTCCTAGCACTCTTTTTATGGGTTTACATAAACAATTGGTCTGTGTCTTATATCTGGCCCTGGCTTGACTGGTTTGCTAAGTGTATCATTTTAGTCCAAATACTATGATGACATAATGCTATGCTCATCTGTTGGGCTGTCTTGAGTTTGACCCTTTATGTGGGGTCAAACTCTGTCATTAGGTGATACTAGTTTAATGAAGAATTGAGTGAGATTATTGATTTTTCTCATCATGGTAAAGATTGGATGGCTTTATGAAAAATCTATGGCTTGGCTAAAAATACCTAAACTGTGACATCACTTTAGGTTGTCATGGGCTGACTGAGGATAGGTACAGCTGAAATGGCTCTCAAATATATGGTTTGCTCCTTATCAAAGTTTAAAAAAATACAAAATTAAATAATGGTGATGGGGATGGAAGGAAGGGGAGTAAAAGAAAAGAATACTAAGGAAGGAAGTAACAAGCAATCCACTCTTTTACAGAAAAGAATACAGTCTTATGGGGCATTTGCACAAAATTGGTTTCATCCATTTTTCCAGGCTGTCAGTTTGAAGGGACCACTGTTCCATTGTTTAACTTATTGAGTTTGTTGGTTTCTTTCCACTGGTGTTGAAATAGCCAAATGTGAACAATCATGGTTATGGTTAAAAGAAATCATTGCTGAGCACATGGTAAAGGTAACATGGTCACTCACTCACAAAGTCACATGCTTTTATGATCAGTTCACCCTGATATCATATAACAATGTCTCTACTTTTGATTTTCCTCTGAGACAAACATCAACCCCAAGAGGTCCATGTTAATGATTAACTACAATCTCAACATAATGCTGCTGTTGTGAGTACACTAGAAACTAGAGGCCTCATAGTTATTCTGGCTTGGATCTGTGTAAAATATCTAGATGTATTTACACCCAGCATGCACAGAAAGAGTCTCCAGAGTCCATGTCTATAGTCGGACTTTTCCACCAACACTTCATATTGCTATCACTTCACCTTCTCCCACAGTGTTTGCTTTGTGAGTGAAACCAGGGTAGAGTTATCTGTCAAGTTGTGCTGTTATATGTACTTTTCTGTACTTTTGAAAACAGCAAAAGAAGCCACCTGAGACAGCTTGCAAATTGCAGACAACAGAGGAGAAGGGCAGCTGCTGGGGCCGGTGCTCAGATAACTGCATGGAGGTGGGCAAAAAGTCAAGAAGAGCAAGATACTGTACTTCTGGCTGTGCAATTATTGTGTAAGTTGAAAACACTATTGCATTTGAGTGAGTCTTTACTGTGGTCACAGTGCCACTCTGACCATTGACCATTGCTGGAGGTAGATGGGACTTCATTCCAATAATGGCCGCTTTTATACCTGTATTATGATAAAGTGCTTTGCAACTTGATCACCTAAACTGCAGAATAAGTTGATCCCATATGTATAGAAGGCAAAAAATATCTCAATTTCAACAACACTGTCATGGTCTTACATGTTATTTCTCAGGATTCTGCAGTCTAGATAGGTTTTATGTGTAATTTCATGACAGTGTGGTAGACATGCACTCATTTGCCTTTTTATATGTTTATTAAGTTTTCCAGTGGTGGACAGCACACTTCTACCAAGGATGTGTCAAAATCAACACAAACTTTTCATCAAGAGTTCATATTGGGACAACACGTTATATTAATTGTAACATAATAAGTGTGTCAAGGATATTAACACAATGACTGTATGAGATAGATTAACAGAGAGATATGTAATGATGTGATGATATTTAAATATCTTAAAGACATTTGGGTAATATTACATTTTAAGTTTTAAGTTATTTAACCTTGTATTTAGGTTTACTTTACACCTGCTTTTACTTAAAACATTTTCAAGTGATCTAAAATCAGATAAACCCCCAGGTATCTGTAGAAGTTTGAACTCATCAACTCTTTCCACTGCTTGAACATCAAAGTGGTCATCACAGCATTTGACATTCACAACCTGTACAACAGCTAGAGCAGAGCCCCAATCCATCTTTCGAAGGAGATGAACTATTTCTCCAAAGACTGGTTCATCTTTAGAATCTATCATAAGAACAGTGCCTGTTTTGGACACAAGTCATCGTGTGAGAAACACACGTCATATGAGCAATATCCCTTTCGAGGGTTGACCTGAGGTCATCAATCAACTGTTCACCTTTGTCCAAGGACCTGAGAATAACTGGAAATGCATTTGACACACTCAAAAAATTAAAAGTTGACTTTGATGTATTTTGTCAACAGGTTCCACATAAAAGTATTAAGTTATTTCAACTCAAAAATGTTATGTTAGGGGTTCAATTACATAATATTTTTTGAGTTGAAATAACTTAATACAATTACGTGGAACCTGTTGACAAAATACATTTAATTAAAGTGCACATTACGTTATCATCACACATCACATTACCTAGTGGTATACAAAACCTCCAACAATCCATTTGTTGAATCTGTTTTTTGTAGGCTCAGGTATTTGATATATTCTTAAAACTGCACACAACATGTTTTTGGATGCAAACTTCACACCACAGTTTGGACAGCAGTCAAACTGTGACCATCAGGATATTGTACTCCAAAATTGTGTTTTGGGATGAGGTTTCTCCCTGGATAGAGTTCTTTAAACAGTTTATGATGGTCTCTAATGAGCTGTTTCAAATACACAGCAAGTCCTGTGGTTACAACAGCTGCTGCATGTTTCACATAGCAATAGAAATAATTGCCAGCGTGGGTTCTTTGGATCCTTCTTGGACTGAAGTTTCCAAGAAGGTATGGTAAGGTTTGTATGAGACCACATTTCTGTCCAATAGCTCTTTCGGATGTCCTCAAATTTACTCATTTGAATACTTATAATCCAAGCTGACCATTATTTTATTTATTGTACCAGGCACAGCGGTTTTCCTCATAAATGTAATGTTGAATTGGTAGTTTTAACTCTGAAGGTGCGGTGCGGTACAATCATGCATTTTGTCAACACCCACATTGTGTGTTTCATAAAAGTATTCTAAAGTATTCAAACATGAATTGTCTTTGATTCCTGTCATAGTTCCATCATTTAAAGCAATGCTGCTGATATAGTCTCTGCTTCGCTTTTACAAGCTCATTTTCATCAAACATCATTTGTGAAGTATTCTTATCAAGCTGGCAAAGATGGCAGAACTTGCTGACAGAAAAAGCTTTCTAAAAAACCACACAATGAATGACATGCTAGGTTGTCACCTGTAAACAGGCACACTGTTCCATTCAGTAAGTGTGATTTCTCCTTTCATCTCAGTCTCAATACCGTGACACTCCAGAAATCTAATGTCATCCAAGAGTGGTTCAAGCATCTTCCCAAAAACCTGTTTCTCTGTCAATGGAATTGAACAGAAGGCAGAGATGGATATTTGCCAGGCTGAGTTGTACTCGGGTGGCAGGTTTCTTAAGGAGAAATACACAGGCCCCATTTTATGAATCTTTGTATGTGACCCCAGAGGATTTGTGGTTCCAGATCATCAACGTATAGCTAAAGCTGGGATGTCTTTTGTACAAGTCATGCCTGGAAAAGTGAGCTTCACTGTCACACAGTAATCACACATTTTTCTATCTGCATTTTCTCATTACATAACATACATTTGGAAATACAGTGAAAGTATCGGCTGTTTGTGATTAATTATTTATCTTCAAAGTATGAAGTCATTGTATAGGGGTTTTCCAAATCATTAAATACATTTCAAGCACTTTTATTAATTTAGTCTTTCAGTAACAAGACAACATCCTCATTATCTTATCATTATCTTATCTTATCTCTTGTGGTACTGACAAAGTTCTCAGCAATAAAGTAAGTTCATTTGTGCAACCAAAGTAGCTGCATAGATAGTCATCCAGTATCAGTGTTTTTCAAACTTTTTACGCCTCAGTACCACCTTTGTCCGATGTTAAAATACAGCAGCATAGGGCAGCACTATTCAGCTACAGACAGTTTACACGGGAGGAAGGTTTATTCCTAACAATATTATTTATTTTTGATTGTTGTTGGATCCTGAATGGAACTGGTTCAAGAATCATAGCAAATTTGGTGAAAAAGGAGTGCTCCTGGTCCATACTCTTTTTAATATTTTGTGTATGGATTGTAGTGTTTTTGAACCATTTAATTTTACCTCCATTTACTGTCTCATCATCACATTTTAGCTGGCAAAACTAATCCAGGATATTGCTTGTGCTATGTGCATGACCATGAGAACATAGGAGGATGATATCGGAATAAAATACTACGGGAAATGCAAAACTACGTTTATATTGCCTTCCAGTGATCAGTTCCTTCAATGATGGTGTTTGTATTGTCAATTAATGTTCAGTTTGATGCCTTGACAAGAAAAAGTAGCTATTTTTACTACAGTATAGTTCTGTCTGTCACACAGAGAATATATGCTGTAACAGTGTGATGCTAAAAAATACATAATATATATATATATATATATATATATATATATATATATATATTACTTTGAAGAGAACAAATAGGTGAATATGCTGTGAATTCAACCCTCTGACTACTAGACAACCTAACAATTAACATTTCCTATTACTGATTAAGGATGATCTTTTGTTATTCATGAAGGTGTTTGCTATTTTTGAGCAACTGAGAAGAGTGTTTTAAACACAGAAACATTAGACATGTGGTAAACTTTTAAATTAGAACAAAAAATAATGAAGACAAGAGTGGAAGTGGGAACGTTTTTTGCACCCTAACACCCAACACTGTCCCTTTTCATAAAAGACTATGAAGACTATAAAACAAGAAGAAAACTAAGGATGAAGGTCTCTTGTGTTTGGCCTGGTGTCAGCTTGTTGGTCAGGGGATGGAGCTCATGAAGCTGCAACACCAAAACCGCAGAAGATGCTGAAGGCCAGCATCCTGCCAACTTTGAAAGTAAGAACTGATATCAGTGTTCTGAACAAATTCTGAGACCTTTCCACACGACAAAATGAGAAGTGTGTCAAAACACAAATGCCATGTTGCCATCACAACCAAGCCAAGCGGCTGTGAGGAAAACCTCATCATCTGCCCACTGAGAGCAAAAGGAACGGAAACAGCCGACTCACGTCAAGGTCACCATGCTGGATCAAAATGGTCAGGAAACTCCACTGGGAGGAAAAATAACATATCAGCTCACCAAAATGCTCGGTGGGACTGAGCACATCCCAGCATGCACCAGAGCATCCCACAGAGAAATGGCATAGCTTTCCCTCCCTCCTCCAAATCTATTCCTGTTAGCTAAAATCAGGTGAACCTTTACTTTTCCTGTGATATTGGGGCTTGATGCGTTAGTTAATTAATAGTCTAATAATTAAGCAACTTGAATCTACAAAAGTGAATCTACTAATGATATAAAACTGTGTGTATTTTTTTGTGTATAGTTTGTGTGTCCAGTTAGTATCATTCAATAAACCTTTCATTTATAAAGAACTTTATTATATGCTTTGTGTGCATGAAATATGCACAACTCTGTGGCAACTTTCAGGTCAAGACTAATTTAATTAATTGGATATCAATTTTCCCTTTTTGAGTTGAATTTAATTTGAGTTCTTTTATTTATATTCTGTTATTTAATGTGAACATTCATTTCTTCTGTTAGCTGGAAGTGGGTGTAAATCCTTTCCTTCCTCTTACCAAAATTAGGGTCATTTGCTTTAATAATTTTAAGGACCTTTTAAGCCATAAAGCCCAAACACACATCAATGTTTTGTAATTATTTTCTATATGGTACATTTTCTTGTGCAGGGTGATAATCCTAAAACACATTTAGAACTTTATTTACAGAACAAGAGGACAAACCGAACAAACTGATGTACAAAAGAAACCAACAAACAACAAACATTACGTCTCTTTGTCCTTCTCAGCTGCTGAAGTGCTCCTACACGCCTTCATCACCTCACGGCTCGTCTACTACAACACCATTCTGTGTGGCACCTCCACCAAAATCCTCAATACACCACATTACATCCAAAACTCAGCTGCTCGTCTCTCACCAAAGATTACATCACCCCAGCCTTTCAGAACCTCCATTAGCTCTCCATTCAACAAAGAATCAAATTCTACTCAGCCCTCCACAACCTAACCAAGGTTACCAAGGAACACAGTTCAGTCTCTTGGTTTGTGTTTGCATATTGAGTCCGTAATCGTTCAATGTAACATCTGCTGTTTCCATTACCATGTAAAGTGCCTTTTAGTACCTTTAACAGCATTATAAAAGAAATATTTTATTATTAATTTGTGAAACCAGATGCTGCCATTATTTGTGACCTATGTGTGAGATTGTTCCCTGCATCTTCTTTTCTTTATATTTTAAGGCTTTCCATTTAGTATGTTGACTGACATTCAGCAAAGTTTACTTTAGCTGGTAAACTGTGCAGGTTGTCTGCATATGCTGAATTGGCAACTCCTCCACTTAAAAAAACGTGGTGTTAAATAAAGGCTTTGAGACCTTCAGGTAAAAAAGGACAGACAAACTACTACAGACAGATAGATCAAATGTCTGAGGCTTACTTATACCACTATCTAGTCACACACATCAGCAGCTGAAATAGACTAAACTACTCAGCTGTATGTCTGGCTGCTTTTACTTCTTAATATTGGTAAAATTCAACGCAATAGTCATTATTGATTTGTTTATGATACCCTTTCCTCTTAACTAACATGACATCACAGGAAATCAATGTTCTCATGAATCTAGACTGTCAGAGCTCTACAGTGGTATGATCCTGTGAAATCTCAGTGCAGGTATAGGACAACACTATTGATGCTTGGGTGAAGCATATTAATCTGTTGATAATCTGTTGTGCTACATTAAAATGCTATGTTAAACTGCATTGTTTGAGGCAAACCAATAAAAAAGAAAGAGTTTATATCTCATGCTTTTAGTCCTGTTAGTGATGATACACCTCATGCCAGTGAAGATATTGATTGTGACCAATATGATATATATTTTTTTAACAGCAGAAAATTTGCTTTTATTGACTTAACCCTTCACTAAAACTGAAGCAAAGACTCTATTGGTGATGCTTTTCACCTCCACTAACCACTATACAGGGAGAAACACTGATATACATGTTTGTTAGCTTAGTTCTCCACATGTCCCTGACCATGGAACAACTCTGAAGGTCAGAGTACCCAAAGGCACTACTCTGGGGCACACACCAGAATAGTGTTGTCAGTCTAAAGTGTGTTTATCCATGACATAACATTTTTTTATTTATTGTTATAGTGTAAGATTAATGGTGTTTTTTGGCCAGCCACCAATTCTGTTCTTCAAAGGACAACTTAATTTGCATAAATATCTCTAATGACAGTAAAGACTATTTACCCAAGAAACAACAGAAATTAGAAAGCCATTGTTTTTACATTCTTGTGTCCTTTGGGTTTTATGAACATGAGGATGATTATGTAATGGCGGGAGCCCCCAAGGGAGGATACTGTGTTGGGAGTGTGTGTATGTGTGGGAAGGAAAAGAAGAAGAAAGTCAAAGACTGTTGCTGCGTCTCAGTTTGGATACTTTTTAGTACACTTCTATGTAGTACACTGTGTACACTATATACCTCCTGGCAATACAGCTTCAGCCACTTCATTCATTCTCACAATGCCGGCAGTCCTTCCACTTCTTACCATTGAGGTGGAGAAGTGTCCAGCGTTCCACAATCAACTTATTGACCGTTATGAGTGCACCATCCGGGTACTCACAGTACATAGCATTTTGCCATGACTGACAGTGTGAACACATTTATGTGCTTAATTCTAAGTATTGAAGTATGAGAATCGAGAATCATCTTCCATCATCTCCCACAGTCAAAAGACATACAGGTTAAGTCAATGGAAATTCTAAAACCCCCTGTAGCCCTGAAAAGTACTGTATACCAAAAGATGGTACACATATGTGGATAAACTTCATATGTTCAAACTGACTACAGGCTTTGGCTAGATTAATGCTTGCCTCAAACAACCTTGAAGAAAAAGAAATTCATCCAACGGATATTATTGTTTAATGAATGATTGATGACTGGATGAACGATTGATCCTGTGTTTACCAGAAAGAACCTAGCACAAGTCCTCTGTGCAAATATGTTAGTGTAATTCAGTGCAGATTGGCAAGCAACACAACTCTAAGTGCATAAACTCATCTGGATTCATATTACTGTTGTTTTCATTCAGATGATGCTACCAGAAAATCAGTTGCCAAGTTCCTGAGAGCACAAAATGGTGCCAGGCTACCGTGGCAATCACAGAAGATAAAAGAGTCCATCTCATCCCTGCGGTAATGAATAAAATATACATTTTACTCTTGTGTGCCTTTGCACCTTCTTCTTTATGTAGACATCAATAGCTTCTATACTTCTATATGTTTCACCTCAGAGAGGGAGGATGAGCCAGAATAAACCTTTCTTTCTCACTACTGTCTTCTCAAATGTCCAAACAACCCTGTAATGGACTCAACAGGAGTCCTTCAGTGTTGACTTTAGCTCAGCCAGTACAGCATTTGGAGACTAAAGCTGTATATGTAATTGTATAGTGGTTATGGTGTAGCTATGGAGACATTTATGGGTACTGTTGGGGATTTTTTAGAGAATTAAAGGCTCAATTGTCCTCCTGCCCACCACCATGACTTCTCTCCATCACAGTGTATGAAAGAAAGAAAACATGATGATTACACAGCAGTTGTCTCCTACTCAGTGATGTGACAAGTAAAACCTCTGTTGTTAGCCTATATCACAAAGTGAATGTAAGCATGTCAACACAACACACTGTGGTGTGTATCATGTACAATGTATCCATCTAGTGTTGCAGTGGTGTTATCAATGAGAGAAATCTACAGTAGTGCTCAACTATAAATCTGCATCTACAGTGGAAATGCTTTTAACCATTTTTGTCAGGGTGGGGTGTTCTTTGGGTTTTTGGGGTATCTGCCAAGTCTGACACAATACTGTTTACTTCAATTAGTACAAATGTTATCGGGGTTGAGGACTGCAGCGTATGCCAGCTGACACTGGGCAAGAACCCAGGTACAAACTGATGTACAGACCTAACCACTACCGTGCTGCCTGTCTTTCTATAGTATGTTGCTGAAAACATAAAACCAGACACTGTTGAGAAATAATCTGTAGTCAACAAGTCAATCTCCAAGATAAATATTAAATAACACATATTACAATTTTTATCTTTACACTCTGAGTCAACATCACCTCATCCTCCTACTTGCTGCTACTGCTGCCCAGGATCATTGAGCTTAGAGAGTCCACACATTCTTCATCCAAACAGCTTCCAATGTTCCCTACAGCAAAATGCAGTCAGTGGGCCAAACACCCCGAGAAGACCGATGATCGGACAAACCTTCACTGAGTCCACTCAGGAAGCCATACCCTGAGGAAGCTACATCTGTCTGTTATAGAATCTCACTCTGTTTTATTGTGTACACATAACCCTGTCCAGCAGTGTCTCTGATTCACAGTAGTAAAATTCCTCTTATGATATTACTCTAAACGCAGAAACAGATGTTTTTTGTTTTGCTTTTTTCTTAAATTATGCTTTGCGAAGATGCATTATTGATCTCTGTTACATTACACTGTGTATTTAGGCTTGTAATGTAAAAGCCGTGAGTGGGCAGAGGGGAACAGTTATTGTTGATGGAGCTGTTGATGGACTCAATTAACTAAATGCAGGGGTCTATGAATACACATTGGACTTTAGATTAAATTGGCACAAAATAATCATTTGAATTTTATTTACAGTTAATGTAGCCCTGTTTAGAAAATAGTAGAAAACACATTTACAGTTTAATCACAATAGATGTAATGTGTTTATATATATATATATATATATATGTTCATATATATGTTATGGCCCTTGCCATAAGCCAGGTATACATTGTGCTATGACGTAATCCTTGTGCTCCAAATCTGTGATATATCCTTCACATAGTAAATTTCCCCATTCATGACTGTACTGAGGGTGTTTTTTTTTTTTTATAGAACTTACCTGTTCAGATTATATTAAGGCTTAAAGTTATGCAGAATTAAGAGTGGGTCTGCTTTGACTGACAGGTGGGTGCCATCACAGATGGCTGGTTTCAGTAACCAGGCCTCATTCAGCCCGCCTCAGCTCAACCCACGCTCCATGTCTTTGCCCATTTTCGGATTAGTGGGGAGCCAGTGTAGGCTGGACTGCCAAGATGGCGGCAACCAGAGCCACCACACACTGATCTTCACAACAATTCTTCAGAAACCTGTGGGTGACATCACAAATACAACATCCATATCTTATACAGTCTATGATCGGATTTGGCAACTTTGATTAATGACATTTCCATCAGCCTCAGCTGTACTTAGTTTAAATTTAGTTTAGCATTTAATAGCAAATGTTAGCATTCCTGACACACTAAGTTAAGACAGTCTCTTCGAACCAGCTTGGCTCATATTTGTGCCGATGATACATTGAATCAGACAGTGGGGTTGTGTTATACAGAAGTCTTGTTTGTTTTTGATTCATCTTCCTCTTTTCTCACCTGACTTGGATATGTGGGATTATAAATTCAGAATTTTCACAAACAGTACATCCATACAGTTCTCCTGATCTCAGACAGTTTAATCAATATCTGCGAGCATACACACGACTCTCCCAAAGATAAAAAGTAGAGAACCAAAAATCTCTTGGTAACAGCACCAGTAAACAAACCCTGGAGCTGCTTCATTGGCAATTAATGTGGGACAGACTTTGTGTGAAATGGAGCCTGTTTTTTTTTATTTTATTTTTTTTAGCTCTAATCTGTGGGAGAAAGTTGCACACAAGCACAGAAACTTATCAAACCATGAATATTAAGCAGGAATGACACACCGTGTGTAAAATGGAATCTACACAGTTTAAGTAATTTGTTCATAACTAAGATGTGCATAGTAAAATTTCTGTTTGCCTCTTGGAGAGCTCTAAATTCTCCAGCTAATGACTGTGGAAACAGTACAACACACCATCCTCATCTTGGTTATGTCAGAGTTAAACCATATTAAAGGAATGAACATTTGTCTCACGCTGAGCTCTCACCTTGAAATTGATTGCAGGGAACACTTTTAGAATATCAAATTGGAGCTATCCCTGGGAGAATACATTAGAAATCCATACCTGCTGTGATTTTGTTCTTTGTCCATTTTAAGTATTGGACATTATAAAGTCACAGTACAATAAGGGCTATTACTGAAGTATTTCACTTCTTGCTTCAGGCTATTAATGGCTGATCAAAGACGGTACATGCAGGGCTACATGCACACACACACAAGTACGAATTCATTCATGCTTACACAGGCTGCAAAAATGGATATTGAAAATGAATCTGTAAACTATAGTCCAGCCAATGAAGCTTCAATCAGGAAGACTATCCTATCTTTTTCCATTTCTGATTCAATCAGATGACTAAGACGTTCCCTCTTTTAACCAGAAATTGCCACGACCTCTGTGAGCCAGTCTTGCTGCTGTCAAACTTTAAAACTTTTCCGTTCTCTGCTGCTGTCAGCTGGCATTTCAGTGTCAGATGGAAGCAAACCTCCTCCACCCCATTCAACTCGTGTTTGTATTACAACCAGCATCCTGTAATTAAGATCGAGAGCAACGGATCAAGAGACGATGGAGGCAGAGAGACTTTTCCTGAACATGTTACTTTTCAATAGAAAACATAGGCACAGGAAACAAATTTTTCATAGGTTTATGAGAACACAGAATCAAATACCCCGTGAGCATTTGAATCTGCAGCTATTGTGCCACATCACCAATTCTGTTTTGGATCAGATCTCTTGGGACATCGAAGGTGTGAAGAGTATAATGGGCTTTGAATTGCAGATGATGTCATTCTGTTGGCTTCATCCATGACTTCTAGTACAGCTAAGTGTGAAGGGATGAGGATCAGTACCTCCAGGTCTAAGGCCATGGTACTCAGCTGAATAATTGGTGGGTTATGCAACACCGGGGCAAATTCCTCAGAAGAGAAAACCTACTTGGCAATAAACCGAACTCTGATTCTGAGCGAGTCACTGCCCTAGGTGAAGGAGTTCAGGTAAATTGTGGTATGTTGAGATGGAGTTTGAGATTGACAGACTGATTGGTGCAGTGTCTGCAGCACTTTACCAGACCGTGTGCTATACCGGCCTGGCTTGGTGAAGACTGTTTTGCCTTCAGACTCAGCTCTTGATTTTTGAGTCAATTTACACTCCAACCCTCACCCATGGTCATGAGCTTTGGGCAGGGTGGGACTGGGTACACAATTTGGCCCTGGCAATTTTTGCCTGGATCGAGCCTGACTCCTGGCAATGTCTGAAAGAACGAGATCACAGATACAAGCCGAGGGAGGAGACCCAAGGGCAGACACAAAACATGCTGGAGGGAGATCCCATCTGGCCCAGGAACACCTCTGGGGAAATCTGGACTTAGGCAGGGAGAAAAACATCTGAGCTATCAT
This sequence comes from Sciaenops ocellatus, assembly GCA_033000465.1. Lineage (NCBI taxonomy): Eukaryota > Metazoa > Chordata > Actinopteri > Sciaenidae > Sciaenops > Sciaenops ocellatus. Next base: position 23,579,643 of record CP136881.1, read on the forward strand.
GCTTAGCTTAATCTACCTCCAACTCAACTCACCTGCAGGAGTGGTGAAAATAATTGATAAACAGCTTGCAGTTGATTTATTAAACTAAATCCTCTTACTTTTACACAGTTGGTACAACTCCTACCATGTCAAGAACCAAGCAGAAAAAGCAAGGCAAAAAGACTAAGGTGGATAAGCAAATGCTGTTTTAATAATGCAGAACAATCTTTTGAGAAATGAAAACTAGAAAAAAGCTACATCAGGGCCCAAACTCAAAGGAGGTATATTAATTAATAAAGAGACTAAAGCTTCTGTCTAACAAAATTTTAAGCAGAACCGTCTGCCAAACGACACACAAGGGGGTTATACACACATACACTAGCTCTGGACAGGCACAAGGGAGAATTTGAGTGATAACGACAATGAAAATCTGACAAATTTAAAGATATCCAAACTTAGACAACCAAAATCTATTAAGAGAGAATCATCTTCGAGCAAATCATAACAAAGCCAAACAAAATGAAATCTTTGAGGGCCCCCTTCTAGGTTCCTGTTGGTTTCTTCCACTTCCTACTCCACTGCAGGATGTACTTAAAAGGCTATCTTTCCCAGGCTGCAGGTATTTGCCAGAGGAGCTCAGTAAGACAACACAAATGCAAGTGTTACTTGCATTAAAGAACCACGTATCAGATTGTTGACTCAGTTGTGTTCAGAAGATGAACAGTCAGGAGTTGAATTAGGAGTAATACATGAACACAAAACACTGTGTGATATTTGGGAAAAAAAGGTGTGAAATACTAACACAGGTGGGCAGCTAACATGTGACAGGAAGTGTGAGGTCTGTATGAGCTGGAGTGTGGGTGGACTTCAACACTGGGGCTGAATTGTTGCTTGCAGTCAGTCAAAACAAACATTACACCAAATATATTTCAGTGTGTGTCATTCAGTCATATTGTATAAAATGTAAAGCTTCGCCAAAAGCAATGAATTGATTCAACCACTGTCAGTGGCATGTATTCAGTTTGATTTGTCAGTGTGCTTCAGTTTAATTTCCGATTAATTCGTTTCTGTTTGTGCTGCTGTATTCTTTTCTTTGTCTGTCATGGTTCCCATCACTGAAAATGAGTTCCCTTGATTTTCTGTACTTCTATGTCAGGTGCTGCTATTGCATAGAGTAATTTTAACCCTCTAGACCCCAGTGCAATTGTAGAATGTTGCTACAGTTCACTGAGCTAGAATGAGCAACAGCTCTATCTAAAAACAAACAAACAAAAAAAGAGCTCACAAGCAACTGCTCAAAGCTCACAAGTTGTTTTTATTTTTAAAAAAGATGTAACACTTAAAAAAACATCAGAAAGAAATAAGAAATGGCACTAAAATAGCTGCAAATAGATATTTTCTTTACAGAACAAATAGCTACATGGGGGGGAAAAATCACCCAATTTATGTGTAAAGTCACCATGACACAGTCCTCCCTGCTGACTCTCTGCAAACTGTCCCCAGAAAACAGCATCTGTCGGGGAAATGAGTCTGTTAAGTCCTGCTGTTTATCTACAATGATTGTGATGAAATTTGGAGCATCCCACATTGTTATAACAAACAGTAATATGGTAGTAGATGATGTCTTTAGCAACTTACATGAAAGAAAAATTTCTGTGTAAAAGTCGCCGTGACCTTGTCAGTGCTCGCTACTAACTCTTTGGAGAACTGCCCCCTGGAAAACAGCCTCCGTCTCTGGCAGCGAAGGCTGGGTAAATCCCGCTGTTTACTGATGCTGATTATGTGATGTGATGTGAGCAAAACACTTTCAACCCACAATGTCTTCGTCTCTACCCACTATGCATGATGGGTCAGCTTGTAAACCCCGGGACGCTTTGTCAGCAGAGCCATTTTTAGATTGACAGTGGAAACCAGTGACAGTATAAAGAAAGAACAGTGTATGCATGATGTCACCCACTGGTTTCTGAAGAGCTGTTTTGAAGCTCAAAATCTGTGGTGCTGGCCGCTATCATGTTGGCTCCTAATTTCTAAAAATCGGCAAAGACTCGGATCATTGGTGGACCAGAGGCAGGCTGAATGACACCTGGGTGCTCAAACCATATGGTCAATAATATGGGAGCTTATGGGGATTGGCACATTCTGTAGCCAGGCTCAAGTGGACGTTTGAGGAACTGCAGTTTTTGGCACTTCTGCATTGTTTTCACTTCACAGCCTCGGAGGTTGCCGCTTGGTTGAAACCCGTGAAAAATCAGATATCAACATAACAATGTATATTTCCACTTCAGGTGACTTAAATTATCTACAATTTAAAGCTCAGGACTTTATTTGATGTGTTTTGATACACTGGCAATGAGTTTAAAATGACTAACACTATTAGGGTTTAGAGGGTTAATGCTGAGCTGACCTGTTTTTTCTCATCCAACCATTTCTTTGCACAGTTATGTAATATATGATAAATAAAACTGAAAACTGTTGGTCGAGAGGCCTGCAGACAGGTGTGGGTGGAGGAGAGGAGCTTCACCCAGACAGAGATTTAGGGCCCCTCCCCTTTTTGACACAATATTAGAAGAATAGACAGTCTGATGTGATACATGTCATTTTAATTTAGAATATCTAATTTGTTTCACATTTGATTCACATCATTTGTTTTTGTTTTTTCTTACATCATCCCCCACATGTCTATTTGTATTATTTGTTGCATCTTCATTTCCGTGTCTGCCTCCTGTTTTCTATTCTCCACCGACTTCTCTGTTCAGCCTCTCGATAGGATCTGTGACCCTCTTGTCTGACTGCCTCATCATTTTGTTTATTCTTTGTACTTGTTCTCTCTCTCTCTCTCTTTTTTTTGAGAGAGATTCAGGAGTTGTTTTTGTAAACACACTGAGAACATGATTTTTAGCAAAATGAAGTTTCCAGTAGTGTTTCAAAGACACCGAATTTGACAATGTCAAGTTTTGTTTGTTTTGAGTGTTTTGGCACTGAGAAATGGAGGCTCTCACATTTTCAGGCTGTATTTGCTCAGTATCTGCAGGAGATGACTACGATTTTACTATGAAACAATCCACAAAGCAATGAGAGCGAGAGTAAGAATGATGGAAACATAGAGCGCTCTTCAGTTCATGGGGATGTAGGCAGGTTAGATTTCCATCTAAATGAGTAAGACTTCAAATCCTGTCAGACTGTAACATCATAACTTGTGAAAGTGAAGACATTGAACTTTTTCAAAAACAATTTAAAGGTACCCTGTGAGGTTTACTACTAAACCATTTTGTTTACCTTCAGTTCTTCTCACCAAAATGCATTGTGTGAATCACTGATGTATGAACAGATTAGTTGAATCTATTGAGTCTGTTGTCACATGAAATCTTCAGCTGGTAGTTTTGTCACTACGGATAAATAGTCAATACACAAATGACAAGACCTTAAGGGAGCACTGCAAAAATGATATAGCAGTCCCAGAGGATGCGTGGCTTACCCCCAACCAAAAATTCAAATTTAGTGGGCCTCAGCATTCCCGCTGGATGGAGTGTGGATCAGTTTCAGCAGACCATGCTCCCATTTTCTAGATGTGCCCTTATATTAAGCTTTTCTAGAAAGAAGTGAGCTTTTTGGTCTCAGAGATTCTGGACCTTAGATTTAACTTCTCTTTCACCTTGATTATATTGCACTAATATTCCAAAGGATCTCAGTAAAGGTGACTCATACCTCTTGACGATCTTTGTAGCTGCAAGTAAAAAAATAGTCCCAAAATGCTGCCCCAGAGGAACCCTCCTACCATTACCTTTACCCTAGGATGATTAGCTCCAGTCGCATTATGGAGGAAATGACTTTCACTGTTCGAAAGGAAACGTATTAAAAAACAAATGATAATAACTCAAGATACAAATGACAAGCACATCATTATGTGTGCTACATGTATATACACATTACACTGACTCTAATACAAGTGAGATTATATGTGAAGAATGTGGCTCCATGAGGACATTGAAGAACTTCAGGTGTACCAGTGATGTAATGCAGGGTACACAGTGTATACCCACTTATTTTTCAGTCAGCATTGGGTACACCCACCTCTAAACCCTCTCTGATCATTCAGTAGTTTTCTGTGAGCTTATTTTTTTTCCTTGGATGGCAAAGACTTGACAGTTTTAAATTTTCATGAGCGCATAAGGAATATATAATTACACTACATTACTATTGTACTTGTACTTCATTCAAAGTGAATCATCATAGTTTTCACACCTGTCTGTGTGTTAGTACTTATTGTAAAATCTGCTCCTTCTATGTGATGACGTTGATTTCATAAAGACCTTTATTGAAGTCAAGCAGCAGTGCCAGAGCAAGTGCCTCCTGCGTGTTCATTTATATGCACTATATATAAACAAAAAGGCACAGATCTGTGAATTTACCTCACAGCAAAACTGACAATTGGGCTATGGACAGGTGATTTGGTGGTTTCCTAGCAACAATGAAACAAAGAACTCAGACCTTTTAGGTCGGGCTCAGACTACATCTTACTAATCTTGGTTGGGACAGGTGTTTAGTCCAGATTAGCGGATCATGTGAGTGGTTTACAGATCCAGTAAATCTCCCAACCTGCTCACAGACTCATTTTAAATCTAGATGTCAAACATGTTAGACATCTAGATTTAAAATCTGGATGATTATGTCAGTACTCTATGAGAATGAGCACAACAATGAGAGAGAAGACGGCGCAACTGCCAAGTGAACATTATAGTCCTTGAGGCTAATGTTAGCTAGGATGCTAGACTTACTGTAGACAGATGTTAAAAGTTAAACTCATTTTCAGTTTTTGTTGTGGAGAAATTGCTGAAGTCAAAGCTGTAATATTTATTGACGCTTGGCCAAGGAGAATTAGAGACACTCTCAAAGTACATCAGAAGTGTCTGAGTCGGTCTCACATTCTGCCAAACTCATCCTGGTGGATAGACTTTAAACCCCAAGATAGCACCACAAATACTATACTCCCAGAATTAGCCAAAGAGAATGTCTTTACCCATGGAGGTGTTATTGTCAACATATTCTACTCTGGAGACACAGATGTCTGTTTACGCAGATTGGAATGTCAACAGCCAGCTATCTATTATGTCTAAGAAGGCAGCAATAGGTCTCTTCGACCCTGGCCACCACAGTGTTGAGATAGACTGGCACTTCCTGTTCCCAATCAAAACCAAACAATTAATACTGCTGAGGACCTCAAGGCCCACACGTGACCTCGTGTAACCTAAGGATAGAAAATTCCATAACAGTTTTCTCGGAAGAACAGACAACCCATGTTCACTGCGTCCCCCCAACAATCCAGACTCATTTTGCTTTGTTTAGTTTGTGAATGTTTGAGATTAGAGACAATAGCTGTGAAGTTTCTCCTTATGTGCATGATTCAACCTGATTTCCAAATCAGTTAAGGTTTTAAAATACCTGTAGTCTGAGCCTGGTTTTAGAGGACCAGGTCAAGAGCTTAGCAGCAGGAATAGTGGACCACTTTAAAGGATCCGTGAATGCTTTGCTAAAAGGGTTGACCCCTTTTAGCAAAGAGAATTCGAGTAGTTGAGACGTAACAAGATCAAAGAATGACTGACTGTGTCATCATCTCTGTAATGATTCTGTAATCTTCAAAACGCCAAAAAACAGAACACAAGTTTATTCAGAAAGTGTGTGGTTGATTATTGGATTGCCACATCTGTGTTTTGCAATGTTTCTCAGCTGGAAAAAAAAAACAGCTTGATGGTTGTTGTCCAAAGTCAGAGGCCGGTCTAGAGTGAGCTCGAAATTTCAAAGGGAGGATTTAACAGAAGAGAAGCAGAGACCTTCCATTACCTTAGGGAGGACTGAGTGGAACAGAAATAAGATCTTCTGTTTGCTGAGTTATTCCAACTGATATTATTTTTACATTTTGATTAAATGAAATGTTTTGTTGAATATTATGTGTCACAGTGACAGGAGGTCCTTTTAAAGTGTCTTATTATCCATCCAAGGGGACAAATAATGTACAAGCAAACAGATTAGGACCGAGGACAGAGCCTAGGGGCATACACTGAAAAACAGAGTTTCAGATGGAGAGGCATAGTTTCCAACAGCAACTGAGAAACTCCTCTGAGAGGTTGACCCAGAGATACTCTCCCGCTGTCTCAGTCTGTTAATGAGGATACTGTGGTGGAAGCTGCACTGAGATCCAAAAGTACCAAAACAGAATACTCTCCTGTTTCACAGGCTGCTACCATCACAAACAACACAGTCTGGTCTCCTTCCTGGTCCAGATCTGCTGCTGTATGTCAACTATACCCCTCTAGTCCCCCAGTGGGTCAGGGATGAGGTTACATGGTGGGTGCTCCTTCACTTTTGGACAGCAATCCAATGATGAGATTGATACAGAAATGTGATAATCATGCATTGAAAATAATCAGCTCTTTCGGTTTGACAATGAATATATCGTCCACACTGTCAGTCAATGTCTTCCTCCAACAGTCACCAGAAATAGCATTAGTTTGGATATCCTCCTGCTCCTTCTTTTTATAACAGCAGCAGGAAACAGCGATTCTGCGTGTGCGATTGTGAGCTCAGAGAAAAGCCACTGCAGAAAACACAGACAGACCTACTGTACTGTCTAGTTTTACGTCTTTATCTCTCTGCTTTCTCTTTCTTTGACCTTTTATCTCCTTGACAGAGGTATTTTCCTCTTCCTGTCACCACTCTTTATTTGGTGAAATGCTGATATATGAATATGGGCTGTAGGTATTTGGGTAAACAAGCTTTGAATGCTTTCAGAAATGCGATGGGTTTTGAAGCAGCCTTCAAAGGGTGAAGTTTGGGATTTTTTTTAAGACAGCCGTCAGTTTGTGACTAAGACTTTTGTTTTTGTTTTTTGTTTTTTTTTGAGGACGTCCAAAGATTTATTTCTTTTCTGCCAGTGTTTTAGCTTCTGCAGAATATTGACAGCAGTCGCTGCCAGCATTTGTTTTCAGTGCCAGTGTAAATCTACGCGAGGCCAAATATAGTCTCTCAGAAATACATGAAAGCCATTTCATTTATTTTATAAGCTGCAGCAAGAGAAGGAATGACTCATTTAAAAAGCACTCTTGGAAGTTGTTTTTGACAGTGAAAACGGGTTAAGGTGACAACAAACTGTAATTATGAATCTGGTTATTTATACCAGGAAATATTTCATTTCCATATTTTTTTGATTCTTCTTGAGTGTTTTTGCAGGACAGAAGCCAAACATGGAGGAGCTGGCACCCGGCGAAAGAAGCCAGCCAGCTTCTTCACAGTCTGGGACAGTAATTTTTAAAGTCCCACTCCCTTCCAGAACATTTACTGTAATTTCACACATGTCACATACTGTAAATCTAATTACATAAGAGTAGACTGGTTATTCATATATTTCATTACAGCCATCTTAGACGAAGTTGCTTAAAATAAAAATTGATAAAATCTTCCCCCACACAGATAAAAAAAATAGACTTTAATGAAATTCACTATCACAGCAGCTAGTATACGCAAGGTGGATAAGAAATTACTTTGAAATATATATATATATATATATATATATATATATATATGAAATATATTGAAAAGAAGTCATGCTGAAGAAAGTCATGAAGTCATGCTGGTGTTAAATGTCTGTCAGCTGTTGGAATGAAGGACCTGTGGTAGAGCTCCTTCTTACATGGTGAGAGTAGTAGTCTGTTGCTGAAGGGGCTGTTTAAGGCCTCCACAGTCTCATGCAGGGGGTGACAAGAGTTGTTCATAATGGATGTCAGCTTTGCTAACATCCTATCCAATGTGTATCACAAATCACTTTGTTGATATGAATCACTTCACAAGCTTCATGAAAGGTGAACAAGAATAATAAAACCCAAAACCACCTCCAAGACTGTTGGTCTTGGACTTTGGCATATTTAACATGTAGAGCAGGGACATTGCCTTAAATAATCCGTTGTAGCACAGATAGACCCTCTTGTAACAAAAGATTTTAACGTGGCAGCACACGCAAACCAGGAGTGCAGGTCAGTGTGCAGAGTTAATAAGCAATATTATAGTTAATAGAAATATTATAAAGAGTTTGTTTTTTTGAGTTAACTTCTGTTGTGATTTGGTGCCATATAAATCAAATTAAATTAAAACTGTAGCAGCTGTGCATATAGTTTATGGGGCTGACTGCCCATGTTACTTAAACTAACAGTTTTGAGCATTTTGTAATAATTGTATTTTCACTGTAATGTACATGTAAAAAAAATTACACACTGCAAAAACAATTTCTTCATTATTATTCATTCAATTTATCGCCCTCCTACACACACCATGTATTATGCTGCAATTATGTTAATGTTGAGATACAGTGTACATCACATATTAGTTCTGTTTTGCCCTTTGGGTATTAAACATCTTTACTTTTAAGGGTCAGAAACAAAAAATAAAAAACAAACAAATAACAGGTAGCCTACTGGCATAAAATGAAAAAATAATCAAATCTCATCATATTGCATGCCAATGAACTAATGTGCTGTTTGTGAGCTATTTGTGTTTGTAAGGTAAGATAGACTTTATTGATCTAACTTTTAGCTCAAGATATGATACAGCACAACAAAAAAGAACCCATACTGTAAGTAAAAAAAAGAAATCAGCATAAGATATAACAGAAATAGAAAAAAAGAGTTATATTTACTATATGCACCTTTCATATATTCAGAAATGTTTGATGGATTTAATAATAAAAATTGGACTGATGGAAAGATGGATGAAATTGCACAAAGGCAAAAGGCAGTTATTTGTTAATCGGTTCACAGTAAGATTGAGGTGGAAAAAAGTGGAAACTGAAATATGAAAGTGAAAACAGGATCAGGCAGATATGGGAAGGAGCTGGTGAGCTGACATCATACTGAAGAGTTTGACAAGCAGCAGCGTGATCGGAGACCTTGAAGTCTGTAAAAAAGCAGTGAACTGTGTCAGGCACACTGAAGGGGGGTCAGAGGCTGAAACAGGCACAAAAAGGTCGTATCAAAGATCATTTTCCCACTTCAGATGTCTGAGTTGTCAGCAAAAAGACATTTAATTCATATTTCTCTTTCAGGCATCTTTTATTTTCTTTTTTGTGAACTTTTTACTGTGTGACGTTAACTTTTAACCTTAAACATCAGAGGAACACCACACTTATTCTTACATAAAGAACCAACATTTGATTTGCAGCTTTAGAGTTTAAATTAATAAAACAAAAACCTGAAGATGACAATTATTAGTGAGGTTTTACTGAATCCTTGGCATTGGTTTGTGCTGGTTTGCTGGGGTCTTACTTGCATTTATACTGCACGTGTCCTAAAGAATTACTGATGTCTGATATGGAAGTCATTTATCTTTTAAAGGCAGTGTTTAATTCAGCGTATATCTGATCAACCACCAGCACTTATTTTAGTGAGAAATCTAAATGTTTGAAACTATGTCCACGAACCACAGCTCACCAGCAGAGGTGATCATCAGTGCAGAAATACAGTTTATCTGTTTGTAAATGTGGATTATATTGATGCCAAATTGACAAGAAGACCGTCAATACATGACACACTTTATCTTGTGTTTCTAGACTTGTGTGTTTTCACAGACACATAAGGAATTTTTAATTCTCAAAGGAAATTTGGCATACTATTCTTCTAGGTGAGCACAGGGAATTTCTAAACTGCTCTGTATAGTCTTTAATGTTATGCTACTGGGCTAGAAAAACACTACACTGACTTCCGGTAGTTATTGGTTTGATTAATACTTAAATAATGTGTCTATTTTAATATCAATACTTTTATATATAGGTGCAATAAACTGAGATTTATAGTTACACAGCAGCTTTATTGGTCACAATTAAAGGCTCTTTGTTGCATGAAATGGCACTTTCATGTGTTAATTAAATAAAAACCTCTTGCCTTAATCTTCTACTTTTAACTAAAACTAGGCACCCATGATTCATATTGCATTGTTTATAAAGCTAATGCAAAGTACACCACAGGCTTGGACACAAGCATCCCAAACTTAAAACAAGTTTTATGTCTTGTTTTTTGTAAGTGCAACTTGTAACCAGAGTCAAGAGTCCTCGTGTGTGTACACGTACCTGGCCAATAAAAGTGATTCTGATTCTAAACTACAACATCTCAACATCACCAGCAGGAAAATCACTGTCTAGACTTTGTTTAAAAAGATCACTTACACGTCAAAGTAAGTAAGTATCCTCAGCAGTTCTACTTAAGGTTATGGTGGCGAGTGTCCACACCCAATAGTGTCCCCCTACAGAGTCTGTCTGGGATGTGTGGTGCAGTGTGAGCAACCAGAACGTTCTAACCAAATATCTTGATAATCACTCCAATATCAGAAATCTATTTTATCAGAGCCTTGAAAAGAACTTAATTTTGACCTTCATGTCAGCCATTTTTGGCCGTATGAGCCACAGAAAATGGTACCACTTCCCAGACGGTGGTATTTGAACTGAAAGAGCAACCAGCCTGACCACAGGCAGTCACTCGTGGAAGGTGTTGGCGGTGCCTGGCGTCCTTGTCACATTCAGCTGTGTGGGCTGCTGTCAATCACAGCACAGTTTATTGCTTGCCTGTTGGTTGTTGTTATTGTAATTGTAATGCTGCTAAATTCTCCTTAACACTGGCACTGCCAAGACGGTCCGACAAACATTTTGCATTTTGATCGTGCAAATAACTTTGAATAAAAACTACAAAACTTGCAGTCCACAACTTTTCTGAAATGTGTTTTTCTTTCAGTAAAGAATGTACTAAAATAAAATGCAAAATATTTCTGAGCATTTATACCTCTGACTGTCACCAAGGTCATAAAGAGTGCCGTTGCCACATTAATATATTATCCAGACACGGTGTGGATCGCAGTATAACTGTACACAGTGGAGGGAATGAAACAGACTAAATGATGTAGTCCTCAGATTCAGCTTCTGCCATCTTGTGTTGGTGATGTCATTTGGAGCCAGACTTGAACACACCACCTCAGTTGCAAGCAGGGTTCAGCTGTAAATCATGAAATTTAACCATCTTATACAAATGCTCAGTGACAACCACCAACAGAGTGATAAGAACTACCTCAAATGACAGCAACCATCTTTGGAAAAAAGTGATATGAGATGTACTTCTTTAGTTTGGCCCATGTCCCATCTGCTAACATGAAAGGAATGGGTATATGACATATACTGCAGCCAGACACCAGGGGGCAATCCACATATTTTGGCTTTACTTTTGAGGAGCTGTCATGTCGTCCATCTTTACATACAGTCATTGTCCAGCAACAAGAACCAGACACTTTTGTTTCGACCCATTGGATCACTCACCCCAAACACATCCATGACAGCAAAGATCTGTCTGTGGATCTCTAAAAACCTTGTAAAGGAACAGTTCAGCATATTTACTAACCTAATTTGTTATGTAAAGTCTTTGAGTATCTAAAGAGCACTATAAGAATAAAATGCATTTCTCATGCAGTGCGGCCAATAGTAAAGTGTATAGTTCATTTGCTGCTGCTAACTTATTAAAGCAGCTAGCTAAGTCAAACCTAAACCTAGCCTGATTTCATACTCCTTAATCTCAGATTTACTCAGTAATGTTAAACCACAGCTCAGTGGGACTGCTACTGTATGTTAGTCGCCATGCTGACTAATTGGAGCAAAACAAAGCAATACAAGCTAACAGGATCAGAAACACAAAATGGCAGTCAGTCTGATTATCAGCCTGCAGCATATTTGAATTTGGCCACTCGTGTGTGACAAAGCTCCACAACACACACACTCACACACATCATGCCCGTGCTTGTCACAAGGCACGTTGCAGTACAAAGAGTCCTATGAAACATCAAGTGGTGACTTCCACACTAGCTCAGAGGTTACATTTGTGACCTTGGAGGAGTTCTCAGATGCTTTCTTTGCTTTCTGAGAATCACTCACACACTCCGCTCCTTTCTTCTCCCCTCTGCTGTCTCCTCACTCCCTGAATCACAAAGCACAGCCCTGATTGTGGAATATGCTTTCACACATCACCGATTTCTCTTCAGTCTGAGCTCTGTCACAGTTCTTTCTGCCTCTATCATTTTTCCTCCCCTTTACTTCTGTCTCTCACTTAACAGTCTCACTTTGTGTATTTCTTGCCTGCCAGGAACATAGATCTGTTTTAAAGAAAGGTAACTGAGATCAGGACAGACTAGAAGTAAATGCACCTAAAATAAAAGTAGGTCTTTGAGTCGGCTAGAAATCACCTCTCAGAACACGTCTGGTAGTAAAAATGTCCTTAAAATGTGTTTTAAAGCAAGGCAGCTCATTTCATCGAGTGTTGATGGCTTTCTTCCACTTGATTGAATGAGATACTTTAGGTTTAAGTGTATGTATAATACTGCTGGTCCATCGGAATAGCTTTTTGTCCCATCTGATGGAATTAACAGAGTGAGCTACATCATTTTCAAGCACATTTGGGAGTCCATTTTGATTCATATTTCCCACATGACATGAGATAACTCACTTTAAAGCACTTTGGTTAAACAGGTAGTTCATCATAAGAGAGCAGAACACTGACCAACTCACTTTAACTTGGATTTCATAGATGAGCTCTCCCACTCTGGGAAGTTAAAGGTAAATCCACCTAAACTCCACTTTGCTGGTGCTTTTGAAGCTGTCCAATAAATCTTTATGGTATAAATTCATGACATGTTGTGATTATGACTCAGTTTTATAAAGACAGCTTTAGGTAGGTGATCTCATGGCATTTGTCATAGGCCCAATGTAGCTTAATGTGTAGCATGGCATGACAAATCATGAGCACATGCCTTACAGCAAGGGTAACTGGGCAGGGGTATCATTGACCCTGCTTAGGAGCTGGATCAAACAAAACCATAGACTATGCTGTCTACCTGGATGTAGTCTCCGTGATGGCACCCACAGGTTTCTGAAGAGTGGTCTTGAAGCTCAGTGTGGTGGCTCTAGCTGTCTCCATCTTGGCAGTCCTGCGGTGGTCCTGTGGGGTCACTGACAGTTGATTCATTCATTTATTTAGGTATTAGTTTGTCTTTGAATATTCTTCTGTCACAGAAGACAACCTGACTAAAAAGCTTTGTCTTTTATGTACTCGTGTTCTCCATGTGCATGACTGCCCCTCAATTAATTCTGCCAATAGATGGATTGGTATTCAATTCATGGCTGCCTTTTTGTATCTGAAGGTCAAAAAGAATGAAACATTAGGATGTGACTGAGGAACTGAAGCAAAGTGCTGATAATAAGCCAAAAGCAATGAAGCTTTTTCTTTAAGCTGATTTGAATTTTGACAGAATATAATACATTAACTATTTATCGTGGATTGCAATATTCAATAGTTGTTTGCATGCCTCATATTATATGTTGCTGTTTGATTTTCTTTCAAACAAACATCTCATTTACCTGCCTGGTACTACTTCAAGTCTCTATGTAACATTTTGAACCTCGACTGTGGCTCTGGTTTGTGGTTCCTGGGCAACCATTAATTAAGATCATCTGCTGTTTACTTTTACACTCAACAACAACATTGACCGTTAACCTGCAGTACACCATATGATTATAGTGACTGTGCTGTTAATTTGTCACAGTGGCAAACAATTAAATGATTTAAAAACAGAATACATTGTGGCTGAGACTTAATGTGGTGAATTCTTCTGACTTCTGTCCGAGAACCATCATCGACTCCGACCTCACAAGATGAGGAAATGTACTGCATGCAGTGACAGGTTGATGAAGCTATATGAACTTGCTGCGTATGCATGAGGATTTTTTTTTTCCATCAACAGCAGGACTTTGGCCACACTGCTGATTGCTGACCACAAGCGTCTTCAGTGGACCAGCCAGCCATATGCCAGCCACTCCCTGCTGGTAACCTTCAGCATGCAGCCAGTGAGCGGTTCACTGGATTGTCTTCTTTTCTTTTTAAGGTCTCCAAGGTAAGTTTTGTTGCTGATGAATCCTTTTTATATCTACAATGTCTGATTAATATATTTTAAATAATTCAATCATTTTAATTATTGTATAATTAGGCTTTTTATTAATGTAAGATCAGTTCAGAGATGGTGCACTGTGCCCTGGGAATACAGATAAAATACAGTGGCACTGTGCTTGCAGATGTGGGAGACGGTGGTTGAAGATAAATAATTCATGTACAACAGTGATGACAATGAACAATATATAATGTGCCAAGAGACATTAAATATGTCCTCTTTGGAGTACTCTGACCTTTTGTATCAGGAGTTGTTAGGATTTTACTTGACACATAATAAAACTAGTCATCAATCATGCATTAGGCTTATCTACAGTATCAATTATCTACCACTGCTGCTTTTTTAACCTTCAGTTAAAGTACAAGCTACAGTCATGAATGAATGGTGTCCTTCCTCCTCAGAAAAACTTTAAGATATGAACATGACATAACATGACCACCACGTTACCCCCAGAGCAGTTTTTACAGGGCAGGTGTCTGCAACAGATTGTTGTTGTGGAGCACAACAATAACCGAGTGCAGATTTACTGCAGGGCTGTGGCTTTGGATTACATTGCAGTCCAATATCACAGACCTGCAATAAATCCCTTTATGAAGCTTTTTTTAAGACTAGGTCGGATAAGCCTGTGTTACATGTATATATCACCCATTTGGAGATGACTTTGGGCTGCATCTCTTCCAAACACTGTTTCCATCACAGATTTCAGTTCAACGCCATTCCACAAAATGTACATCTTGAATTATGATAGAGATGAATCAACTCTTCTGTGGGATTTGTTGCTGGCCTGTGGCTTTGGATTGCATTATATTTGCAGGACACTGCCATTTTCTGGTCATTGACACACTGACACACAAAGTGAGTTCCAATCACTTTTGGTATTTAAATGCAAACAGTGAAAAACTGTGACATCTCCACCTCTGGACCTCTGCGGACTCAGTGCCTACAGGCTCAGCTCCACTCGCTGACCTAGCGAGATGGAATCTGGTTCACCTCAAGGCCCCTGTGATGCTCTGGCTGAAAATGTAGCTCCGACAACTCAGACAAACCCTATGTGCTGAAGCTGTTGAGGGGATTGTTGCTATCCGTGCTAGCTCAATTGGCTGATAAGTAGGATTTCACCCACTGATGGCGCCACTGTAACACAAGTTGGATCTGTACATTATCTTAAATAGTTGGGACAATTATTGTCACATGTAAGTATAAAGTCTAGTCAAGACTAACAAATCCCAAACCAAGTCCTGATCCTAAAGTTTGTGTGCTTATGCACCCTTGACTAAATTTAACAGTTAAAGGTCCAGTGTGTAGAATTTACTTGCATCTAGTGGTCTAATTGCTGCATTGTAATCTCCTCACATCACCCTCACCTTCTCAGTGTAAAAGAGAAACAACATTTTAAGGGCCCTGTCTAGAGTCACTATTTAGTTTAGTCTGTAGAAACACGGTGATTCAATATGGCGGCCTCCATGAAAGGGGACCCACTCCCAGTGTAGCTATAAAAGGAGAATTTTTAAGTAACAAAAATGAAAAGATTCTTATTTTTAGGTGATTATACATGCATGAAAATATAGATATGAATATTAGATTTCATGTCTGTCTTATTCTGAAAATAAAGGCCCCAAATCTTACACACTGTACCTTTAAATTTAAAGAAATAATATGAAAGCCTTTAAAATATTCATTACTAACTTTACTCAACTTTACATTTCAAAGCAGACTGATCTGGTGTGCCTTGATACGTCCCTTCTGCTTGTGCAGACTGCTGCTGCCGCCCGATTGATCAAAGTATATCCCGAAGAGCTGATTCACCCCCCTATTTTTATATAATATCATTTTGAATGTGTGGGTCTTGGGACCACATAAAGTCATTGAAAATCAAAAGGTTAAAATCTAAGTGAAGTCACTTAGAGTTATTCATTTATGGTGTATTTTATAGGGATAGATACCATATAAATATAAACTAAAAACAGATATCCAATGCAAGTATCAAAGTCTTAATAGTGGAGGCTAATTTGTGACACCAATCTCCAATGGTCTTGCTGATTAGGCAGTTGGGTGACATTATTATGGATATAAAGAGACAAAACCCCAGACTCTAACATGTGAGGATGCCACTCAGGACCACCCACTGGTGCCCTTATATTTAAAAAAAAGAAAAAAGTGCCCCCTTGGATACTCCTATACCACCATCAATACATTCAGACTTTCCCTATGTGTTGATAATTATTCAATTTGGAAGACTCGTTGGCCCAAGTCGTCACAATTCTTTTAGTTTCTAAGAGGTATTTCTGTGGCTGCGACCTGTAGGAAGCACAATTTAGTTCTAGTGTACTTCTTGAGAGTAAAAGTTCTGTCTCTATATCCTTAACACTAGTACAAACAAGCTTCATGCATTATGCAACCATGTTGTTGCAATTTCAGATGGCTACCAATTCAGGTTGATAGAATACTTGATTAATTAACGCTCCATTAAAAAGCTTTTAACCATCAACCTAAGAGGGACAGTTTCCATTAGCAGCTTCAGTTCAGCATTAATGTCACCATTTTTCTTTGCGCATGATTGCAGGTGGATAATGTTTGCAGTTATTTGCGTGAATGTGGGTGCCCCATTGCATTGCATTAATCCAGGCTTTGATTAAGTTCTTCCATCCCCCAACCTTGCACCATCAAACGCTGGGCAAACATCCCGTGAGGGTACATCTCCTACATCCTTTGCATTCCTCAGAGACACCTCAAAGATTTCCGCACCTTTTGTTCTCTGCTTCAAAATGAGCCGTACCCATTAAGAGAAGTCTCGTTGCCGGTCCTCTCTGCACCATGTGCAATAGCCTGAAGCAGATTGTTGAGATCAAGTCAGGTCACCTCGCACTCACTCTGCTTTTTATTTCATTATTTTCAAGACAGCTAGCCTCCTCTCTGCTCCATGTCCTCAGGATGTGATGATGTTAAGTCTATTCCCTGTGCATGCCCATTTTCTGCTCACTCCCGTGTTCCTGACAGTCGTAGCTCTCAGTGTTGCTGTTTGCAGTCTTGGTATTTATAGTCTGCTTTTCCCTTCATGCCTGACTTTTACTTCCTCTTCCACTCTGCCTCGAACCCTCGCAATTTTCTTTCTTCGTCTCACCCTCTTTCTCGTGTTTTATGGAGCTAGATTAGGGTCAAAAGTTTTGTACTTGAAAACATAAAATCTAAAACTGATATTTCAAGTTTTGATCTTGAATTTTGAAAAATACACCAACGTATTCAAAATAAAAATAAGTTCACACATTTTTTTTTTAAGGTTAAATACAATTATGATCAACTCTGGTAAATCTTTTGAATAAATTATTTATTTTCATTTTTCACTTTCTTTCTTTCAGTTGCATGTTTTATCTTTTCAGATTCAGATCTTATTTTTTACAGTTTAAAAAAAAATTCTGTTTCAGATCTTTCTTTTTCAGTTTCAGACTTTTGACCCAGATCTAGCGTGGTGGGGTGTGGCATCAACTGAGAGGGGTGTGGAATCATGACAGACAGCTCAACCAAAAGGCTAGAGACCTTCCCCTATCACGTTGCCTTCAGGGAATGTAGGATCTAAAACAATTCGGCTACACCACATGATTGGCAGTGAAAAAACTGCTGTCAGTGACTAACTTCCACTTGCACACCATGCACGAATATCCTGCACGGCTAAAGCTGTTTTAATTTCCACTGTAAGGCCAAGGCTGTTTATATGTCACCTTATAAAGTTTTAATATTCTTCAATACATGGTCAGTTCATCCAAATATAGCCTTTTTGAGTTTTGCTCTGACGTTTTCGGAGATATGAGACGTGGAAACTGTTTAAGACAGTACTGAGGACCAATTGCAGTACAGGAGTGATAAATTACGCCAGATTGTGCACTTGGACAGCCACACTTTAAGTACTGAAATTTCCGATTTCCACGTAGCACTGTGAATGCTGAACAGTGTCCGTTGCCAATGATGGCATCCGGGAGCGGTGCTGCAGGCTCACATGCAGGACCCAGCACACAGGTGAGAAAAGTTAAATAAGTTTGGGAAATCGTGATAACTGTCAAAATGAGAGGTCGTTTTGTGACAAGCCAGAGTTCGTTTAGCGTTAACATCGCAACTGTTGCACGGGGTGCTGTTTGTTAGCATATCAAGCTTTCACATCGTACCATGAAAAATGCCATTTTTAGGGGTGTTCCTATTTCATTGACGTAAGACGTGCAATGCAATTCAGTGCACCAAAGTGCCCACTTGTTCCTTTCTCCAACTTGTACAATGAAAATTGAAAAAGGAAGTTGAGAGCCGGAACCAGCTCCGCGTTTTGAAGCATGTTGGCTACATAGACTGTATATAAAGTATATTAAAATGTGTGTGTATATATATATATATATATATATATATATATATATATATATACACACACACAAGTATATAAAGTATATATATTAAACTACCTAGCAGTTGTAGCTAATAAACAGCTGTTGGACGCTAACGTACGTCGTTCGTTATTATCAGCTCTTTTACTGCATCTCATTTGAATATTTTCAATATATATTATAATTTATGATAATATCTCGAAAACTAAATCAATTATCTTGGGATCAAGTCATAAACTGTCATCTACACCAAAGATGACTTTGAGCTTGTCTGGGGAGCCCATAGAACAGGTAGACAAAGTAAAATTATTGGGCACAATTATTGATAGGCGGTTGTCAGAAAACATTGATACCATAGTGAAGAAGATGGGTTGTGGTATCTCCATGGTGAGGAAATGTCTTTTTTGTCCCTACACACATTGTGGGACAGGTGACTAAATCATAAATTTTATGTCACCTGGATTATTGTGCACCTGTATGGTCCTCCGAATCTAAAGGTCAACTAAAGAAATTACAAACTGCCCAAAACAGAGCTGCCAGGTTAGTATTACATTGTCCCATAAGAACAAATACTATCAGTATGCACCGTCAACTTTCCTAGTTAATGGTGGAGAATAGGCTGGCTTTCAATACGACTACATTTTTTAGAAGCATCGTCTTTTCTTCTCGACCCGTTTTCTTATATAACCAAATTGTCAGATGTGATCAGGTTCATTCTCATTTGACTAGGTCAGCCGATGGTGGCCAGATGATGTTACCATGTCCAAAATCAAATGCGTTAAAGAGGACAGTTATTTATCGTGCCATCAATCATTGGAATAATTGTCCACTGAATATATGTAAACTGAAGAGCAAAATATCTTTCAAGTACCATTTGAGAATGCACTATTTAAATTTGTGAGTAGGGAATGGACTGTATGAATGTAATAATGAATGCAATACTTATGAATGTAATAACTTATTTTGAATAATTTCTGATGATGTTTTAATGATGTCTACAATGTTTCATTGTTTTTATATTATCATTGTTAAAGGTACAGTGTGTAAGATTTGGGGCCTCTATTTTCAGAATAAGGCAAACATGGAATATAATATTCATAACTATGTTTTCATGCATGTATAATCACCTGAAAATAATAAACTTTTTATGTTTGTTACTTAAAAAATATCCTTTTATATCTACAGTGGGAGAGGGTCCCCTTTCATGGAGGCCGCCATGTTGAAACACCTTATTTATACAGTAGTCCAGAACAGACAAACTAAATACTGACTCTAAACAGGGTCCTTAAAGTGTTGTTTCTCCTTTACATTAGGAAGGTGAGGGTGATGTGAGGAGATTACAATGCAGTGATTGGACCACTAAATGCAACTAAATTCTACACACTGTACCTTTAAGTGATTATTTATTTTTATTTTTTTTGGACCCCAGGAAGACTAGCTCGTCCCGCTTTGGTGACAGCTAATGGGGATCCTTATAACAATAAACAATAAACAATTTGAATATTTTCTCCTCTACGTCTGTGAGAAATGTCTGCATTTATGGTAGAAGTGAATAAGTAAGGTTTAAGAGTGTTTTGATACACGTTTTTGATTTATTAAACGCTAGTTGTGTTCATAAATGTGTATATTACCAGCAACGTGTTTGTGCACACAGACTACAAATTCTAAACTAAGTCTAAATGAAATATGAAATGTCATGTGTGTCCCTATTTGGCAGATGTGGGTCCATCATGAGCTGATGCATGAACTCATCCTACGACAGCACCAGGATCAGCTTGAAACAGCTAGAGCAGGTAAGCTGAGAGTAACCAGTGAGTAGAGTCCATCATTTAGACACATTTAGGACATTTTGATCATCATATTTGCACGGACACGACTCCCTGTCATCATTTCATCGATTTATAATGTTTAAAGTTTGAATACAGTCTTCTTTGTTGTGGTGCATTTGTGTAGCAGGTAGCTCTGAACCATTCTATAGCTACACTGCTATAGGTTTAGACTGCTCATGGACACATCAGGTTACATGGAGCCTCATCTCCTCTTTTTTATGTTGTCGTTATCTGTTGTACTTTGGCCTTAGTCTTACACTCTCTCTGTGTTTTCCACAGATTTCTCTAGAGCTCCACCTGCAGCGCCTCCTTTCCTCTGCCCCTACACCAACCTGCCTGCCCACCAGTACTCCTGCTCTCCTGTGGATGGAGTGTCACTCACCTCAGATGCTTTTGAAGGAGTTTCAACATGTCTGCTTTCTGAGTCCCAAACTGTACCTACTAAGAATGGCTTTCACGGTGAAACACAGCCTGCTTTCTAGTGCAAAGGATATTACTAAGACACACATGCTGGGTGCTAGGTTTTTACAAATGTTGAACAATTAATAAATGAATTTAGAATTTATATTACATCCAGAACCTCCATTCACTCCCAATTCCTTATCACATTCAGTTCAAAGTTCAGAGTTCTCCTCACCTTCAAAGCCCTCCAGAACCAGGCCCCATCCTACCTCACAACCATCACACCCCTCCCATTGCCTCCGCTCCTCCTCCCAGGACCAAGCACAAAACTTGGGGGTACAAAGCCTTCTCCATCGCTGCCCCCTCCCTTTTGAACTCTCTCCCCGACACATCTGTGACTGTACAGACTTAAATGCTTTCAAATCATTGCTCAAAACCCATTTTTTCAGATTTGCTTTTAACTGTGTTTCATTGTTCATGTGTTGATCATCTTCTTTGTTGTATTTTATTGATGTATTATTTTATCGTTTGTTTTTACTATGTAAAGGTGACTTTGAGTAAATAAATAAATAGAATGTATTATTATTATTATTAATCAGTGATTGACACAGTGCTTCAGACAAGAGGGCACTTGAGGTCTCGAGGTCAGCAGAAACAAAGGTCAGCCACACAAAGTCTACTAATAATAATATGAATTTAATTAAACACACAGGTAAATAGTGATGTGTGTATGAAAGTGAAACACCAAATACAAACAAAAGAACAGTCAGGTGGGCAGCCAGGTGAGAGAGCGAGAAGTGAGCCAAGGCCTGCTTTATGGCCTTCCACTGCAGCTTCCTCAGGTGTGCTGCATCCGATGATGAGGCTGCAGCTCCACCTCCCAGGCTCCTTCAACACAGAATGACATTCTCCCAGCCCACAATCCTAAGGCCAGCCCTGGAGGCCGTCACACCATCTACTGCAGAGTTGGCACAACAATGCTGTTTGTAAAGAGCAAGAGCACAATAAGCGTTTAAATTTAAAAAATTAGAAAATTCATAACAAATCAAC
The DNA here is from genome assembly GCA_033000465.1 of Sciaenops ocellatus. NCBI lineage: Eukaryota > Metazoa > Chordata > Actinopteri > Sciaenidae > Sciaenops > Sciaenops ocellatus. Next base: position 23,601,283 of record CP136881.1, read on the forward strand.
AATATGTGCCACAGCTTTGGAACTTTCACTTTCAAATTGCCTAATTTTGCCTAAAATTGCCCGGCCCCGACCATTGCTGCGCAGCAGCTATAATTGTTGTTTGTATTCATCAGTGATGGTGTGCACAACATGGCCTAATTCTGTTAGTAAAACAATGTAACAATTCGTGAAGATAAGATAAGATTTTACTTGTGTAATTGTCCCCTTTCTTGCCACACTCAAAAGCCTATTATAATACTAAATGTCTCCAATATTGGAGGGAGCTATAAAATATCCGCTATAAGGAAATAGTGTGTTGTAGGATGTGTACATACTGCTATGAATCATGGGTGGTAACTAAATGAAATACATTTATAGTAAATTGTAAATGTATTACAATAAGTGACAAGATGCTAAGAAATTTGAAGAATAAGTCTGTTATACAGCCTGTCACAGTGCAGGTCAGTGAGGTTAGGACTGACAGGAAAGTTTCATGCTTCATAGTCATGAAAAAATGTCAGTACAGTGCAGTTAACAAACACAGAGTCAGGTTCTGAGTTCCATTTAATCGATCAACACAGAACTTAACACATTTCAAAAAAACAACTGTCACAACAATAGTTGTGCGGTTCAAACACAGTGCCCTTATTGTGAAAATCCCCAGGGATCCTAACAGTTATGAGAAAGTAGCCGAAATATCCCTTTATATCACTTATGAAATGGTTATTATTTAGGCGATTTGTTGTGAGTTTGTATTTAATTTGTTACGCTCTTTTTAAATTGACGGGCGCTGTAGCCAACATGCTTCAAAATGCGGAGCTTTTACTTTGAAGGCTGGTTCCGGCTCTTGACTTCCTTTTTCAATTTTCATTGTACAAGTTGGAGAAAGGAACAAGTGGGCACTTCGGTGTGCTGAATTGCATTGTACGTCTTACGTCAATGAAATAGGAACACCCCTAAAAATGGCATTTTTCATGGTACGATGTGAAAGCTTGATATGCTAACAAACAGCACCCCGTGCAACAGTTGCGATGTTAACGCTAAACGAACTCTGGCTTGTAACAAAACGACCTCTCATTTTGACATTTATCACGATTTCCCAAACTTATTTAACTTTTCACACTTGTGTGCAGGATATTCGTGCATGGTGTGCAAGTGGAAGTTAGTCACTGACAGCAGTTTTTTCACTGCCAATCATGTGGTGTAGCCGAATCGTTTTAGATCCTACATTCCCTGAAGGCAACGTGATAGGGGAAGGTCTCTAGCCTTTTGGTTGAGCTGTCTGTCATGATTCCACACCCCTCTCAGTTGATGCCACGCCCCACCACGCTAGATCTGGGTCAAAAGTCTGAAACTGAAAAAGAAAGATCTGAAACAGAATTTTTTTTTTTTAAACTGTAAAAAATAAGATCTGAATCTGAAAAGATAAAACATGCAACTGAAAGAAACATATGAAAGTGAAAAATGAAAATAAATAATTTATTCAAAAGAATTACCAGAGTTGATCATAATTGTATTTAACCTGAAAAAAAATGTGTACACTTATTTTTATTTTGAATACGTTGGTGTATTTTTCAAAATTCAAGATCAAAACTTGAAATTTCAGTTTCAGATTTTATGTTTTCAAGTACAAAACTTTTGACCCTAATCTAGCTCCATAGTGTTTTCTATATTTTTCTGTTGAAACTCATTCCTTGTCTCATTTTTCTTACATCTTATGTCCTTCCATTCTTTTATGCTTTGTCTCTCTCTTCTTTCTTTCGGTCATCTGTATAGTAAGAATGTGTGTTATGTGAAGTCTTTCAAAGAATTGATTGATACTGATACTGTACTTTGTGCAACACCAAGGAAGGTTTTATTGATATACTGCATCCAATTCTAGTAAATACAAACACATTCCATCTGGGATGAACTGTCCTCTAAAGGCTGTTTGACATTCTTGTTTTATTTGTGTGCAGCATGTACTCTTTTCATGTTCTGTTGGTTATTCTTGCATATGACTGTGTTGTGAATAGGCCTTTTTATTCTTGCAGTTTTTACCAGTTTTTATGATTGTTAATTCTGAAAAATGTAAAAGAAAGGTGTTTGACTGTTTTGACTGTGGGGAAGGTAAGTGCAACCTCAACAAAAGGACAACAAAACAACAACAAAAAAAAAAACAAAGTGGAGTGAATGGAACACAATGGAAGTTGTTAATGCTTTAGTTTACAGCCCACACTTTAGAAATCTGCTGTGATACATCACAGGTGAGAACAATGAGGATAGGTAAACATACATACATATGTAGTTCCTACAACAACAACAAGGCACATCTGAGAAGTTTGCCTTTAAATCTTAAGTTTTAAATGTGTGAATAATTTTGTGACTAATTTGCTATATCTCAGGCTAATGAGTTCTCATTTAATGTGTTTTTATTCTAATGTCTGGTTTGATGCAGGAGACAATTTTCTCCTAACAGAGATAAAGTAACCTGAACCTTAATGATGTGTTTTTACTTTGGAACAAATGGTCAGATTAGCAACACTCCCTCTTCCACTTACTTATTCTTTGTCTTACTGCTGTTTCAGGGAAATCATGGTGTAAGGTTTGGAACTACAGTTCTCATAATTTGGAGTAGATGGGGGAGGTAAAAAGGATGTATAATGTAGGTATATATTCAGATAGTTAGCTGAGGATCTCTAACTATATGCTGTAACAACCACAGAGGTTTACACTCTCCACCCAGATTATACTGCACCTTTAACACAGATCATGGCCCCGATTAACCAGTAGCAAATGCTCAAGCTGTGACATGTTCCCTCACTGGCTTCCCAGCTGTGAGTTTGACAGAGCATTAGCCCAACATAACATTTCCATTTCTTTCTGTGGTGGGATATGTCCTCTCTGTGGTAGCCACTTTACAGTAATCTAGAGGGAACCCAATGGCCAAAGCTATTTCCTATAACTTATATATATATATATATATATATACATATATACACACACACACACACACACACACACACATATATATATATATTTCAATGCAATCATTCTGCATTAGCAATTCCCATTCAGTGGCGACATTAAGTGCTAATGACATAAGTAGTGTGACATTAATAAGTGCAGTACAAAGTAAAGGAGACGGGCATACAGTCATGCCATTATATGGATGAAATATCCAATTAAAATGTATTTGCAGTCAAAGTTTTAAAGATGCGTTCAACACAAAGCTTCTGTCTCATGTGGGAAAGAAAAAAAGATAAATTTGTATTAAATTTCCCCAAGCTAGAGCCTACCAATTAAAAGAAAACAAAAACAAAACCAACAAACAAAAAACATGAGTTTAAAATGAACTTTCAAACTCAAGCTCTTTAAAAGCAGTGTAATATTAAGAAGGTTGGAAAGGAATATAATATTCATAACTATGTTTTCATATGGAAATAAGAATTATTTTGTGTCACCTTAGAATAATCCTTATATATCTACAGATGTCTCTTACACAGAGTCCGCTATTTTTCTACAACAGCTCAGAACGGAAACTGTGGAGGCCGCGGAAGTCCCGACATAGAGCCAGTGTTTAGTTAAGAGGACCTACAAAGTCAGTGTACTACAGAAGATAAGGTGGTAACAGTAGAAATGAATGTGACTAGTTAACAACATCTTACAGTACTAATGATGCAAAAATGATTTGTCTTTCCGTTTATCCCGTTAGACCCCAGCACAAGTCTAGAATGTTGCTGCAGTTCACTGAGAACTCAAAGGAGATTGTTTTTCTTACTCAATCAATGAACAGCTCTATTCTGAAACAGAAAGAAATTGCCAATCACAAGTTTTTTTATTTAAAAAACACAAGTTCCTCGTTAATTTGATAAATATGTGGCATTTGTAGTTTTTAATAAAGAGTTTGATACAACACTTAAAGCATCAGAAAGAAAAAAAAATACACAATAACTATAAATAGATATTCCCTTCATAAGAACACACAACAGTACAGCTACATGAGAAAAAAGTCACCCAATTTATAAATGTAAAAGTCACTGTGACCTGGTCAGTCCCACTTTTTTTCTACGCTGATTATGTACAAGCAACCCACATTGCTTGAAATTTCAAACAAAAGTAATGTGGTGGTTGGTTGTGTCTTGGCAAACCTTTGGCAAGTCTTTTGAATCAGGTAGAATCAGAAGAATCAGGTAAGAACCCCCCCTGTGATGTGAGCAAAACACTTGAACCAATAATGTGTTTGTCGCTTTCCACTATGCAGTGTGTCAGGATCTCCCTCACAACACAAGCTTCTTGTCATATTCTTCTTGTCTTTTTTACATTTTTAGAAACCAGTGGAAAAAAAATCATAGATATCAATATAATGATGTATGTTTATGGTTTATGGTATTGATGACAACCTAAACTACCTACAATACAAAGCTCAGGAGTGGGGTGTCGTGGGGTCTGGAGATTAAACTATGAGTAAAGTTATCTTATTTATTACAGCGCCATTTTTTCACTCTGGTCACTAGGTGAAATTACCTATAAGCTGGGCAGCATGGACTCCCTTCACATGATGTATAAAAATTTAAAATGACATTTTGCATTTTTCAACATGACATTGTGGAGTTTGTTTGTGCAGGCTGAGGTCATTGCAGGTATCTGAATGCATATTTGTCAGTAAATTCCAGCTCCTGTGGTAACAGCGTGTGTGTGTGCATGTGTGTATGTGCATGTGCGCTGACAGGCGTGACGCTGACGTGCAGAAGGCTGAAGAAATGACTGTGGTGAATGTTTGCCCCCACATACTGAGCACGTCCACTTGATGAACAATTATCATTCATTACTGCCAGCTGTCAGCCTCTCTCTCTCTCTCTCTCTCTCTCTCTCCTACCTTTGCTAACACTCTGTTTCTTTGCCTCCTCCTCTGTCTCCAACTCTCTCGCTTTTCCTCGATGTCCTTCAGCGATCGGCATGGAGCTGTCTTTCTGTCAGCCCTCCATCAGCCTATCGATTCACCGATCTTTGTCCAACCATGGACAAATGCTTGCATGTCAATTTCCCTGGTTTCTCCCGCACTTTCCTTCTCCTCAGTCTCCCGCTCTCTCTCACTCCAACTTGTTCTTTAGGTCTAAGTAGTTTTGGCAGGGGGGGTAAATAATCCATTCTAAACTTTATTTCACTGTGACAAGAAATATTGCTCTTTTAGACTGCGGGAAAAAGTGGTGTGCCAGTGGTGTTTAGAAAGACGGATAAAGGCGGGCAGTGTGCTGTTGCAGATACTGAGAAGTGATCTTCTCGTGGCTCAGGGAAAACACAGTCTGATATTCAGACTGAAAGGCCATTTTGTTTCCATTCATTATTCACTCTGACATTGAATTTATGTTTGCCATTTTCTGTGGCCGACTTGACTTTGCCAAACCAATCGCAAATATGCAACTATTCACACATTGTTTTCCTTTCAACACTGAGGCTGTTAGCTTGGAGTGGACAGACCTGTGAAATATGACGTAAGATGAGGTATCCTGAAAATATTATTGATAAGAAAGAGCAAAATATTTGCAAGATTTTCCAAAATAAGACTTCCCTCCACCAATTCAATCCTGTATTTCCAAGTTTACACTGAAAAGAGTGCTGCGTTCTGAAACTACAGTCTACAGCCATGCTGGACACAAACTGTTCCAATCATACCAGTCAGAGTCACATCTGACAAATAATATAAATACATAGAAAGCGTAAAGCTCAGTCAAACCATACAAAACAAGCAACATACATAATAAGCAAATAGCAATCGAAGTCACCAAAACCCAACGTCCACACTCCATTTCATTTTTCAACAGGTGTATTGTTCATGTATAAACAAAGCAATATGGTTGTGTCTATGTGTGAAAGAGTGTTTTCAACAGTCTCAGGAGTTCAGTCTGCTCAGGAAAAGTCCATTTCCCACAAAGCAACACAGCTCAGATCATCACAAAACCAAACCAAGAATTCATCTGCAGGCAACAGGTCTGTATTAACAGTTCAAGCAGTGCTCAATAACAGGCAATTTACAATACATTGCCTGACCGGGTAGTCATGTACCATAGTTCAGTCTTCTCCTCCTGACAAACGCCCAGAACACTTTTTACATGATCGTTGTTTGTAACAAAATCTATTGCAATCCAACCAATAGGAGACATTTCATTAAAAAACGTTAACCTCCTAGTGGCCCTATACAGTATGAAATGTGAAGGAATCACCAGACACACAAGGGTTCATCATCTGAGAACCATGAATATCTGCACATGATTTTATGCTCATTTCGTAGATGTTGGGGTCACATCAATTGTAATGTATCTATAAAAACATTTAACTCATTTACTCTCATTTACTTATGTAGAAAAGTGATGTGTGGAAAATGTTTAATATCAAGAGGGAAACCTGCCTTCAAGCACAAAGCACATAATTAAATATATGCTTGTAATGATCTGGATTTTGATAAATGCTAGATGGTTTTTCATAGAAATTGGTAAGGAAAAGCATATTAAGTTCTAATTGTATTATTCTGTGTTTCCGGGCAGTTTGTTGGAATGGAGCTTCAGCTTGAAAGACTTTGATCAATGCTTTCTGATCAATATGAGTCTCTGTGTGAGACCGAAGTCGATCCTGAGAATCAAGGCCGATCAGGAAGTTTTTTAATGCATTGTGTCAGTTAAAATAAATCTTTGTTCAGCAACAATGCAACATGTCAACTTTCAGTTAATTTTCACACCTACACACTTTAGTGAGATCACATTCTGGCTGGTTTTCCCCCTTGGTGCAATCCATTTGGGCAGGTGTGAACACAACCACACTAAGATCCTTGAGAGGAGGTGGTCCTAGACAAACTGGAGTAGTTTGTTTGTGGTGGGACCAGTCTGACCTTGATCTGAGGTGTACTCCGCAGGTTTTAGCTAAATGGCTCCTGTAGCCAGGTGTGCGTTGCATTCTGGGATGCTAACACACAAACTTTAGCAGCTTGCATGGTAACAGTAGCAGCAGGAGAATGAACTGAGGTCTTTTGTGGTCAAGTGCATTCTGCTGGGTCAGTTTTGATGGAATACTGCCCAGATAATTACCCTGGCTATGAGTAAATGCCAACCCTGCCGTTGCTCCATGTTAAATTGCACTGCATTTTTTCTCCCACAGACATAATGCACTAGCCCAGAACACAGGACCTTATTACTGTATTCACTTTTCCCAGACACATGTAGCCAGAGAGTATAGTAAATGTTCTCACATGGTTTGATGTGAATTGGTTTGCTAGGATTTTTCTCTGAGTGAAAAGAAACCATAGGGAAAACTCCAAGCTCCAAGTCTACAAACTCATCAACTGATTTAGACCAGAGCAAATGAACTGTAGGTGTGAAAATGCCCTCAGTGGCAGCAGCTAATTGAAGGTTAATAGAAATGACAGACTGATGTCTTTGGATGTCTTGGCTTGCTTGTTTATCTCATTTTCTTTGAGAAGCTGGAGCACTTTTCTGTCTCAGTCTTATTGGCTTATGTTGTATCTAGATTTCCACCGCTCTGCTTGAATGCTCAAACCACCTCATTTAATTATATGACAACTTCAGAAGCACAGAGGGAGTGGACGGACATGCTGATATTCTATGTGGTATTCTAGGTGTATTGTCTAAAATGAAATCTGTGATCCAGTATCAGATGACATGTTCATGGAATACATCATTATGTGAATGCAGAATTCATGCAGCATTGATATTTGAGCTCTGACCTTGTCACTCTCAACATGGAAACACCAGGTTTATCACAGCAGGGAGTCGGGAAGTGATGATAATAACATCCCCCCCTGGGGAAATGTAGACCTTCGGGTGGATGGTGGGGTGGAGGTGGAGGTGGACTGTTTGAAATGCTACATGAACAGCAGTCGCAGCAGGTGTTAGCACGGCTTCTACGTGAGTGGTGTAGAGCATTATATACTGCCATGATTAAAGAGGGCATTTGCAGCTCACTTCACAAAGACAGGACACATTTTCAGCTCAATAACAAGCTTTAAAGGAGCAGTCTGTAGGATTTAGTTAGTTTAGTTATATAGTTGCTGATTGCCACCCCCCTCGTGCCACTATGTAAAAATGTGAAATTGTCCTATCTAGAGCCAGTGTTAAGTTTGTCCATTGAGGGCTACTGTAGAAACATGGTGGTTCAACATGGTGGACTCAGTGGAGGAGGACATGTGGTGTCTGTAGATATGAAAGGTTCATTCTGAGGTAACAAAAACATAAAGATTCTTATTTTCAGGTGATTATACACTAATAAAAACAGTGGAATACGTCAATTACAACAGGGCCCAGTGCAAGATGTCATGATGGGCTCATATCATCTAATTTATAAATATTTCTGAGGTGGCAATCTGAATCACTTACCCATTCCCCACCAAATGCATTGTTGGAGGGCCTGCTCTCATTACAGGCCCCACCAGCCGCCCTCCTCCCCAGGCCCCTGAATGAAAGTGTAGTTATGCATATTATTTTCTGTTTTTGGCATATTCTGTAAATTTAAATCTTACACACTAATCCTTTAAGACAGTTACTCTGTCTATATCTTCTGATCATCCATGTACAACTGAACTTTATTCTTTTTGTCTGTGCCTGTTTAACAGTGCCACAAATCCAGAATTTCTCTGAGTGAGATGAATTTATTATCATTCAATAGAGACTTCTCAAGGATTGGTATAGTTACGGTTCTGAGTTTTGTCCTCAGCGTGCTGGTGTTTCAGTGCCGTTCTCCTTTACATGCAGTGCATAAAGAGATTTGTGCATATCGGTGCAAATGATTCTAACATAAGTATTATGTTACAGCTCTGTTTCTCGGAGTATGACAAAAATTCATCAATTCAGATAAAATGACAAATTGCAGTGCCGCTAATTAACATTATATTCTGCAAAGAACTTGATGACAGACCAGAACAAATCATTTGTGAGGGAAGAAGCTCCTCTCTGTAACTCAACTCCAGCAGAGTGAGGTGTCTTCTATCTGGCTCATCATGTCACATTCTTCCAGTGACACTTCAATTAATACCAGATTAATAACACTTCATAAATTAAGTGAGAAAAAACTTTACAAAACATTACAAGTAGCTTGTGAAAATCAAGATGCGTTGTTATTATGTTAAATATGTTAGATGATCAACATTTTGGTAAATATACTGTATGTATCAGATCAGTCTTGTAACTGGCAGGTAGCCAATATTAAGTGACTCCAATCAGGATCGAGCCATCCATACTATTGACATAAGGCATGGATTGATCCTACTGATCAATATTGTACTGATTACTTGGATGTTTATGTTGGAATGTGTATGTACATTGTTCTGTAATTAATGGACGGACTGTTGTGGACCCCACACTTGTGTTAAATCAGGTGAATTCTACATATATACCTTACATAACAGTATTGCAGTAAACCTGCACTGTAAAATAATAATTATATATATTGTAGATTTAGATTTTTGGACAGTGTAAATTCAGTGTGCATGCAGGTAAAGTGACACAATAGCAGGGACACGTGCACACATGCATGATTTTATGGACACTGTCAGAGAGGTGCAGATTAAACTAAATTTTGGGCATGTAGTATGCTGTTCATCAACCATTCATGCACAAGTTTTCAGTTCACTGAGTAAAACATCCAGTCAAGTTAACTTACATCATTTAATAGAAGTACATTTACATCCTCTGAAACACTGAAATCTTCAAACTGAGGAGAATAAAAAGAGAGCTGACTGATTGGTGCATCAGAGCAGTTTCATAAAACACCATACAGTCACCACACGGTTAAATTGTAACTGTTTTTGAACATGAGTGGAGGAACAAGAAGCAGCAGCAGTGTTTTTTCTGCACTGTGTGAATTGATTTAACTTTTCGGTTTGTTTACATTGTTATCAGACCTCTTGACGGATTTACCTCTGAGTTCAATACCTCTGAGTCAAGCATTTGTCAGATTTAGCGCTCCCCTCCAACACTTTATAGGTCAGGGGTTCTTAAACATTTCAGCCAAACACCAAATTTATTATCTTGCCCTTATCCAGGCTCACACACACGTGGTCTAGTCATATGGGGGTCCAACAGGATCTAGACTGTCTCAGACAAAAAAAATAGGAATCGATGCTCTGTTTTGCAGCCCAGCAGGCAAAAAATATAAAAACTGACTTCATGTGTCCTCTGTAATTATTTGTACACTGGTTCCTTTACAAAGGGAAAATGTGACTGTGTGTTAGTTTTGGTGGAGTTTAAATGGTAGACATTAAAAGCTTTGTGCAATTAATATAGATAAAGTAAAAATAAAAAATAAACACAAAGACAAAATATAAATGCAAGCAGCCACCAGTTTTTCTGTGTGCTCATTAGCATATTGTAAATGTCTTTAGCGCGCATTCAGACAGGATCAGGGAAGCTGCAAAACCGGAGGTCTTTCAATTCATTTCAGTCCGCAACACAGGGGTTGCCGGTGTCCGTAAACATTTTGCATTCGAGTAGCAATCGCAAGAAGTTTCTTCACGTTGGGATCCATCTGTTTTGGTTTGAGGATAGGAAATGAAGGAAAAGCTCCGGGTCAACGTTCTTATGGGTGTCTTCTTCTCTTCTTCTTCTTCTGGAAAACAGATTTGGGCTCACTACAGCCACCTTCTGGTTTGGGGCGGTAATGCCACCAAAATGACGTCACACGGCGAGCCAAATAGCGACGCTCCCCCCCTACCGCACTCCCCCACCACCGGTTGCCGGTTTCCCTGATCCTGTCTGAATGCGCGCTTAAGGTGGTTTCTCACCTTATCAACAGTACCATTGTTCACATCCAGATGTTGGATTTAAGAACTATTCCAGTGTGACTTATTGTATGTTAACAAGAGGTGCAACGTTTTTTCAATATCCATTTATCTGTGGATTATAGAGATGCAAAGTAAGGGCGGCCACCATGGCCCTATGCTTCAAACTAGGACACTGTAGGTTGACCTCTAGTGTCAGTTTAGCATGTGCAGGGCAACAGTCAATATACACCTGGTTGCACATGGGTTAGGTTTAGGAACCAAGTATGTATTCATATTAGTTAAAAACAAGCTAATGTTCACTTTTGGTTTCACACTGTCTAACTTTGACTCATCCATCCACCCCAGCCTCCTCCACATGGGACTTCAACGGTATATCAACGCCAGAAGGTCGTGGCCACAAATGACTCTAAAGTGATTTCTGCGTCACCGGTTGAAGTGTAGGGCCACTGAACAAGATCCAGATTTAGGATTGAGGATGGGCTCATTATTTCAAGCAGGTTGCAGATGTAAAAACCCAAATAATGTTATGCTTAGTTAGGTTTCCATCTGAATTTTGTGCAAATGTTAATCAAACCTCCAAACCTCCATTCATTTGTCTTCTCATCGCAGTGGACCTCAGCAGATGTACCTCATCATTTATTGGCTGAGTCTGTTTCCATTGCACATTATCCTATTTTGTTCTTATTAAAGGTGCAGTGTGTAAGATTTGGGGCCTTTATTTTCAGAATAAGGCAGACATGAAATATCATATTCATAACTATATTTTCATACATGCATGATCACCTGAAAATAAGAATATTTTTATTTTTGTTACTTTAAAATTTTCCTTTTATATCTACAGTGGGAGCGGGTCCTCTTTCATGGAGGCAGCCATATTGAAACACCATGTTTCTACAGACTAAACTAAACACTGACTCTAAACAGGGTCCTTAAAGTGTTGTTTCTCCATAACACCAAGAAGGTGAGGGTGATGTGAGGAGATTGCAATGCAGCAATTGGACCACTAGATGTGACTAAATTCTACACACTGGACCTTTAACACATTAACTTTTCAAACACAAAGTTTTGGGTGTTTGTTTATGTGAAAATTCAAAAACGCATTAAATGAGATGGGACTGTTCATTTGACACAATACAACTCGCTAAAAAATATCCCAGATGAATCATCAGAGCGAAGGATGAGCATCTACAGTGGAACATTTTGGGGCCTTTGATAAAATGTTAAAGGTAGTACACAGAGTACATAGAGCTTCTGTGATTGGATGTTTGGACTGAATTGTGTCATTGATGATGGATGACTAAAGATCATTCTTTTAAGAAGAGTTCCCCTACAAAACCTGGGTCAGTTTTGGATGAAATAATTATGGTGCCTTGTTTTGTTCTCATCCATAACAACAAAGCTTTTTGTCTGACTTTTGTCTGACATTAGTCTGACTGGCTTCTTTTTCATAGAAACAGTATCCAAGGCTCATAGGTCTTGTAGTCTTTAACGGACAGAAAAAACTTGATTTCTCAGCTACAAAGCTGAAATATAAACATAAAGCTATAAATTGCTGTGTTTCCACGAGGAGTAATAATGAGGATAATACATAAAAAAGTTGAATTGATAACAGATTCAGCGGATTCAGTCGGAGACTCTTGCAGCTCCACCGTACAAAGGACCGCTACAGGAAGTCATTCCTGCCCACTGCCGTAACACTTTATAATGACTCCCCTCTGTGCAGGGAGAGGAGACTCAATCTGTAATATTTGATCTTGAATGATGGGCACTATTACACAACTTACACTCTGGTCAATGCACAATGCACCTCCCTCCTTAGAGTTGATTCTATTTATACTTAAACTTATAGTCACTTTAATTTCATCTACCTCATGCCTATCTATGTAACATCCAGTACATCCAGAACCAACAACCCTTCCCATCTGACTATTTTTTGATTGAAATGTAATAAAATTAAAAAAGGTGACATCTTCAAATTACTTGTTTTCTCTGGCTAACAGTCCAATATTCAAAGATATTTCGTTTACAGTCATGTAAAGAATAAGGACCAAATCATCAAACTTTAGAAGAATGTGACATTTTTTCTGCAGCGATCATCAGTATGAATGAGCTATGAGCTAACAGATGCTAATGTATATTCTCTATCTGTGTGTCTGGGTGTGTTTGTTGCGGTGGCAGCAGTCCCCTCGCTTTGCCCAACAGGATAAACTGTCCTGCTCTGTTCTGTGCCATCCTCTTCTGTTCAGGCTCTCGCTCAAATGACAGGATCGCTATCACAAGGGACAGCCACTTCCACTGGGGAATATTTGCATGTCAGCCAGGCTGTCTGCCTCTTCCCCCATCTCAATTTGTCTTCCTTTCATTGTCTTATTTTTTGTTTTTTTTTTTGTTTTCTTGTTTCCTCTTTTATTCTACCCAATACACTCTTTCTGTCACTCATTGTCTCACTCTATGGTGGATGAAAAGCAATGGATCAGCCTCAAAGGCCTCAAAGGAAAGCAGAAACAAACTTAATCTTTTCTGTCACTGTGTATATTGGTGTTCTCAGCTCCCTCAGCACACTGATGTCCAGTCTATGACAGGGGCCCAGTAAGACCTCCAAAGCCAGAAAATGGTCAGCAATATGGCACGTATTTTTGGACTGAATGGATCAAGTTCTGATCATACAATGAGTAATTGTGGGGTGTTTGTGAGGCTCAGAAAAACAACCACTCCATTTCCAATGATTGTGAAAGCAGAGAACATGTTTTTTGGGTCAGTGTTCATCTCATCATGCTTCTGGATTTTAGCCACTACGCCACATTTGCCTCAGAGCCCCTCTGCCATTCCTGAAGGCTTGGTTCTTTGCAAAGACATTTGTTCTCTGGAATCATGAATCCTTGGATCTCAAGCTCTTGTGTGTGTACTTCCATAACATTTAGGCATTTATAAAAAAGAATAATAGTTCAAGTGAATGCAGCAGAGACTCAAGAATCCAAACCTTTGTTCCTTTGCAATTGCTGCTCAAGCATCATTTTGTTACATCCTGCCTGGCTTGTATGAAACCAACTCTTTGAATTTCTATTCATGATAACATGCAAAACATATATATGTGGCATTTGTGAAATGTCTACAACCATTTATAGACTCAGTCAGATTTGTATTCATGTATTTCAACGTAGCCTGTTGTGTTATGTTGCTACGAACACTTTGGTTACTGTAACTCGTAGACTGCCACCTACCACACCATACTAGTTAGAGCAATGAACGCAGCCACTTGCTTGTGGTCGTGCAGTGCATCACTCCACTGTTTGGCGGCCAAGTCTGGATGGCAGATCTGACATCTCCAGCTGAAGCTTTTGTAAGTCATGGCATCCCTTTTTGTTTCTCCAGGCATTGCCGCAACACTTGAAAAGTGAAATTGTCTTAGTACCATAAACCACTTGCACTTTTATAGTGGTAAAGTAGTAGCAGTTAAGGAACCTATTGGGGTTGGGTACTCGAGTGCAGGCAACCTCGCATCACCCTATTTGCTAATGTTAGCAGTGTTAGCAAGTGCTGTTGTGATGCTATCAAGGAAAAGAAAATTAGCTGGAGTACAAGCTACCATTTCAGCTAACAACTACAAGAGTGGAGAAGATGTTTGAGGAAAGTTTGGTGAAATCTAGGCCTGATCTGCAATGTGCCAAACAAAATGAACTAATTCTAAGCTAATAGGAACAAACCTTTATCGTGTCTGTATTTATTCATCAGAACAGTGAGACCTCACTGCCATCAGGGGGCCAAACAAGAAAATACTCTATTACCGGCTTGGCTCTACCTTGGGCCTCTTGTGATTCTACATACTTTTTGTTAAATCTTACATACATACTTTGCAGACTACCAGCGAGTTTAATTAATAAAATACCTGAATTAGAATGTACATTCTAGGCTGAAGGCCTGAGATATCCATTGAGGGTTTGATAGATTTGTAGAAAACAAAGAGCCACATGTGACAGACTATGATGGAGACTCAGCCCCCAAGCTCTCCCTCTGTACTGCTGATGAAGATCAGTCTGTTGACGCCAGGAGCCTGGCCAGAAACAAGCAACCGAATGACTGTGTTGACCTCCTGCAAGATGGGTCTCAACCAGCTGCTTGGGGACCAGCTGAGGCCGGTCCTGAAGCAGCAATATAACACAGTGTCAAAATGATCTTTACAGTGGACAATGGAGTCAAATAAAAGCGTCTGTTCATTTCTGCCTGGTCTGTAGCCTTCCACACCTGTCCCTGACTTATCACTCCCTAAAGTAATAGAAAGAAGTATCCACGTTTGTATGATGTCTGCTTTTTTACCTTTTACAGTAAAATATGGGCCAGTGCTCCGAAAGAGATGCTGGTATTTGGACACACAAACTGCATCCAGTGTTTTTAATCCCTCATGTTCCTGAACAGTGTCTTTGATTCTGGTTGTGGCAACCTTTTATCAAGCCTTTTCAACCATAAGCTTAAACAATCTGTCTCTCTACTGCACAATTCAAAACTGTTCTGGACTTTAATACTAAATAGCCAATAAAACCTAGATTTTACAGTTGCCTGTAGCAAGGTGGGGGCCTTTAAAACCAACAGGTTATGGATATAAAACTGCTTACTACGTGACAACTGAAAATAATAAGCCAAAGATCCTCTCTAGCCTTGCTGTACTGATCCTCGTCTTTGCTGTCCTAACTTGGACCTGTTGCATTGCAGTTCTTAACCCTCCGTGCATTGATTTAATTAAATCTGAAGTTAATCCTAACAGATAAGTTGGTGAATCAATTACACTTTCCAGGCACCGTCTGTAATACTTTGATTTTGCTTGATTTGCAGTAAAAGCTCCCACAGTCTACTAAAGACCTGTAAGCACTCTGATCTCCCGTTTGAGGCTGGTGTCCTCTACAGAACACAGTCAAACATTAGATACCACCCTTAATCTGTGCGTTGACTAATACATGACACCGCTTTACTATCTACACTGTTAACAAGGTAAACCACAAAGAAATTAATTGAAATATGCAGTACATCATGCAGTACTGTGACTGAGAGAACTTCTTGTCTTACTACAAACCTTAGCCCACATTTTCATCATCTGTATGTGGTCTTCATACAAAGATACAACCAGCTTTTCCTGATTGCGCTCAGAAAAGAAGAATTTCCTCCGTGTTTGCACTCTTCATACCTCACTGATGAAAGTAGTGCCGTCCAGCAAGCAGTAAATTTTCAGGCTGGATGGCAAACTGTGAAACAGAAAGAGACGTAGTAATGGTTTCTTTTGGGTTTTTTTTTTTTAGGCTGATTATTTCACCCAGAAGAATCATTTCCATTCCACCTAAGAAATGCATTTTGCTTTTGGACAGTCTTCGCCAAATACTCAAGAAAAATTCCAGCATCTCCACATATAAATATTTATATTAAAATCAACATAATACATTAATTTACAATAGCAGATAGCAGCTAATGAGATATGCTTAGTTTAGCTGTTTTGTTTTCTTTTTCTGCAATATTAACTTATGTAGCTGCCCTATTGTTTCTACATTTTGCCATCGTGAAAATGACTTAGTTAAAGTAAAGGAAAGTTCACATCCACTGTTTGTCAGGATGTTGCGACATGATCCGTGCTCTCCAATAAAAACTACCCAACCAAACACCGTGACCAAAGAGGCTTGTGACAGCATGTATGCACTTCAGGGTTGCTGCTGGCAACTGCAAACAAACAAATAACCACAGGTGTTGGATTGGTGTAGATTTTCATGAGCCTGATGAAAAGACTTACAAAGATTCACACGTCTTGCAGCAGAATACACTACTGATACATAACTGAGTATGATCAGTGGGGAGATTAAAAAAAAAAAAAAAAAAATAGAAAAAATGCCAGAAATCAGAAATCCACCACAGCTTCATTTTCAGATGAAGAATATAACAGATGTTCATTTCCAGTCTGGTTTAAACATAAATGAACACCGTCCCTCTTCCTTCATCTAAAACGATCACATTGGAACATCGTGGTTGGATAGAAAAAAGAAACCGGATGATGTTGTCTGGCACTGCTGCTCAATCATTTGTTGTCAACAAGCAAATGACTATAGTTAGCTCACAGAGGATAAACAAAAAAGAAGAAGAGGAGGCTTCACTGAATGTTTCTGTGTACCATAGACACATCATGGCTGGCTGCAACCGAACCTTCAAATGGTAACACCCATTTTCAGATAGCATAGCAACTAACAGTTGCCTTCTGCAATAATATGAAAAAACAACACGCCATACATGGCTGGATACCATTGAAATATATCTGTATGTCTGAATCAAATCCATTCCATTACAATGTACATTTTTAGATTAAGACGAATAGTGTATTGTCAGTCACCTCAATCCAACTGACTTTGTGTTTGCATTGTTAAAGAGCAGGCCTCGTCACAGAGACAACAGCAACGTCTGTCAATTTGCAACAGAAAATTAAATCTTATCACTTAATTTAAGCTGATGGTAATCCTGCACTCGATCCTACAGAGAACCTGAACAAGCAGACTAATGCTGATGTTACATTCAGATACAGATGTTGCTAATGTTTGTCCCAGCTGTGTTGTCACTTAAATTTCAGTGGGGCCATACATTGGTAGATAAATATGCCATTCCAAGAAATAATGTTATAGCTAATATTAGCAGGTCAAGCAGTTAACCAGTGACTCTGAATCAAAAGAATCGCTCAGAATCTGTGCTTACATTCACTTCTTCCATTAGAGTCAACAGACCCATGGCCTGCTGCTGGTCTCCTAAAGGACACAGATACAGGAAATGACTCTTGAGCGAGGCGTCTCTTTGTTTAACGGTCTCTGGCTGAATCAACCCTTGAACAAAGAGAGAGTTTTGGGCAGCTGAGGTGCTGCATTGCTTCATACTTTTGTTTTGAAAGCTTACTTTTTATTTTGTTTGTATTATTTTCATTGTGGAAAATGTATTTATAGTTTTTGCCGACAAAATGAACATATGAGTTTGTAACTTGTTGTAGGTTGTAAACATATGCCATTTTATGGAAAAAATAACAGTGTTGATATGATTTATATGACCATGTTTTGTTAAATAGAAGACAGGCTGTTAGGAGATACTATCAGAGCTAACGAGCATATTTTCACTGCAGTTTGTCTTCAAAATGCTGACAAAGAAAAAAAAAATTCAGCTGCAACACCGGTGCATTTGTAATGTGACCTTGTCTATTCTCGGTCAGAGGTAATGAATGAGCTTGCCAAGTGAGTCTTGGAAAGCAATATGAGGAATCAATTATATTTTTTGTATTTTTCTGCAAGCTGTCGTGTGAAACTGACGAGCCGCATAAGACCTGAATTTCAGATTTGTCAGCCATGATGCAGTTGTTGATACGGTTATATTCAACCTCCTTATGAGAACAACTTAGTCTGCGTCTTTCAAGGTCAAACAGGCTCTAACTGTGCATCTCAATGTCCCTCTCACACTGTCT
Source organism: Sciaenops ocellatus (assembly GCA_033000465.1). Lineage (NCBI taxonomy): Eukaryota > Metazoa > Chordata > Actinopteri > Sciaenidae > Sciaenops > Sciaenops ocellatus. Next base: position 23,619,498 of record CP136881.1, read on the forward strand.
CCGAACATGAATCATTTCTCCGGATACATTTGTAATAATGTAATTTGAAAGTAATTTCAAAGCCCCAAATCTACACTGTTATTGATGACTATGTCAAATGACCTGCAGGTACACGAGCACACACACACATGCCAGTCGATTTCACCAATTCTACCTCATTAATTCAAACAGTCTGACTTTCTAAACATCATAAATCACTGCAGGACCAGCAGCCCAACCCCTTCTCACCTTTTCCTTCCCTCTCACTTTCTCTCAGCCTTATCATCCCTCCATCTCTCCCTCTATGTCATCTATTCCCTCTTCAATCACTCCCATTTTCTCTCTCTTTTCCCCGTGCTTCTTTGGGAGGTCCAGAAAGTTTGTAGTATGCAGTCTAAATAGTGCTCTGATGGATTGGCTGTCTTCTACGGGCCTGAAGATTAGCCCAAGGGCAAACCCACTCCTGTTTCCTGTGTGCCATGCTGAAGATGAATAACTGTTTATTAACCCGATGCAGAGTGACTCCATCCCCACCTCATTATGGGCTAGGAAATATATATATATATAAAAAATCCACCGGCTGCTCTAGTTGGCCGGTGTGGGACCCACCTCCCTGTCTCTGTCACTCTTCCTGTCTCTCTCTCTCCGTTTCCTCTCTTGCTTTCTCCAGCAGATAAACCAGCAGTCTGATGTAATGTGACAGTGTGCGTTTGCTTCTTGTTTGCTCCCTGACAACCCGGGAAATTGGCTTTTCATCTTACAAAAAACACTGCACTCCATATATTAGAGGACATTCATCTTATTATGAGGGGCCGAGGGTAATTGGAAGTTTGTGCTTCCGTTTAATGGCAAGCGACTGAGGGCCAGCTTTAAAGATGCGCTGCGTTCTGGTCCAGACACGTTGTGTACACCCAATACAAACTAGCGCACCAGGCTGGAGTCGTAGTTTGAATGACATTTTAGCAAGTGTTTACACCTTTCGCTCAATTGCAAATTTATTTCAAGGAGGATTGTGCAAATGATCAGTGGTTTATTATGTCTCCTGTTGGATTTATTGAGGTCAGTTTTGCTTGGAAAGGTTGGCATAAAAATAGAGCAGATCTTTACTCAAGCACAACAAAGTTTGCAGTTAGGAAAGATATGAATTAGCAGTCATTTTTCCAGAAAACCCAATGACAGCAAACCAGTGACGTTTGAGACGTGTCAAAATCTGAGTCAAGATCAAGAAGAACTACAGTAAATGGTGGTTGAGTTCCGACCAGGCTTCAGACTGAGTCAAGACTAAGTCCAAAGAACAAAACTGTGCCGTCTCAGTGTTCTTCAAACTAGAGACGTTTGTGCCAGTAAACTCCAGTGCTAGTAAAAATGTGATTTCCCAAAGCCAGGAGCACATTTAAAAGCATTATGAGGAGTGAGGACAGTGGGTAAAAATAATTTGAGCCACTGATCCTGAAAACGGATGTCCATGTAACTACTTCATATTGCCTTAATGTTGCTGATAGCTGCCAGTTTGTTGGGCACACCATGCTGTGTAATTCAGTCATGAATTAATGTTATGATGTTTAGTATTTGTTCAAACTGTTTAAGAAAGGTGTTAATTCAACTTCATGGCCTGTAAAACACAAAGCACTTCAACAGACAGACATTCAAAACATTCAAACTACAGCCTGTGAAATTACTGCAATAGTTTTAGTTAGGTAGACTAATAAACAGGCAAAGAGTGTTAGTCAGTACTAACCCCAAGGCAAAAGAAAAGTCGGGGAGACAATGTCAGTTTGCCTAAATGTTGCTTTTTGTGATTAAGTTTGAAGTCGTAACTTTGAGAAAAGAATTTTATTGAAATGAAGTATTCTTGCACAAAGTAAATTTGCACTTCTTTCCACACATTTACAACTAAAGTAAGGATGCTTGGTTGTAACATGACACATTATAGAAAATAATCATTGCCCTCACTTGTATTGTAAATGATGCATGTAATATTAGAGATGTAATCAGTGATACCGGTGGCCAATTTTGGGGTTTTGTATTCATTCAACTTATATTTGGCTTAGACTGTATAAAACATGGTTGTCATATCTGTGATGCCACCCACAGGTTTCTGAAGAGCCGTTATGAAGCTCAGTGTGTGGTGGCTCTGGCTGCCACCATCTTGGTAGTCCTGCCTCCGCTGTCTCCTCGCTAATTCAAAAAATGGGCAAAGACGTGGAGCGTGGCTTGAGCTAAAGAGGGCTAAATGAAGCCTGGGTGCTCAAACAAGCCACCTGCGATGGCACCCACTTGTCAATCAAAGCAGCCAGGCTCTTAATTATGTATACCTTATGGCCTTAATATAATTTGAACAGGTGAGTTCTATAAAAAAATTCACCCTCAGTACAGTTGTCATGAACGCGGAAATTAGCTATAGAGACCAAAACTGTTTTTTGCAGCAGGCTGTAAACATGTTTATTTCTGCTGTGAAGTTGGACATTTTAACATGGGGGCTTATGGACACTGACTCACTTCTTTGAAGGAACTGTAATTTTGACATTTAAGCGTTGGCTTCATTTCAGAGCCATGGAGGTTGCTGTCTGGTATTTGGCCTTGACGTTCAATAAACTGCAAAGTCACAACATACTAGACACTAATTAGACTTTTACAATCAACACTTGGCTGCATTTCCCTCAATATTCTAGTGGAACATCAGTCCACTCTAACCATTATCTCAGTAAATCTGACTCAATGTCTGGATTTCTCACAAAACTAAAATAAAAATTGGATTTGTTCACACCAAAGACAACCTGTTCTGTAATATATATCAATATGTTATTTCATAGTACACGTTATATCTGTGAAAAACAAGGAAAACGATCCCAAATAGATAAACCACTTTGTTTTTACTTAAGCAAGCTGAGCACAGAAGAACTGCTGAAAATGACATACAAGGTTTACTGACTTTCAGTGAGAAACTAGTGAAGTAAAGGTAGAATCAAATCAAGTATCATCCTGATACGTTTGCAGCTCTCAAGAATACCATCACTGCTGCGCAGAAACCTTGTAACTCCAGTCACCGTGGTAACTAGGAGCTGACATTGGACCAACACGCGGAAAAAAAAAAATCTATTTCTTTGACCTGAGAGTAAACCAAACCACTGAAATCATTTTAAAAATAATACTAAAATCAACCAGAGTGAGAGTTTGTATAAGTGGAGATAGAAGGATTTTGCAGAACAATTACATTATGCAAGTACTGGTGTGCACTGTGAATAATGACTCAAAGTTTCACAACACCAAATCAAAACAACTGCAGAAAGTGTGACTGGCATTTACATGGAAAAGCTACATTACCACTGGAGAATGTGTCTGTTGTTCTGTCTTGGTAGAAATATTGAAATATAAAAAGCAATAACAGCCTTCGCTGGGAAATCAAACACAGAAACTAAATGTGCTTCTTATCTTAACATTGACTCTCCATATAAGGCATGAGTTTGTTTTGTTATAAACATTTTTTTGGTCTTTGCACTCGGTTATCTAAAAAGCAATGTGCACTTGTCCACACCTGGGGTTAGATGGAGCGTTATTTACAGCGCTGTATCCGCAGACCTTTTTGTTACCACATCAGAAGATTTCTTTATGATTTTCAGCTCAAAAAAAACAAAAACAAAAAACTCAACATTTAAGATATTTTGCCATTCAGTTTGCCGATGTGTTCACCTTCTTTTGGTATAGACACACCACCAAGGACAGAACATCACTAACAGGCTTCTCACTCGGATGTTAGGCGTAGATACTTACAAGTTTTCAAATGCCAGATAAAATGGTAGGCAGGGATTAAAAAGAAATATTCAAAGACAGTAACAGGGTTCAGGATTATCAAATTTTAAACTGTTAAGCATAACATAACAACTCATTCACCACATATATAATATTATCCCATTTTCCCTTCCCACAAGATTGTTCTGTAGCCAAAGAAAATAGGGTTAGAAAAGGGGAAATCCTCTTCCGTTAACTCATTTTTGAAGACCCCTTAAGAGTTCCTCTTTACATATCAAAATCGCCTCTATCTTTGCAAGGCAGAGGTCTTAGGTATGCTTAATGACATCGGCTCTCTGAGGTTCCAAATCATAAAACCTGTCGGTGTAAGAGAGTCTCTTATCTTCGTCCAGTCATACAGTTTGCCAAAAGCAGGGCAGTAATAGCAAAAGTAAGCCTCCAGGCTAGTTCAGTACGTATTATCTGTTCTCCCAAAAGTCCACAACATGACTCCACTGTTCGTCAAAGGGCTCCAGTTATGATAAAAATGTGACACCAGAAATCTAGCCATAAGAAGTGACCATAAGAAAAGCCCAGCAGACAGCCTTCAGAGGTGGATGTTCTATTAATCCAGATGAATTGGGTCCAAAAGGCCAACTTTGTAGGACTTCCCTTGCTCAGTCTAGGGTTGTCCCTGAAGCAGTAGCTCCATTGAACCTGACTAAGCTAGCTAGCTGCACAGCTGGGCCAGCTCAGGTTCAGGAGAAGCATTGGGAAGCTTGGAGTTAAAAATCTGCAGAGAGTCCTTGATGCGCGCCACCTCTCCGGCCGAAAGCTTGAGCCGATGACGCAGCAGACAAGAAAACAGGTCAAGTGGCTGTGGTGCTGGTGGAGACAGCCGGTTAATTCGGTCTCTCATCTCCAACAACATCAGGAAGGCAGCATCCTGCGTGCCTTGTGTGTAGGGGTAGTCCAGCTGGAGAATCAGATCCTTGATGCCCTCAGGGTCAAAGTGCATGCTGTATCCAAACACTTTGAGTGTGTTGATCTTCATATACCCCAGGTTGGACGTCTGGTCATCCAAGTCCAACGGTTCATAGAAGAGAGTTTCATTCACTGTTGGATCATCTGTGACTATGCGACTTCGCAGGTAGATGTGCACTGTTTCAAAGAAGGACTTCCATTTGTTGCCCAGAGACAGTGTCCAGTTGTAACACTGTGCTGTGGCGCCAGCGTCTAGTCGAGTTCTCTCCCAGTCGGGGAAGTCAGGCTGGTTCACTGGCATGAACCAGCTCTCGGAGTGACTTCCTCCAAAAGGATTCACATAAATCGCAGGCACTGGCTCCAGTGTTGAATTCTTAGTCAAGCATATCTGGAAAGAAATGCCCATCAGCATGTGGATGAGATTGGACTTGTTTTTGTTGCTCTTGAGCGTCAGCAACATTCTCTTCCTCCAGGCAGGATTGAACCAACTTCCCAGGCGGACGTCGTTGCTGATGTAGATGGCGTGGACCTCTATTCTGCTGTCCAGTCTCTGAAGCAGGTACTTCACCTAAAGAGGAGTTCATAAACTGTGAGATCACAATCACCTTTACAAGTACCGATAACAAAAGACAAATCACTTACACACTGGTTCTCAAACTGTGTATACTTATGTAGGCATTTCAGTTTCTAACACAGGCATTTCTGTTTTTGGTCTCCAAACCCCAGCTAAGATTACGTGATGATTTCTCAGACTTTAAAAAGCTCCTCCAGAGCCGCAGAAGATGTTTTACAACCTTTGTTTACAGGCTGAGTACTCCTCATGAAGACTAAACTGACTTGTGTGTAATGTTATAGAAAAACGCCTAAAATATGACTTGTTTTGAAAGCCAAAAATGTAAGTCTATCAATGGGAATCAATTATAAAAACGCACACAAAATCAGATTAAAAAGAAAAGTCCTTTAAATGTCCATATTTATTTTTTTACTACCTGTCTTTGTAAGAGGCTTCTCTCCTTGCATTGCAGACAAAGTGAAACGTTTTCTGAGCCAGACCTGCATTCGAAACTTCCATATAGATTTGGATATACTACTCCTATTATTAACTTCTATTAAACCTTTGCATGTTGACTATGTTCTGAGTCTGAGACTTTCTTTTTTGTTTCTCTCAGAGATTGTAGATTTTTTGCAGCACTGCAGCATTTGTGTAGATCTACAACACAAACATCTAGTTTTTCATTTTCATCACCGTTATTAGGTGTAGGTTTGTGTGTAGGCACAAGGAAATGCATCATTTCAGAGATACTGTACTATTTGGTCCACAGATGTTTGAGAACCAATGGAACACATATAGAAGAATTTCTGAGAACCTCAGCATCAGGCATGTCCAGGTCCAAGTTCAGATAGTGGTCCAGAGATGCAGCGATGCTTGGCCGGCAGGAACCAAGATGTAGGAGGTTGCCGTGGTGACAGGATCCACAGCGGGTTGCGTTGTCAGTGGCACAGGAGGAGCAGGAGGTGGACGAGGTGCCCACAATGCACGGAATGACTCCCTGGCAGATGGGCTGCTCCGAAGGGCAGATACAGGTCTTCACCTCCTCAGAGAAGGAGCCCAGCACTCCATGTTCATTGCAGTAGAGCAGAGACTGGGCCCTGTTCAGCCAAAACCCAACAGGCCTGCAGAGGTGAAGAGAAAAACAATACGAGTACAGCACATTCCAACACAGAGGAGGTAACTTAATGCCTGATGAGTCATTTCAGCAGGTTGAAAGGCAGTGTTTTACCTCTAACCCTCAGTCCCTCTTACACATGGCTGTAGTTGGATGTGTTCAGAGGTGTGTTTTTTTTTCATGGTGTGTTCAGGCGAAGTGTTTTCCACATATGTCTGTTATATGTCACCTATACTCCAGTATCTGTCCCAACAAAAGACTGACATTTTTGAGGTATTTTCAGTTATGCTTCATGATATTTTAGAATTTGTCATTTCCTGGTAAACAATAATCATTGTTGATGACTCATCCTGCACTCGGGGGTCACTCTTTCTCACTTATGACGTTGCCAGAGCAGAGTAATTCCTGTTTGATACAGTCTATAAGTGATTCTGAGAGCCTCTACATGTATCTCTTGCCAGGTCTGACTGATTACTGTACAAAAGCACAACTTTACAACTTTATTTAGTGATTATAGTGAATACATTTGCTGGTTTTCCATCTAACTGCTGCTAACAATCAGATGGTAACAGCACTGGGCGCAGCAGCCAGACTGCTCAGGCTCGACCACAGCCTATGAGACCAACATAAAGTTATACTACCAAGGTGATTTACAGACTTTTCTGATGGAAAGATAGCTAAGTAGCAAACACTAATTATTGTTAGCTTGGTCAGCCATATAACTAACGGATCTGACTCAACCTCGAATGCCAGGAGAAGAATCATCTTGGTAGGCTACTGGATTCCCTGCCTGGCTAGTGGAAAATATTGGTACTCACTCATAGCCCTAGCTGCAAAGCATATCAGTGGGGGTGTAACACACACTTGCTATTGACTATTGTAAATTCCAGTCAATATCTGCGATAAATCCCTTCCTATCTGCCCATTTTTACAAGAAACGCATAAAAATGAGGAAGCACATAGCACTCTGATTTCAGTTTCATGGGGACTTTAAAGCTCTGTTTTTCCCAATCATGTGACACTTTATCAGTCATCAACATACACAATAAATTGCATCTGGGGAGGTGAGTAACCTAGTTTGACAGAAATCCTGGAAGCAGGTGAAAACATCTGACTTGGGTCTGTCCACTTTAAGAAAATATGCTTACGTATGTGAAAAAGTGCACTGATTCACCCACTGCGTCTTGTTTGCTTAATCTATACACAAAACAGTAACATAAAAAAAAAACAATAATCCGTAGTTTAAAGGATAAAGATAAGGATAATAGTCAGTATGTATACGGAGACCATTTTTTGCTTGCTGTGATGATTCTCCCTCTTCATACTGGCTGTGATGAGATCCTTTCATGAAGGTGTAAGTGATGGAGGATCATTTCCACAGTCCAAATCTTACAAAGTCTATCTGAAGTTAATATGACACTTCACCAATCTGACTTAATCAAATCAATCTTCCAAAGTCTTTTTAATATAAAATCTGATCTCTTTTTGTTCTCTCCACCAGAGCTCAGCAGAGAGAATGAGAAGACTGTAACATCACAAAATATCCACTTGATTTGATGAAGTCAGACTGCTGAAGCCCATTATAAGCTTCAGATACTTGGAAAATGTCTTTGCAGACTTTTTGGTCCAACATTGGAAGCATGTTAGGAAAAGATGTTTTAATGGCTCTAAGATAGTGGTTATTGTAAGGTAGGAGGCAGACTCAAGAGGTTGTGTTCGAGATCCCCATGGGTGGACATTTATTTCCAGTGCTGCCATCCTCACTACAGGGTGGTACTCTCCCCTAATATCTTGCATCGAGATACAATAATTTAAAAATATCATTACTTAAAAGAAACACAGATTTTCCATGGTCTCATGGTCCAGCTCATTACTCTCCATCATTCATAAATTAAGAGCGAAACAAAAATGAAATCATCAACACATTACCCCTTTAAAATGGTATCTCCCTGCAACATAATTGGTGATGTCATCATATGCATAACAAGCGGCGTGTTGTGGGGCAGCCCACTCGCACACAATGGTGAGAAATGGTAGAGGTGAGTCCACTTTGTCACAATGGCTGATATGAAAAGGAGCAAGCAAAAACTGTTTCAGTATACATATATGTATACAGTTACCCCCTAAATTCTAACAGGCATGCAGGCTGCAACATGCAGCAGCTGCAACCAGAGGAGCTAATTGTGGTTGTTGTGATTGTGATTCCAGTTGATTCCAGAAGCATCTCTCTGCTCTATTCAGAGAATACGGCTGTTCTATTTTAGACATATGTTGTGACCAACTGCGTTGAGCAGCAATGGTTATTCAGTTCATTAAGGAATAGTTACAACACCAGAGTAATCACCTCCCACCTCTATTATGACAGACATGAAGGTCGCTTCAATCCTATGTGAATTTCTGAAAAAAAGGAAAATAAGCTTCTCGCACAGGAAATAAAGTAAAGTAAGCAGTGCCTGAAAGTTTTAATAAGACTAAAGACCCCTAAATCTATCAAACAATTACGTTTTTCAGTTTTTGAGTGGTAGTCATGCTCCCTTTAATCCAGCAGGATGTGCCGGTATTGAGTGGGTGGAAAGCAATTAAATCTTCATTATCTTTCAAAAACATTAAGTCAGTCACCACCTGTATTTCTCATAAGAACTCACACATTGTCACTTTGTACTTAAGTGAGTGTGTAATACTGTTCAAGGGTGTAATTCTTCCAATTGGCAGTTAGTTAATATAGAAAGTAACATGGAAAAGCCTAATAGGCATGAGAAGGCGAGAGGGCTTTTGTAAATGTCAAACTGAGACTGTGAGGCCGAGGCTATTTTCTGGAACTGGACTTGAATGTCACAAAAGAAAGAAAGGAAAAAAACAAACACATATTATTGCAGATGCAGAATCTTCATTGAAAGGCAGGTGTTTTTTTTTTTCTTGTTTTTTTTAACATTGGTTAACAAACTCAAAAGAGGAGGATGAAGCAGCTACAGATAAGAAAGGATAAAAAACAGGGTAGAAGGAATACTTGGAGGTGGAGAAACTCCAGCTCAAGAAATAACTGGAACAGGCAATCAAAGAGCTAGATGTTGCCCAAGGTGTACAAGAAGAATCTGGAGGTAAAAGACAAGCTGGTCGCCAAGACACAACACTTGACCACTGACCACAGACAAGAGGAAGGCTCACATAATAGATGAAGAAGAGGAGAAGCAGTGTGAGGAACTGAGGCACAATATGTCATGGCTGCTGCCTCCAGAGGTACCAGAGTAGTTCCCTAAGTGCCAGCAGGTAATCAGAGATCAAGGCATTGATCGGACGGATTAATATGCTCCAAGGAAAAACTGAAGAGGCTAAGAGGGAGCATGAGACGCAAGGAAGCAGCCAACAAAATAGTTTGAACAGTCACAAACTTACTCAAAAGGGATCCAGTAAATGTTCTTAATTCATTAACCATTGGTTGATATTATTATTGACTATCCTCAACTATGACTGCTTGACATTAACTATAGCAAGAGCCATTGTGGTCAACAGAAGAGCGGTAGAATCACACGGTCATCCGTCATCCATGGAGACCAGAATTGTCCTCAGTCAGTAGGATGTAGCGTAAAGGACAAAGTAAAGCTGAGCAATGGAAGAGGGAAATATGAAGTGATGAAAAATGATGATGCACCACTTCACTAAACGAAAATAACATTTCAAACATTTCAGTAATTACAAAAGAATGAGTCATTCTTGTTTGGTGCCACTCAGCAGCTGATTCGGAGTTAATCAGGTTGGACTCTTAATTAAAGTGGTCAGTGTTTGTCGATTCCCAGGTGAATCATCACACATATCGCTTCATTAACATAGTATCTTATCATTTATCATTTACTATATATTCCTAATGATATGCTAGATTTACAATACATAAGAGGAAATAAATCAATTGACATAAACTAGACATAATTATATGTTTTCCTACATATTTAGTTTGTCATAATCCAATGAAAAACATGTTAAGCCTTCTTAAGCCAATTATTTTAATGCTTAATCAATTCTCCCCTGCACCTCCTTGTCCTTTTGTCTTTTTAATGTAATTATGATACAGTAAATGTATACATTATTTGTTATATATATTTATTGTATATAACAATGTAAATTGTATTTCACTTTGTTGTTTTTTTGTTTAGACCTTTGAAATATTCCATATATTTTGTTCCTCATTAATTTATCATAACTTCCTCAAATATTATCAATATTTTCTATACCTTAAGAAAATCTTTTCTTTTTTTAAATATTCCAAGCATAAACTGAGTTCAAGTAAAGTGCAGGAGGTGATAAATTGACGTTTATATGCAACATTTTGGATTTGGATAGAAGCCTTAAACAACGATGTCCCTAGATGACACTGATGTTTACAACATATAAATCCCATTTTCCAGAGATGAATTGAATCAAATTCACACCTTACGTCATATTATTTAAATAAATGGGATTATTTATATATGACAACACCTTTTTTCAGGGGTGGCTGTTTGGTAGGACAGTGGAGATGAAAAGGCAGACATACATAAATTACCATCCACTTTGGTAACAGCAGCAACACGTTTGGACTGAAAATTGGCTCTGCAGAGATTCTATCCCCCAGCTGAGTTCAAGAAATCACACACAACATTGCCCAAATGCTCGAGAAATTCCTTCCCCTCAGGCCTGTGTAAATAGACAAATATGAATGATGATAAAACAAATGGATTTGTGCAGAAGAAAATAGAGCTTCTGCAGCTGAGCAGCCCTTAATAACTTGTTGTTGCTGGCACGATCTGGGTTAAGACTCTGAGTGACAGAGGTGAGGCAGAGAGAGGGAGGCGACACAGAGGTGACTGAGGGAGAGAAACAAAGACAGAAAGGGAGACAGACTGTGAAAGAGAGAGAGAGGGGTGGGGGGGGATCGAGTGATGGGTAGAGGAAAAGGACTGTCAGGGAAATGAAAGTCCTCTGTAAACAAGTGCCGAGCTGTCAGAGCAGGAGAGGACTTGATTACAGCATGCCACGATACTACGTATCTCACCCCACAAGGGGCCCCTAACTAGATCTTTCAGCTCTCGCACACTTTCCTTTTCCCTTTATTTCTCTCTTAGTCTTCATCCCGTCATCACATCTCTGTCCTGTCTCCTACATTCCTTCCTGTCTCATCATTCCTCCTGCGTTTTTGTTCACGCCTCTCTTACTCAGCTTCCCTCCATCTCTTAACACCTGCTTTTCACAGGCCTGTCTTTGTTTTTTTATTTATTTTTTTTTCTCCCCATCTGCACGGCAACTAAACTGCCACGTAATGACAGCTGAGTGAAGCTCATGAGGGTATTTAGCTGAGAAGTCAACCACAGGTTTAGAATACACTCAGGTAAAGGGAGTCAGTTAGCCTGTCAAATTATTAGTAGACGGTGCTTTCAAGCACAATGTTTGCTCTTTTCTTTGTCTGTTTGGCTGCGTGTGCTCCTACTGAGCGCTGCTCAGTGGTTGGTGTTTTGCAGCCCAGCATCCTGAGGTATTACATCAATATTGGACAATTCTGCACATCACGACTTCTAACCAATGCCAACATTCAGTGCCAGTGTAGCAAGTATTGTGCCTTCAGCAAGTCCTCCAAACAGAATGACAAATGACTCTGTTCGTCCATGGCCTCTAAAGAAGAAGAAGAACTTTATTGATCCCTCAATGTTCACTCAAGTTTTACATATATAGGCCCAAAATACAACCACACACACAAAGGCTTCATAGACATGCAAATGTCAAGAGATGGTGGAGTGATGGGAAACCATGTAGCAGCGTTCTGGGAGCAGTTAGGTGTCCAAGGGAAGCTCCTGGGCTTCTTAGCAGTGGTCAGGTACCCCTCTAGCTACAAGTCCATGCTCCATCCTGTTAACCAAACACCCGGTTCCCAAGCAAAGTCCCTATGGACTGAGCTATTGTCACCCCTAAAATAACATATAGGAGTGTATTCTGTTTCGATGCACCCATTAGCAGGACGACACCTAAGCCGTTTACTGATGAAAAATGATATGAAACAAATAAATCTGTTTTATGATTTGGCAACAAGATGGTTAAGGTTTGGCTAGGTTTAGGGAAAGATCATGGGTTGGGTTTGGGTTACTTCATGTACAACTGCAAACAAAAAACTGACACTCACTGTTGGCTGGAAATAGGAAAGGAACAACAGTCTCCTATTTTAAAGTCAGATTCATCTGTCGGAGACAGATTCATCACAGACCTCAAGTTAAAATTCACCCAGACCACCCAGTTTCCATGCGTACTGTAGAAAATGTGAATTTCCTGTTCAGCAGCAGGGCTGAAGAAATAAAAATGTCAGAAATTCAAGGAAAACTTTTAAGTTTTAATTCTTGGCTGAGGTCAAGAAATAAAAAAAGAGGGTCAAGAGGGAGTGTGGGTACAATAAATCTGATGGAAACAGATTGTTCTGATACACTTTGACATTTCATTGTCTGTTTCTGCATATGCTGCAGACAAAGCATTCATATAATGCTGGCGTTCACTTCCATGTGCCTCTACTCCACCTGAAAGGCCAAGAAATTCAGAATAAAAGGAGCTGAGGTGTCGGGGGTGTGTGTGAGGGCAACGTGCCTGGTTTAAGTGTAGATGAGGGGCACTGTTGCATGCCACCTCCGCCTCTCTATCATCACAGCAGCTGATAAAAACACCACAGGGTGTAATTAATTCATAAAACACACACACAGACCGACACTGAATCTTAAGTGGAAATGTCATCTTGTGGCAAAGAAAGAGTCAAGTGATCATTTAAGCTTGCCACGTGTCAGACATGAAGGACAGATGAGCCAAACGCTGCCTGATTTACGATTCGTTGAGTGGCAATTTCAGCTTCATTTTTTTCTGGTAATCAGTTCTGTTGGGTGTGATGACACCACGGTCACCAAAGTCAATTCTGAGATCTCTGAATGTAGCAAAGTTGCCAAGAATTGGTCAGATGGAGCAACAAATGAGCAGTCAGACAATCTTACAGGTTAAAAACATCAGTTTAGCTAAATTCACGAATATCACTTCATTTTAAGGTAAAACGGAAAATGTTGTCATGTTGAAACACCGTGTTTCTACAGTAGCCCAGAACAGACAAACTAAATACTGACTCTAGACAGGGCCTTTCAAATGTTGTTTCTCCTTTACACTAGGAGATTGTGTATGTATATGAAGGGAGTAGGCCCAGATGAATAAAAAAATGGTCTAATGTGTGAATAAAAAAAAAAAGCTACTGACAAACATATGAAAACCTCCCACGAACCACGAGCATGCACTTTTGAGATAGTTCCTAGCTTGTCAGTGTCCTGACTTCTGTCAAGTAGTGAAAGGTTACCGGGCTTCATGAGGTAAAAATAACAAGCTTCATTCCGCACTGCACATTAGATCTGCTTTCAGTAACTGCTTGAGTCATTACAGTATTTTGTATTTTAGATTATCCATCTATACATCCATCTACATAGTGTTGCTACTGCTCTCAAGCAGTTACACATCCTCACCACTGTCATATCTGATGACAGAAGAGCTGGAAGAGCCAAAATCACTATCTACAAACACATGTTTTTCGAAAGAGATCTGCTTAAAACGAGTAACTGTGTGCCCCACTGGCATGTGTCCCACCCTCCTGTGTATATAACTTTTGGGGTTTTGCTAAAATTTCAAAGCTGACTTCTTTCCAGACAGATAGCTCTGAGTTTTCCCAGTGTGCCCCACTTGAGGCGGGCTGTTAGAGAGCCTACAGCTGTAATGAATCAGCACAAAGCAGCCGCCAAAACTCCCGGTAATGACAAATTATGCCTTCCTCATTTAGTTTGTTTCCTGCCAGTGTATCCCAGTGGGTTACCTTTCTCGGGGGAGACTGATGCGAGGTTGTTTGGGACAGCGTTTGCTCAGGGTGAACAGTTTCCTCACGATCTTCTGGGCTTTGCCTAAAACCATGACAGCGCTGGACTCCAGCTGGGCGTAGCGCTTCTGGAGAGACAAGTCGGCTGACCAGAACTTGGCGATCATGGACACGTTCAAGAACCGGTCAGTGGGCAAGCGCTTCAGGAAGGCTTTGAATTCATCTGCAGGGAGAACGGCAGAGACAGGGAGGAGGGCAGAAGTGGAGAAAGAGAAAAGAGAACAAAATTAGACTCAAGTAATTTATATGTTAACACCCTTTTGGAGCACTGCAAAAACCTATTCACCACAATCTATTTTACTCCTAGTGGCATAGATAATGAGAGAGAAGCTGGGGGGAGTTTCATGTGTCATTAAAATACAAAAAAAGCTGTTATATTTTAATGAATTGCCATTATGGAGTAAACACCTGTGCTTCAATCTGCAGTTAGACTCATTCACCTCATCATTAGAAGCTCAGAGTAGCCTCATTTGCAACATTGTCACTTGGAAATAAGAGTTACGACTGTCACGACTGACAGCACAGTGTCACGTACAGATGGGCGCTTTCATTTATGTTGTAATTCTTTCCTTAAAAACAAGTTAAGGAAACAATCCATAATCACAAGCCGAACAGGGTGATAAAAGCATAGGGAGATCTTCCGTCTGTGGTGCTCTCTTCTAAAATGCAAATGCTCAAAGAAACTGCTATGGATGTCATTCACAGGTAATGCTGCAGCTGTCACAGCAAGTTTGTGTCACAACCAAACAACACAGAAGGTAAAGAAATCTAAATCTTCACACAAACCTAATATCACATCTCTGTCAGTCCCAACATGTCAGTCAAAGCCATTAAAGCATTTGAATCAGTCTTATTTGTAATGGCAGTAAACATGGACATGAATTCAATACACTGCTGTCAAACCGTTGATGAAACACTGGTTTTGAAACTGCAAAGTCTGAGATGGATGTCTCCACAGGTCAGAGCCAGAAAAATCCCCAATGATTCATTACCTTTATGTTGAATTAAAATGCTAAAAGGGTACTCACCTGGACAAATGTCCATATCTTTCAAACACCCACTAACTTCCTGTTATATATTGTAGTAGGGATAACCCTGATGATTTCATCAGAAAGTGTCCTCCATTATGAGCTGTTTCAACACGCCGAGAAACATTCCCATGATGATGGAGTGCTCTTTAACACTTTAACTAGACATTTTGTGAATGTGTTCATCCCCATGTGTCGCACCAGGAGCTCGTAATTATCAACTTTGAGATGTGATAATAAGTCCTTTTCCACTCCACTCATGAAGAACTGAAAGTTTAGAGGGCTAGACAGTATAAGTTCTTGCAGCAATTTTTGGGTTGATGCCATTTCTTAGACAGATTTAGTGCAAAATGTAATGTTTTGACCAAGATTTGTAGATTACTGTAGTGTTGCTGAAGGATGAGTGCTTCTCTTCTGTAAATTGCTCAGAAACCTCTGATACACAAAGGAAAGCCATTCATCCTCTGAATACCCAAGGTGTCTAGTTTGTGGTTGTACAGATCAATGAAGCTGTGATTCTCCCCAAAGGTCACAAGTCATTTTATACAGTGAGCTCAATGAAAAGGCTGCCTAGCATCATCACACATGAATACAACTAGGCACATTGAATCCACAAGAGTCAGCTTTACAGTCATTGACATGACATTCAATACTGTTTAGTATGCAGAAATATTCAAATACACATATTTATACAGCATGCAAATAAAACGCTAGGTTCTTTCCGAAAACTGCGAAGGACCATCATGAAGTGCTCTGTAAAAAGGACACTTGTTGGTACCCATTTTTTATTAGATATGTTGAGGGACCAACTCTATTGAATATGACCATGTCAGTCTTTACATTGACAAAATTTAGCTGAACCTTGGAGTGTCAGCATCTTAGCACATGTTTCATTTTACTAGTAAAGTCAGCTAACGGGCTAAGTAATGTCAGTTACAGCACCATATAGTGTGTATATGTGTAAATTTTGGTAACATTAGCTATACCAGAGTAAGTGAGGCTGTAGCAGCAAAAAAACCCTGAATGGAGTGAGGGTGTGTTTTATTGCTGATGAATTCAACTTCTTATTTGTAGAAGGAACATTTGTGTCATCTTTCTAAAGCTTTGAAATCATTCTGAGAGCAGTTTGCTGTCCTGCTGGTGTTTCTGGTTGAAACATTGTGAATATGAACAAGAAAAGGTACTTTGAGATTTCATTTAATTTTTACCACTTAAGACCAAATATGCGTCTGTAAGGTGCTTTTATTTAATAGTATATATTATGTAAGCTTTTGCTTTTATTACAAGTGGAAACTCCTCGGGTTTTAGATAGAGTGCTGAGCTGTAATTTAAGTAAATGTGTCTGTGACTTCACTGGCCTCAAGCTGCACTGAATGAAATTTTGGAAACAGCTAAGTTTTCCCTGATGGGCACCTTCAGAACACCATCCACTTTGTTGTATTAGACACATGGACATAAACTGTCTGAGCCAAACTGAACAGAGAAATTCAAATCAAATGATTATAATTTCAGTGTGTGTATGTGTGTGTCTGGGCACTGTTGGAGTAAATTACACTGAGAATAATGTCGGCACAGGAGACTCAGCTCATACTCTGTGTTAGGTTTGCCAAGAGCGTTCCGGTTCTGAGATCATTGTAGTTCCATTATGAAGCAGTGGGCAAATATTATACCAGTATGAAGCCGCTGGGAAACTTGAACCTATTATTTCTTTTTCTCCCAAAGCCAACTAAGTGAGACCTTCTAGGATTGTTCTGGGTCTGCTGGAGAATCATATTCCCACGTGCTGTTGTTGGCAGAGAGACAGCGAGGAAATCTGCAGCCAAGCCGACCTGAGCTGAGCCCAACTGATGAGACTCAAGCCTATTACAGTGCTCAGTGATCCCAAATGACACAACGGTCTGTCTCTTTCCATGCCTCTCTTTCAGTATGTCTGCCTCTTTCCCTCGGTGTGATCGTTCTCTTCCGGACCAGCGAGTCGGGGGTTGTCTCTTTCTCCCTCTCTCTCTCTTGAGGTTTCTGTCTTCCTGTCTGTCTGTTTCTGCATCTCTTGGTACTCCCACCTCCCTCGTCTCTTTCTGTACCTTCACTTTCTCCTCCTAGCTGTGCTGACATGAGGCTGAATTAGCAGAGAAACATTACTTTGTTTTTGCTGGATACACTCCTCAGCTGGTCTGTTTTTAGTGCTCGTTTCACGTCACCTCGGCTGATCTTCACAAAGCACTGACGGCTACACTGAGCTGAATTCTTGAAGGATAAATGAGGCACCGTATTGGTCAAACCTTCCAATGCTACACAAACTACTGCTGTGTCTCTTTTCAGCTATTCTTAAAGGCCAAATAAGCTCAAATATACTGTACATCTATGACATCATGTACCAGTAGACTGATGTTACTTGTGTGACAAATTATAACTTGTAGTTTTACATTGTTTTCAATGTCCAAAGTCTTTTCCCAACCTTGACAACAGTTATAACACTTGACCATTGATATTAAACTGAATGCAGCACCAAGTCAGGAAGTTCAAAATTAATTGAATGTGACACAATCTTCACATGTTTCTTGAAGACATTTTGGGAAACTGTAATAAGATTTAACTTGCTGGCTGATTTGGCAATGCCCGTGGTTGCTACTGGTAACTAAATTGGATGGTAGCAGGTCCCAGATCAAAATTTATAACTGCCAATGTGAGGTGGAGCAGAACTCACTCACTGAGAATCTGTCCTAAACAGCTAAATAGCTTAGAAACAATAAAAGAAGGAAGTTGTTGCTGTTGCCTGAAGGAGGTACAGAGCAGAGCTAAACAGGGTCTTCCTGTTGCTGTGATGATGATTCTGGCTGTAGCTAACGCTCTGGCTGTGACTAGCAGTGCCTCTTATGATTTCTAATGCTGTGACATTATGTTGTTTTAATGGGTTGTGCAGTTGCAGTGAACTGAGACTGTTGAGTTGGTGGAGTATTGTGGTGAGAAGGTATTCCCGAGCTCCTGTGATGTAACACATCTCTACATCTCTACAATGCTTTCCTGGCCAGTGTGAGTGCTATAAAGCCAGACACAACCACACAACCATAGCTATAGTCATAGCACTAGCCATAGGTCACAAGTCAACACCAGTTAATTTTATCAATAAGGCCAAAAATGTCAAAGCACAACTTTGTCACAATCTGCACAATAGGAGACACCCAAAATATTCAATAGCAAGCAGTGCCATCGGCTCCTGCATGCAGTACGTGCAGTAGTTGTGCAAAGCTGGACTGCACCAGTAACAATGAAAACTACCATATGGAGAGGCGATTACACAATACAAATACACAACTTAGCCCATACAAAGAAACTCAGGACAGGAATGGACTGTTATAGCAAACTATGAGTCCTTACTACAGTTGATTGTTGCGGTGTGTGTATGGGTGAGTATAGGTAGTCATGAAGTGTACCTCAAGTTTATAACTAGTCAAGAGCATTCATAAGATACTTGAAGTTATAATTCATAAGCCATATCTATAATGCTTTATAACGGTTGATATAGTGCATCAGAAAGCAATATGTGTGTATATGAGTGTAGTCATAAAGCAGTATGAACCATGAATGCCCCATAATGCTATATATATGTGATCTTCACAGAAAGTGTTACCAAGTATTCTTATCACAACATAACATAACTTTTATTAAAAACCAGTTTTATTTCAACGATAACAACAAACTACTGCTACTGACGCTCACTTTTATTAAAGGTCAGCTAGTATCAAATAAGTTCTGTTTAAACAACTCTATGACTGGTAAAACATCTGAACTTTACCTATAAATTTTCAAAAGCTAAAATATCATTGTTAATTATTATTGTCTAGAGAGAAACAAAACTTTATATGGCTTATACAAGGGGTTTCTGAACAGAGTCATGAAAGTGACTGGCAAATCTTCTCTGCTTATTCCAGCACTTTATCTATTCCATCGACTCTATTAATCATTTAGCCTTACGTACATGGAAACATAGCTAGAATATAAAATAAGTGCATTTGATCTTATGCATTTAACACTGCTCAGGAGCATAGCACAAGTTGAGGACAGACTTGAGTATCGTTTTAAAGGCCAAACATGAGATCTCTTCCAAACCCCTCACAGAATGTCACTACTTATTGTTCATTTCAATAAATGTTGAAACACAACCTGTTCTCCACAGCTACTGTTGTCTGACAGATTCCAATATGGCTACCAAGATGGCTCGTTACCTCATCTGAAACCCTCTCATAATGAGTTAGCTCATTAGAATATCCCATGTGATTTCTGTTTTAGTGAGTCTCACTACATAGTAAGATCGATGCCTCCATTTCGCCTCAACACACCCTCCTTCCATCTGTCCTGCATCTTTCTTAATCTTCTTTTTCTCTCCATCAATGATTAACACAGTGGATCATATCCACCTTTATCCCTCATCCACCCAACTACCTCCCCCCTATTTCTTTATGTTTTCAAATCTTCCACTCTTTTCCTCTCAGTCTGCCTTTCACTCCCCCTCAGCCTCTCCCTCATTCTCTTCTCACACTCTCGGTAGTAATCATTAGCGCTGCCATCACGCTGAAGAAATTTGTCTGTCTGTTTTCCTCCCTTTTCGTGACATTTATGACTCCATGTCCAAAATTTATGAACAATTTGGCTCACTCAAAATCTATCAGATAAAGAGGCCGGGGGGGTTGTTTTCCATAATGGGTGACCGTGTGGCCCCGAAATCTCCATCTCTGCACTGAGTTAGTGATTCATGACATCATCAAGCAGAGATGACAGCTAAGTGACTGGCTGGCTGAGGCCTGTTCATTGAACTCCCTACAAGGACATGGGATATTAAAAAGTCAGAGCTGAGAGTTGAAGAGCTCAGACTGCTTTATACAGTACGGTGGAGTGTAGAAGACTGGAGTCAATCAAACTCGAGGTGTTAAACTGCTTTCTGGTTTCAGCCAAGCTTCCGGTGCCGCTCTCTGCAGGACAACCATGGGCCAAATCTTTGGTCTAAAATGAAATCCAAGGACGGGACGGATTGCCATGAAATTTTTTAGACATTCATGGACGTCAAAGGATGTATGACTTGACCTGACTTTTCAAGATGACACATGACTATGTTGAAGTGACAAAGTTAGTAATTATGACTGGGGCAAGAAGGGAGTCTGGTGACCTTGATACAGAGTGCAAAGTTTACGTAGGGAGGTGGTACAGCTTTATAACGTTTGTTTCCCATTCACCATTCACCAACAGTTAATGTCATTTTTAAAGCCTGATCATAGTCATTCCGCACCTGCGACCTGTTCAGGGTGTTCTGGCAAATGTCCGCTGGGATTTGGCTCCAGTCCCCCCATGACCCTTGAAAGGATAAGTGAATATATCCTATAGATGGATGAATGGACAGTCATTTTAGAAACGTAATATGTAATTGTTGTAACTTCAACAACATAAATTCTAATGTAGGCTACTGGACTAAATAAATAAAATGAATGAATCAATGATTTTAAAATTCTGCTATTTTTTTTCCTGGATACTTTACATGCAGCCCACTTAAAACAATGTTGTCCATTGGTCTGAAGAGTCTCTGAAGATCATAAGAGAGGAGGAGGCTTCACTGAGGTTCATACGCTGTTGTGTTACCCTTAAATTCCACTGGGCACGCCTCTGTGACATCACAGCTGCAACCCTGTTTTGGTCATTTTCTTAGTTCGTGGGCTTCTGTCATGAGGCTATATAGTTAAATTGTTTGCACATTGTCTATTTTTACAATTGGAAGTCTCTAGAGTGTTTTATTTTGAAAACTGATACATGGAATCACAGTCATGGTCTAAAATGGGTGCAATCAGCTCCAGTGGTTGTGATGCAGCCAGAACACATTGCAGCCATGCCCGGTGGAAATAAGTGGATAGTGTTGTAATGTTTGTCTTCCTTTGTGGGGATAATGTAAATCTCCAGGTGTGCATTTGGTTCCTTGCCTTAAGTGTTTATAGATTTGTAGAATCTTATGATATTACAGCAACCATCTCTTTGATTCTGTAGGTTATGAACTACACATGTACCAATGCTTCTGTTCAGTATGTATTGCGAAAACTTTTCACTTAAACATCATCTTCTTTGGCAGTTTTACTTCTGTTTTGGCATTTTTTCTTTTTTGGGATGCTGTGTATAATTAAAATATTCTGTCAAAACGTACACAAATCAGTTCTAACCCTTATATTCTCACTGTCACAGTGTCTCTGTCACAGCTGGAATTAGAATTGATGGGTTTACAGCTGCCTGTCATATAGCAACGAACACCAGTGTCTGGAACGTCTCCTTTCTCATAAGATGCCTTTTTTTTCCAATGCAGTGCCCCTGTCTGTCAGTTACATCTTAGTGAAGATCCTCTCATTAAATCCCACATGATTTCTCGCAACAACAACTTCAATAATCATCCTTCTTCCTCTGTGCCTTTAATTCATCTGCAAACATGACAGACAATAAGGTTGGAGTTGGGATGTCTTCAGGCGATTGAGGCAGCGCTCTTCCTTTTTTATTCTGCGGTGACGCCGGCTGGGAGAGAAGGAGCGGAAAACAGAGGGTCCAGAGCTGTCGAGTAAGCTGCTATCTCCATCTCTTCAAAGTGTCTGTACCACATTAAAGGCGCCATCCATCATACATCGCTGAGTGCTCACACAACAGTTAGCGGGGAGGATTTTATGTTTGGCAGTCTCTATAGATTGTCTGTATTAAAAACTCAAGTTGAATTACCGTTTGAAGAAAGATCTGTCACTGCTGAGTGGATTGATTGATCTCTTAAAACACTGGCTCCATACTTTAAAACCTTTTACCTACTTAGAACATAAATCCTTTAAGTAAAGGTGAAAAATCTGATTTTATATATATATATATATATATATATGGGAATATTACACCAAAACACTCTTGGGAGAGCGAAAAAATCATCTATGTTAGGTGTGAAAAGCAGGCATTAAGTGTTGTATCCTCAGGGCAGGTAATGCTGATTCTGAGTATGTAGACGCCTATGGGAACAACATTATGTTCTGCAATGTGTAAATGTTATACAGAGTGATCTACAAAGTTAAAAAGATCTACAAAGATCTAAAAGTTAAAAAAGATCAAATGGAAAAAGGGGAAAAAAACATAGAAAACTGGTCTTTTTCATGCAGTAGTGAGTGATTTATTAAGGTGGACTCCGATTACATTTGCTGCTTAATAAAGTAAGCTTTTTGTTTTCAGATTAGCTCATAATCCCCTAAAGGCTTGCAGTTTTTTCCAGAGACATCTTCAATAATTAGTCGAAAATCCTTAATAAAGACAAGATCGTCATCTGCGTTTAACTTGAGCTGAACTCATAAATCCATAAGCAACTATACGCTAATCTATTTATTATTAACAGAGTAATTGAAGTTGTATTTATCTCTGCAGATAAAGACATTTGAGCTTTGGAAGTCTTCTAAAACATACAGCTCAGTTTCATCCTGTACGTGACAAAAAAAGAAAATGATTTACTGATGCTCTCTGGACATTTTACTAATATTATACAGTAGCTCATGTAATACAGGACGTGACTTCATGGAATGGTGAAATCATGATTTTTGTTTCTACTTCATTCATTGCACTTTCACTCATACTTTGTTTGAAACATCACATTTGAAATCCCAGCAGTTACACTGTACAAACTTTCTTGCCTCTCCATCAGCGTTGCCTCAGAAACGGACCTGACTGACTCTTTTTCAGTCATAGATCAAGTGCTGACCTGAATTTGAGTATCATATTTTTAGAACACCATGCTCCAAATGGAAAATATGGTCAGCGCGTTTATGTGGAGAACATTAATGGAAGTTGATCGAGCTGTTTGGACGGAGGAAAAAGCTTCCCCCATTACAGCATATGCAGTAAAGATGACTGCACAGTTATATTGATTCATATTACATTATAAATACAGAAAAAACATAATTTAAGCACACCATATAACTACATATATATATATATATATGCATTTTGTTTAATATCTTTGTCCATTCTAACTCTGATTCACACAGTAGCATTAGTCTGTTTGTACTCAAGGATGCAAACCGTTCAGTGTGCTCCAGCCTTCCTCTCTTCCTTTTATGTTTGCTGTTCTTGATCTAAGAAGAACCCTTTTTAATATTTATAGGTAACTTCACAAATGTAATAAGATGTTTTACATCACAGTTAGTGTAGGAAATTTACATAAATTGATGCTTTTTAAAATGTGTTTTAAATAGACTTGAACACACTTGTTGCAGTCCTTTTTTGCTGACCACAACATGAACTTTACATCCAAATCATCCAGCCATAGTAGTGTTTCTTTTTTATAATAACATTCAAAATTTTTGGCTTGTGCAGGATATTTTATTATTGCACATACAAATACTTAAAGTTCAAGTGAAGTCACAAGTCACTGTTAAGCTCAAAGTCAAGCTAAAAGCCCTTTTTTTGATTCAGTCATATTTAAACTTGTCAGATCTCGACTCGAGTCTGTGAGGGCACGTCAATAAGCTTCATAGTAAGAATGAGAATAGTTGAGAAAAGTAAAACTAACTGTGGGTGTGGAGTCAGAAAGAAGTGAGCTGCCTAGGCCTCCTCGTCTCTGCTTCAGAATACATTAGCCTCTCATAGCATAACACACCCAAACTTAGGACCCAACTGTCAGCATTTGGGTTGCATTGTGGATAAATGCAGGCACCGGATTTTGACCAGGAAGAAGAACACAAGGAATAAACTGGACAATATGTTTTGTTCTGCTGCATCAGTTTGGATTTTTAGTACTTAGTACTCTTTTAATCTGCCTATGTAGAATTTTCAATATTTCCGACACCTCAAAGTGGTAGTGTAACAAAATGCACTTTAGCAAACAGCACACACGCAGCCAGTGGTAAAAGCTGGAGGAAATTGAACAATTAAATTGTATAATCACATAAAAACAGTTACTTGCACAATAACTTTAGCTTCCTGAGTAATACAAATGGTCTTCTCTTAGTTTCTGTCCTGCTACGTCATTCCCCTGATGAGCTGACAGGTCACCAGCTCTCATTCAAATTCTTCACCCGAATCATTAAACTCCATCTTTCGGTGGAATACAAACAGACCAAATGACAGCCCAATTCCCTCCATGTCAGGCTCTGCTCTGGGGGAGGTCTGGCTTTTCTGAGCTGAGGAATTGTAAGTTTGTGCCACTAAAACCCACAAAAGACAACCTACTTTTCACAGGCGGGCATCAGCTGAATGAAAGTGTAGCTTGTCTCAGTGAAGCCTGACATGCTATCACGCACACAAATCCAAACATATATGGTAGATTTACATTCAGCATCTCAAACACCTCCCCTGGCCTTCCTTCTTGCCTAAGTGAGAAATGGGAAATCATTTCTGT
This sequence comes from Sciaenops ocellatus, assembly GCA_033000465.1. Taxonomy (NCBI): domain Eukaryota; kingdom Metazoa; phylum Chordata; class Actinopteri; family Sciaenidae; genus Sciaenops; species Sciaenops ocellatus. The sequence continues at coordinate 23,644,179 of CP136881.1, forward strand.
TGAAACCAATATGTGCACAGGCACAGCACGTCTGGGAAGTAATACTATCAGGGTGTGCTCTTATTGGACTCTGGTGGGTGATCGTAACATGAGAAAAAAAGGCTTCAGTCTCGTACCTTCAGCCTCCACCAAGCCATAAAGAAGATCAATCTCATCTAGAATAACCGTTTTCCTTCTTGTTCAAGGTTGGTGAAGAGGCATAAAAGCCTTCTTTTGACATACAAGGTAAAGACACACAGAGAGAAACATAAAAATAGTTAAAGAGAGGAGGTATGAAGGCCGACAAAGCCTGTTAAGGCTTGTCTTTGTCGAGGGATGACTTGTCTATTCATGTTAGTGCAAATGTTACTTTCTTTATGCACGTTATGCATCATAAAAGTCATAAAAGCACTATTAACATTCAACCTTTCTTCCAAAGAGCAAAGAGATGTTATTATTCTGGTCCCCGCGAAGTGTCACTAGGTTAATACTGTGAACACATTGAACATGAAGCTCAACGGAAGCATCCAAGACCCTTCAGAATGGAATAAAACAGAGCCTGACAGGCACTACAGTACATTCAATATCTACACTGACTGTCAGGCTTATTTCACCATCTCAACTTGATTATGCAAATCTGTGTAGTGCCTGAGATAATTATTGTCAGTGTCAGTGAGTGTGCAAATCTTTCTGGATTTGCTTGTGTTCTGACTTCATGCATATGTTTGGCTAAGGTTTAGAACGGTTCAGAATTTACATTGATTTAAATGTAGCAAAAAAAAAGTAGCAGGGACATCCATTTCAGTTCAGTTTGTTTTGATTTTTGATCTATTGTACTTTTTACCGCATCACCAGTTACACATGTAGCACTGCAGATAGAAGCTCTGTCTGCACTGGTAGTGAAAAAGGGACAATAGATAACTTATCGAGTTTTCCGGGATTAGAGCAGGCTGTTCAAACACCCACATGCCCAAGTCATCAAACCTTGGAGAATGTCAGTGGCCCTACACTTCAAACTATGACACTGTAGAAACCGCTCTAGCATAATTTCTACAGTAATGTTTAGATGTGCCATCAGAGTGAGGTGACGTATTATAAAGAGCAAGAAAGTCTGTATATGGAGGAGGCTGGAGTGGATGGATCAGATTGTTGTTCACGTCCTGTGTGAAATTGACAGTCCACATTAACTTATTTTTACCCAAACCAAGTAGTTTTTGTGCTTAAACATAACCAAACTGTGAGCGTTGAAGCTAATCAAATATTTTGAAAGTGTAACTGGATGTTGCTGGACATGCAAAATTAATACTAAGAAGATACCTACAATCAGTGTTTGAAGAGTTGGATCACTGACCAAGTGCCATTTTTGATGAGTCAGAGTGAGAACGTTAGTTAGTAGGAAAAGTTAGAAATAATCAAAGATCATACAAGAGACAAATGTGAAATGTTATTATGACTGCATTATAACTGAATTGTGCAAATAAACTTATGGTATGATTTGGTGCTGTATTATATAAGAGTTAATTGAATTCAAGTGAAATTGGAGTCCAAGTTAGAGACATGATTAAGAGCTATCGGGAGATGAATATGTGAATGAATTATATTAGAGAGTGTTAATTATACAGTAAAACATTGTAATATTGAATCATATATATTTTACGGTCTTTTACTGTCATGGTTTGGCAGTTTATCACAGTAAAATCTACAGACATATTAAAATAAGGAATACAACGGCAACCTTAAATGTGAACTCAACAGAACTAATATCCTTTTACCGTAATATTAGAAAAAGTTATACCGTATTTATTATGGTACAATTCTGGCAACCACAGCTGCCAGTTTTTTTATGTAAAAACAACATTTTTTTTTTTTACAGTGTAAATACAGAACTGAAATACATATACATATGTACATACATATACAATATCTAACTAACTTTTAAGATAGACAGTAGGCAGTGTTGCACAAATTGGGTGTAAAGTAGATAACGCCTAATAAAGAGTCACTGCATGTCACTAAATTAGGTAATGAGCTAGTTTACAAGTGTGCCATAATCATGTATGAATTTATCTGCAGTACATCTAGATTTAGAACAGTCAAGCTAAACTGAACACAGCCGCATCAAAACCCACCTCTAAATTAAATGAAGGCTGGTGAGCTGGAAGTGTCATGAATACAGATGATCCAAGCACTGGATTTAACAAACATGACATTCAAGTGTTAACAGTGTTTGATGATATCAAGTGTTATCATCTATCATTTTCTTTTTTAAACCTGATTCAACAACTGCAAAGTAACCATTTTAGTTGTCAACAAAAGCATTACAGCAGACCCACTCCACGCCTAATGATGCTGCTACTCATTGAACTACTGATCTGTTTGTCACATTCTGCCTCTCCCTCTCTCCTCCACTTCCTGCCCACTAGATGCCCTCTGACTTTGTCCCAGTCACCTCACTCCCACATTCAGCCTGACATTAGCCCCTTTCCCTCCAGTCCTAGTCACTTAACCTTTCCCTGCCCACTCACTCACCTGCTTACCATTTCCACCAGTCAGCCCGGTAGCACACATACCAGTTCATTTCCACAAGTACTCTGCCAATTTGTCAAAGTTGCTCTGTACTTTTGGTTCCAAGCCACCAGAACCTGAATCTGAACTTTACCCTCACCCTGTACCTGAACCTGCCTGTCTACCTGCTTGGCTGCCTGCAAGTCTGTTCATAACTTCATTGTGGCAATAAATCCGTAAATTATACCAGTCTGTCTGCATTGTCTGTATTTGGGTCCTATCCCCATTGCCTCGCTGACTGTGACATCGTTATTCCTAGCCCTGTCTAGTTTAAGTTACTTGTTTAACATTGCATGCTTGTTGTTAGCTTTTTCACCTCCACAACTCACCGATTATCTCAATAAAAGTTTTGTAATGATGACATATTATTCTATCTTTCACAAGAAAAACTATGACAAAGTTTCTTTTTCTCACTGTGGAAATTCTCATTTGTATAGGTTAGCATACTATGAACTTTCCTCACCAGTTGGAGCCAGTTATCTGTAAGACAAAGTAAAAATTGATGTGTGGCAGTAAGATACATAACATACAGAACATAAAATGATTCACTTTAAGTCTTCTCCTTTTAACTAATCTATCTTTCAGTGGAACCAGACGCAGGAGGCTTCAGGCCTCCGGTAGCCTACTTCTTGTCTGGACTGGAGTAAAATTGCTGCTCTTCCTCCTCACTGTGGTACTGTGTTATTCTTCAGGTCAAATTTGGCTGACCCTAACTGAAACAAACACCTTAGGATTACACCATGCCTTTAGCATAGCTGTTTGAAGATGAACTACCCCTCCTACCTCCTGACTCTTGCCGAGAGATCCAGAGTGGATAATAGATTTAGGCGAATGTTGGGGGGGTGTCGTCTATATCCAGCAAGCTATTTTCAAGCTGCTTCCACCTCAGGGAAAAACCTTTCACTCAATTTTCTTTTTTTTCCCCACTCGAAGGGCTGACAGATCACATTTGCTCTTTTCACCAATGTTCGGCTTCACACTTGCATGGTTACACACATGTGGGTAGCCGCAGCCTCGCACTGGTCGCCGGCTGGGAGCTGCCCAGTAAAACCACAGTTCTCTACTGTCAGTCTCTGAGCTGCTCCAGTGGAGCAGCCTGAGGTTGTTCAAGGACATTTTAACAACAGCTGCTAAAAAATGGGGGAACATTATTGGTTCACTTCCCCTGACATGCACCATGATTGAGATATTGTCTGAAGATCTAACATTGTAGGGTATTATTGCCTGAAGATTGTAGGGTGTCACTGTGGGGAATAAATTGGAGGGTATTTGGATGAAGGATATGGGCACTCGCTGTCAGGCAGCACTGGCTTGTGTGTGTGTGTGTGTGTGTGTGTTGGTGAAGATGAGAATGATGCTTTTCATTCATATATACTTAAATGTCACTACTGCAGAAGACACCGGTATTTGTAAAAGAGATGTCTTTTATGTATGAGAGGTTGACAACGTTGTTAGAAAACACAATCTGTTTCCCCATGAACAAACAAGCAATTTCAATGTTAAATGTGATTTTCACAGTACAAACAAAGCTTGTGCAGTTCATCTATGATTTACCAAATGTGAAAAGGAAAATGAACACTATTGATGTGTGGAGCTGTGTACAGTGTTAGGCTTATTTCAAGAAATGTACTCGTCCCTATGCTTCAAAGTTCTTATGCAATTGTTTAACATGGGGGTCAGCAGTCTGTACTATCAAAAGAGCCAAAAAACATCCTAGTCTTATATATCTCAAGGATCAAGCATACCAGTAAGGCAGCCATATTGAAAACAAATCTCTGTGAAATGGCTACACATTTATGCCTACAACAATGATGAATGAATGGATAAAACAGACTGTCAAAGCAACAGGGAGTGACTGGAGAGGGGCTGAGGCTGGGATCCCATTGTTACGCTTCTATCCTGATTGGATCTGACTGAGAAACTATGGACATGCCATGGTAGTGACTTGTCAATCACAAGGTAACCACGCCCAAAAGCACATGCAAAATGTGAAGTTATGTAGCAGCTGCCTAGGAAAAGTTAGGGGTTTGGTGCCTTGCTCAACTGAGGTACCTCAGCAGTGCCCAGGAAGTGAACTGGCCTCTCTTCAGCTAGCAGTCCACCCTACATACTGTGGTCTGTGCTGGACTTGAAGCAGCCACCCTCCAGTTCCCTAAGGCATGTCCCTACAGACTGAGCTAAATTTATTCTAATTGGGACCATAATTTACAAAATGAACATCATGCTGTGTGGAAGGAATGTTGAAACTAGTGACTGAGACCATAAACTAACAAGGAAACTGTTTACTGAGGTAATAAATCAAGCGAGAAGGCTCATTTCCCCTAAACTCACATACGATCAGACTTCTTTTTGCATCCAGTGGAGTCACCCCATGCTACTGTAGCTATGGGAAAGAATACAAGTTATTGCATTGACTTCACTTTTCATACCCAGAAGCTTCGTCCACTAATTATACTGTCTATGTTACAACCAAGTGCAACAGCATGAATACCTAGTGGGATTCATTATGTCAAGACTACGAAGACATGGAAGTATAAAATCAGAGAGCCAGGCGAAGCTAGAAAGGGGGTAAATGTGGTCTTTTAGAACAGGTACAATATAACTATGTTTGTTTTATAGCTGTGGTCAGGCTATTGTCATTACATATGTGTAGAAATAGAAAACAAGACAATGTGGTTGATCTAGCTTCCAGCCTATAGTTGAGTGAGGTAACGACTGAGCATCAACAGGGAGCTTAGCCCTAATGAATCAGACAGGACTCCATCCAGTCATGTCCTTAGTAAACAAACCCAGGTAACTGCTCAATGTGGCTAGTTAGCCAGCTAACAAGAGACAACATGTAAAGAAGACAACTTTGTAGTCAAGTTAAGGGTTAACTAAATGTGGATAAGAGACAAAACTGATGTCAGCTCCTCCAAAAAAAAACTTCTGTTAGGACAGAAAACAATCCACACTCTGAAATGACATTATGTAATGTCATGTTACTGTAATTTCAAGTGTCTACAAGCTGCCAGTGTGCTTCACTGGAGGGCTTGCAGAATGGTTCAATAGCTTCTGAAAACTCTCCCCCGACACTTTTTGCAACGCCAGAATTGGGGGGCTGTGTCTGACAATTTCTATAACTTTCTGAAACCAGCAATCTGACATTCTCAACCATTTGACTAAGATTAGCCAGCTGTGCAGAGGTGAGAAAAGAGCCACGGGTTTGAATTTCTCTCTCAAACGCTCCCATTCTGTACGTTACACAACTATTTCTGTCACTCTTAATGCAACACAGAGAGCAAGCAAAGATGAGAGATGTGTTATGATTTTCATTACTCACTTCATCTATTTTACTTGCTGCCTCTTATTCCTATTTGCTTGTTTATGTTTGCTCCTTAATGGTCTTTATGGTTATTTCCTCATTCACAATCTGCCATCCTCAGCTAACAATACACGCTATTCAGTCAGGCATGCAACCATAGTCATCATTTAACAATTTTTACGGCATGCAATGTGCATCAGTGAATTGCAATTATATTATGCTCACCCAAAGGACTGTAAGGAATATTCATTGTTACTATTTCAGCTGCAAGCAGGTTAAAAAACACCCCGACCCATTTCACCCAAGTCTACTCGGTTCCACTCGTCATCATGCAAGAAAGCCCCCAGCAGCCCATTAATAAAGGATAAATGGAGGACAGATGCATAACGGCAAACCTGTGCTTAGCTAGTGTAAAGCATTCCTTAACATGCACACCTCATACTTTAAGGGGAAGCCATTCCGGGGTCTGATGGCTGTGCCTAATAAGAGGGCATTAACCTTGAATACTCCCAAGGTCTCGGATAGCAAAAGGAACCCAGATGGGCCAGCGCTGCGTTTGTATGCAGACAGATGGGTTTTAACGGTGCACGCGCTCAAGCTGCAAACGATCCCCAGTTATAGCAACGCTCTGTTTATGTTTTTACACCTTTTACATTATCACCAAGTTCCTTTATGTGTGAAGGTTATGAAGCCAAATGGATAAGTAGAAAGCAGAAAGGCCAGCATTATGGAAATGATGCCACTTTACTTAAATATTTGTATTTTAAATTGTACTTACAATGTTTAATACTAAAAAAAACACATCATATATGTCCAATTAAAACAAGTAAACATCATCTGAACATATTTTTTGGGTTTATTTTGATAGGACAGAAGAGAGAGAGGGGATGACATGGAGCAAGCCTGGACTGGTCTACCACGAGCGCTACCTGGTTAGTTACCTGGTGAGCTACCTGGTGAGCTACCAGGGTTCCCCTGGAGCATATATTTTAAAGGGAAAAGTCCTTCATTAGGCACCCAAAAATGCCATTTTTGTCTAAAATGTCACATGAATACAGCATGTATGTGTTCATATGTAGGCTGACTGCATGATATATCACCTGCTATTCTTCCTTGTAATTTAAATCAATTAAAACAGCCCTTCGACCTGCAATGTCAACCAGCCGGTTGGTCCACCACCTTTTTCCATGCTGACATATGTACAGTGGACGCCCAAAATATGAGTTCTAATGACTGACTGCTCATCTAATGCCACGAGTAGCACTCGTACTTCTACATCTAGCAGCATGATTGGTACAAAATGTTCCTGTTTTACCACTTCACATCCATCCTTATATCATGTTTCAATTGTTTCTGATTTCTTATTAAAGTCAAGGTTTATCAGCAGTTAGTCATGTTTCCTTTTCTGTCATTTGTGTTTCAAGTGTTCTCTGAAGCACTGTCTTCCTGAACCGACTCACTGAAGAACAAGCTGAAGGGTATGATTTTCTCCTCTTTCAGCCTCAAGAAAGCCATTTTGTTTTCAGTCCTTAGGAGCATTCACCTTGTGATTCTTACAAGCTGTGCTTTTAAATTACCATTTCTTTGAACACAAAGGGTAAAATCTCGCTCTTGCTCTATCTTTACATTTTTCATCTATTTGATGTTTCTTTATTTCATCAACCTCTTTCTGTTTCTTGATAAAAAAAAAAGGCGCTTTCATATAAATGTGCTGCTCTTGAGTCCACGGGAATCCCCAGCAACCTCACAGTCAAAGCCACTAATGCACACAGTTTACCTCTTTCTTCTATGGATACTTACACAACACACAATACACACACCCTCCCGTTAACATAAATCATCCTTTTTACCCTTGATGGTTGATATGATGACGACTGATGTGTTGATAGCCTGAATGTGCACATGTAATCCAGTCCATCCTCTGCTGGGATGCCAAATTTAGCTTCTATTTATTGATCAAAGTACGTTTATTTTCTGCAGCACCAGCCTAATGGGAGGTGTCCTGTGGCAAGCGTGTCAGCAATTACAGGTGAAAACGTTTCTCACCACAATGAAGAGCTTGTAGTGAGCTATAAATCTTTGTTCTCTCAGTACAGACACAATAAAGAAGTGTTTCAGCTTCTCCTGCAAAACGTCTGAGATGTTTGGGGCCCCCGGGCAAAGTAAAGCTAGGAGATGTTTGCAAGAGGCTTAGACTGTGCTGAGCTCTCTGTACTGAAGCAATGGGAATTACTTTGTTCCCTGCGGGGGCTGGAGGGTCGAGGGGAGGAGAGACAGATTAAAAGAGATTGGCTGAAAGAACGAGAGCGATAGAGATCGCTGTGAGGGATTTGGCAAGCGTCGGCGCTGGTCACTTAGAAGCTAAACTTGTGCCCAAGAACTGAAACAGACTTTTCCACCCTCCTCCCACGTTTAACCTTTTACACAGAGGGAAATAATTAAAAATCCCAATGAAGAGCCCATTGTGAATTTATGAATAGCAAATTTGGTCCCAATTATCTCCGACCAATAAGATGTCACCGCTGAGGTGAGTAATGAGGGGTTGTAAATATCCGGTGTCATCTGGTGTGAAATGAAAGGTGATCATCTCATCATAATGTGCCTGCTGACTAACCTGACTGAGTTATTGGCTGATGTAAACAGATATAAACTGTTTCGTTAATGAAATCACAGCTTACTGAGTGACTGAGACATTAATTGTTCAAGCTGTCTTTGTAATCGGTTTGGCTCACGACGGAGGAGACAGTGAACGTGGACACCTTTTGGGAGAGTCTGCTTTTCATGTTTGGGTTTACAGACTGTGTCACTTGCGGCAGCAATTACCCCAAAAATCAGTACAATCTGACATGCAGTGGGCAATAGATGCATTCTGATGGGATGTGACAAACAGGGAAATCAACAACAGCAGCACATGTTGCAGGTTTTCATTCTACAATTTTGGAATATTTTAACATGTAATAGACACAGTTCATGCAGTTTAGCGTGTTCGGTTGTTTGGGTTTCCTGAAACACATCAACAAGTTCAACAGTAACTGCACTGGGCACAGCTGTGACGTATTCTGGCTGTGGTGTGGCTGCTGGAGTTGGTTGCACCTGTTCTACACAACCACTGTGATTCCACTGGAAGCTCTGCAGCGCCTTTCATAAGCAACCCAGACGAGGCTCTCTGCTCTGCTCTGCCAGTAATACGTCCTTGTGTCAGTCAGCACAGGGCACATCAATCAATTTTCAAAATAAAACACCCTGTGCAGACTCCCGACTGTAAAAACAGATAAAAAGGGAAACTATTTAACCTACTTACTCAGCACGTAAACCACAGAAAAAATGACCATATCTGAGGAAGAACAAAGTCAGGTGGGCAAAACACTTCTCAGTGTTGCAGCCATGATGCTACACAGCCATGTCTGAGGTGAGGGCCAAGGCTCCCAAATTATAGCTCTATGTTGGAGGATCTTAAAACTTCTTATTTACATTTAGCAACTCACCTTTGAAGATGTATATCCAGGGGCCAATCCAACTACCAAATTATTTGCATTAACCCAAGAAAGTTACATATTGAACTAAATTTCATGTAATGGTTTAGCACAGTTATTATGCATAAAAAATCTATTGTACCTGAGTGTCATTATTTCATGTTTAAATAAACTGGACCAAAGTGATCTAGGACCTTAATCCTGAGATACTCCTGACAACACGAGGAAAGCTTTGCACATTGTACACTACACAGTGTTCTACCCAGGTGAGTGTTTGCAGTTTAAGTCATGGATCCTTTAGCTGATGCAACCGAATAATAATCCTGCTGATGCAGATTATTTGGCATTAATTTTCAAAGCCAGGATCTAGAAACGTGAACAGAACCTGTTTCCATGCACAGAATGCCACATCTTGCTGCTGGCATTGGATAAAGTGTATTTGTGCGAGCTGGACCCCTTTAACCACTTTTTATCAGACCAGATCTGCTCATGTAAAATATTACAGATACATTTTTATATCGTGACATGTTTCGGATATTTGCAATTAAACATGCACAGTGTGTGAGTGATGACCACAGACTGTCCATTTCTTACATTAAGTGCTCATTTGCCTCATATTCCAAAAGCTGGAAAATGCATTATGTGTCTTTTTGATTCAAAAAAAGTGAAATGATCAAATACTTTTCAAAAGAATTGAACATATTCAGTTACAGGCGCATTATTCAAAGGGCACCTTAACATGAGTTGCTTAGAGAGATCAGACTTTAAATCTGAGTGTCTGATTAAAATGTGACTATAGGTGTACGTCCTCCTGTCCTGCCTCTCAAAGTCTCTAAAAGTTCATTCCAGAAAAAGAGGCTGAACTTTACAAGGCCCCGAAAAAAAAAAAAAAAAAAAGGCTGTCTTTGACAGGAGAGGCTTCTTAATGAGCAGCTCATTAACTGGAAGGCCTGTCCGCCTGGTCGTATGCAGCTGTGACACACACTAACTAACACACACACATGCACTCAGATGCAAAAAACACACAATTACACAAGGATGCACACACACACACACACAGTGTGATGACATTTCATAGGCTGTGTGTCTGTGGTCTAATTGAGCCTCCAGAGAGTCGTGTTGGCACTTGGCACCAGAAAAGCTTCGGTCCAGCCAGTCAGGCCAGCAGATGGAAACACAGGACAGCTACAAAGAGGTGCAACACACTCTTTACATTATGTACACTTTTCAAAAGAATTCACTGACTCAGCCAGCCAGCATCTCATCAGCTTAATTTGATCCGTCCATCTTCACCATTATTGAGAACAAAGTAATTCAAAGTGAGGCTCTTTGGACTGTTTAGTCAGACCAAGTCTGGTCCAAAATCAGTGCAGAACTTTTCCCGTAACGTGTCAGAACTAAACAAATTACACAGCCTGCACTCTCCTTTCAAACATCCTGCAGGATGTGCCTCATTGTGATTTTTCTGATGAATCATATTTTATTTCATATTTTTAATTCCACCTTTGAGTAAATTAATTCATCATGCATCACATGGTTAGATTTGCAGAAACTGTATTTAGCACAGCATGTTCCAGGAAAGGTAAATGCTCTCTAGGTGTGCTGCCGTTAGAGAAATTTGGTGTCATTAATACACAGCAGTCAAGAGGGCAGCGATCAGCAAAAACCCAAAGTCTTCTTCTCAAAGTCCATTTTCATGTCCTTAGTCTTGCTAACGTTCAGGAGGTCATTGTCGTCTCGGCACCAGCTGGTCAGGTCATCTACTCTCTTCATATCCAGCAGGCATTCATTTAGAGTCGTGTTTCTGGCCATCTTTTAGCTCTGGTTGGTCGCCACCAGCTCCACCACCAAAGGTATCTGGTGCCAATCAGGTTGCTAGTTAGCCCGTCGCTAACTCAAGGTTAGCAGCAAGAAAACCAAAATAACGAGCTAAAACCTGCTAAAAAATCCATGTAGAGCTGAAAGCAGCTGCAGGGTTAAGTGATCATTCCTCACGAATAGTCATTTGATTCATTGTTCACATAAAAATATCATTTAGTTTTAAGTGCACATTCAATATAGAGGCTTCTGTTGTGGTCTTAGATTCTCTAAGATAAAAATATATTCAAAATACAAACAGTGAAATCATTCATATTGCTTTTTACATACCTATAACTGTTATAATAATAGAATCCCCTGTCAGCTGTGTTTGCAATTTGTCTTTACTCCCTTACAAAATCCTTAATTTGCATGAAACAACCTCCCTTGTTAAGTTGGAAGTGCGTGTTTACTGTTTAACGAGCTCATGATAAACTCTCGTGGGTTCAAATCTGTGCCTGCTTCACTGTAGTATGAGAGATTTCAGCAAACCGGCATCATCATCTTAAGTCCCCAACTGCAGCGGTTACCTGGCAAATGATGTTTCCCCATAGCACTTCTGTACCACCATCTTAGTTACGCTTCACGGAGGTCATCTCCAGGAAGTGAGGCGATAAGAGAGTGTTTATTACACCGGCCGACCCCCTCCCCAGAGGAAAGGATGACACCTCCTCCTTCTGGTCTTATCACTATGTTCAGGAAAAGGGGGAGTTTTTTTTTGAAGACTTGAGGAGTACAGGTTAAGGATCAAGTGAGTGTGTGTGTGTGTGTGTGTGTGTGTGTGTCTGTGTGTGTCCTCTTACTCCCTGCTGTGGCACAACTCTACCCAGCTGCTGTAAAAGATTAAAAACAACCTGACATGTGGCTCTGTCACAACATTTTAAACAATCAGAAGAAATCAGACACTGAAGAATAAAATAAATTCTTCTCTTTATTTCCTAACTCTCCTCTGTTTGATCATGTTTCCTTTGCTTCCTCCCTTTATGTTTTATATTCCTAACATTCCACGGGAACCCTCCTCTGTCCCTGTCTCTGATTTGTTCTCCCATCCGTCTTTTTTACTCAGCTTTCTTGTCCTCCTCCTCTCTCTACCTTGATGTACTCTCCTCCCCTCTTCCATCCCATCCTTTTTCTCCTCTACACGCTGTGACGGATTAATAGCTACCAGGTTATGCCTTGAAGAGCCACGGCGTCACCTCCCCTCACCCGGAACAACGTCCTGAGATCAACTGCTGCCGACTGCCTATTTGTCAGCTTGGAGTTTGTGCCCTTGGGCTATTTATAGGCCTGGATGAGGTACAAGTAAGGAGGGAAAAGAGAATACTGAGCGCCGCTGATGAACTACTCTATTTCTTTTGGGCTTTTCTTGCTTCTGCCCCCTTCTCTCTGCCTCAGGCTCTTTTGTTTCTGTCAAAAATCAAACGGCACCTATCTATGTCTATCGGATTGTCACTCCAGAGTATCTCTCCTCTCCTCTTTCTTTCTGTATAATCTACCACCTCTCCTTCCCCTTCCGCCAAAACCTCCTCCACAGACATCTGTGCAGCTTTGCCGAAGCCAGCGGTCAAGTCTTTTGGGAAACACAAACGAAAAAAAGTGGCTGCCCACTCTTTCTGTCCTCCTCCTCCTCCTCTTTCCTCTTCAGCCTTTCTCCATCTACAGTATGACTTCACTGATAGTGTTTCTATAACAAAGAGTTTTAATACAGCTGAGGAAGCTGTTGTGGCATGGTGGAGAGGTGAGGCGTGAGATCAATTACAGATAGATACAACCCCTGACCTCTGAAGTCACATAAAAGAAAAAAAACACATTAAATGAGAAAGATGATTAAATCAGATTACAAAAAACATAAAGGGAAGTGAAGGAGTGAATTATAGGTTGAGGTATGGATGAATCTGCACCTTTTCCAACAGATTTGAATGTTAATGATGTCATCTGTAATGTATATGGACAGAAGGTCACTTCCCTCAACAGGACACTTTCTGAAGAGCATTTTGTTGAAGTGTTCAGTCTAATCTCATGAACTAAATGTCAACAACAAATGTGCACATCATTAAACCAGGACAACAATATTCACAGGACTGTATTTGGATTAAAACACAAAAAATAGGGCTTGATTTATGCTTGAAACTTGGCTTCTATAAAAGTTCCTTTAATGGTACAGAGCAAATGTTTAGCATAAAACAACTGGCCTGCCAAAAGAACTAGAATATGTGCCAGCTTTAGCATTTTTTAACAGAAATATGGCACTTTGTATTCTAAAATATGAACAATCCTGGCCACTTTGTGATGCTAGCCAGGTTTAGCAAGACATCTAGCATGCTAACATGCAAACACATGCAGTTAAGATGAACATGTAGCGTTGTAAAGAAGTTTGGATGTAAGAAGTTTGATGTATTTAAAAGAGGGCATTTCCATCAAACTGTCATCTAATATATATTTTGGTGAATGAATATTCACACAATTTTATCTGACAGTTGATCTGTGATTTAAAAATTGTACTATTTGCAGAGTATTGTTTGAAGAAATAACACTTTGTTGAATGAATATCTTTATGCTATGCCGGTGGTGACCTCAGTGTGTTTGTAGGAATCTATGTGCATGCCTTGACAGACAGAAACGCACACATATTTATTAATTCTCCACGAACCAGGAAGCTTTCTCTATGCAGAATTTGAAGAAGTTTTGGATGCAGGTCTCACTCGTCTGACTAAACTTCAGTTCTACGATAATTAAACCGGATGTCACTGAAAAACAGGAACACATGGCCATTTAAACAAAAGATCTCACGAGGTGTGTGTGTGCATTATACCAATGAACAGTACAAAAATACTGCAATTATGTTCTTTTCAAATATGCTAGCTTTTGTACTTGCCTAATTAGCTGTGGCCCTAATTAGCTGTAACAGATAAACAATGAAGCATCTGGCTTTTAGATGCTTAAAGAGATGCTGAAGCAAGTACACATGTAGACTGGCTGTTTCAAAGAAGAAAAGTGAAAGGGTTCAGTCTTTAAAGGGAATAAATGTGCACAGACAATGCCATGGAGATGATCTGTGGCCCTGAGATTTTATTATTTGTTGTGTCCAACTGTCCAAGTTTGGCTTGATGGTTGCACTAGAAGGTCACTACATAAATACATCCAGCACTGTGTCATTTATACTTATAATGAGATAATTTTATAATAGTCTTCATCTCTCTCATTTCTTTTCTTTGTTGGACCAGAACTGTAAATTGCAGAGTGTTTAGGTCGTGTGTTCAAGATCAGTCACTTTGTCTATTTGTCTTTGACTGTTCCAGTCTGACTTATTTACAATATGCTCTAAGAAGACACCAATTTATTACTTTATTTATTTATTTATTACTTTTTTCTACATAAAAAAACAAAAAACAAAAGAACAACTTAGTTAGCCTTGTGTAACCCTCTGTGGTCTAAGAAAATGACCTGAATTGCAATTGATTAACAACCATTGTCCAAAACTACTGTCAACAGACTGCAGTGAGTCATGAGGGAGATGAGAACTGAGCCAAAACTAATTACAGATTTAACCTTTAAGTGCTCACACTTTGAGTGCATGAACAGTCTGTGGCCACATGGTCTGAGATTGTGCACAAGATTATGGCATGCAGAGAAGAGAAACATGAGCTGAGACAGTGGGGAAAAAGCCTAAAGTTTAGGAGTTGCCTCTTGAGTCGATGTAGTGTACTAAAACATGTAGCTGTGCGTGAGAACATCACAGGGTTCAGCTCATACAGGTCAGTGTACAATGAAGTGAGTTGAAGATAATGTGGGTAACTCGCGGTTTTGTTTGCCTGCCAGTGTAGAGATTACAATGTTCATAGTTCAAGTTCACTGGATGACTGTGACACAGTGTGCCTGTCTTTTCTGTAAATGTACAGTTGCCAGGCCTGTTAAATTGAGTGAAGACGAGTGGGTTAAAGGGGCCTTCCACTAGTGGAAGGGAAACAGACTCATTGTACTCTGAGTCTTACTGTTGGGTTTTCCCATAGTAAAGTAATTTAACCATGACTTCTTTGAGCAAGACACTTTAAACAGACTATAATCCCTTTAATCTAAGTCTATGTTTTCTGGCGAGGAGTAAGATTATCCGCTGTAATACCTCCATAGAGCTATTGAAGTTTATCCTGAAATTGAGCGTGAACGATCATTTCAATATATTTTCGGTTACCCAAGCATTACATGCATAAGGTGGGTCAAAGGCTGGTATCCTGTGAGGAAATATTGAGGAAGCTGTATTTAATTTGATGTGTTATTGAAATATTCCCGTCCTGATTCTTTGGGGTTTTGGAAATAAATCCTCCCTGCAGCAAGTGACGCTGTAGATTTCTCTGAGGGAGCGAGGTAAAGAAAAGCACCAGGGATCTTCTTATATTCCAGTCATTGAAATATTACTCTTGCCCAGTGGTCACGTCAATCCTGAAGTTCAGTTGGAGTAGAGTTGGTTAGAGAAGGATTTGTGTGGTGGAGGTCAGGACTCAGGTCCTTGGATTGCCTGTCTAGAGAAAGATTGGTTATCCGCACCCCTACCAGGCACGACATTTCAGAAGAGAGCATGGAAAGCCTTTCATTGGCCACCGTAGGACCGTGTTGGCATTTCAATTGTACCAGATATGATAAGAACTAGTATCATACATAATTTATGAATCAAAGAGTCCACAGAATGGCCTCACAAGTCACACACAGTTTCCAGCCTTTGGCTACCTCACAATAGTTGATGAACTTGGGAAGTGAGACAACTATAACTCTCCCAAAACATGACATGCACTAAAAAAGTAGCTTGTTATACAAACACACATTATCTGCCGTCACAGAATGACTAACTACATTCTGATAATGAGACCCATTATAATAATGAAATATAAAAAAACAGATTACAAAAACAACTGGAAATTAAATTATTTTACCCTTCAATACACCCTCTGACATCTATATAAAAAAAGCTTTTAAGTAATGTAGGTTTTTTTTTTTCCTTCTCAGTCAGTAACAGCCATTTTTCCATTGTGATCTCTGATGTGATTCGCCAATCTAATCTTTTACCACTCAGAGTTGAATAACACCATGATGGGGTGAGGGTGACCTTCACTGAAGGCTTCATGAAATCCATTAGAGGTGAATTAATGTTTGAAACGTCCGTGTGTGCGTCTGTGTCTGAGTGTCTGTGTGTTTACTGGTCCATTTGTGGGAAGTGATCATTCTGAGGTTAGCTTGTATGGTGTCAGAACTGCACTTTCTTAATAACTCTGTAAGCCCTCATTAAATGTGAACTACATGTGTGGCGAAGAAGCAAATGGTGAGAGGCGCACAAGACTTCTCAGAACAGACCACTGTCGTTGAAAAGAGCTTTTCTTGATGGCCTGGATGTTTACAATATGCCTCCCTCCTATCTCACGCTACATGAGTCCAAAGAACCTAATGCTGACTCACAAAAAGAGCCCTGGAAGCCAAGCTACAGTTTCTCCTGCTGCTCAACATCCTCACTACTGGAAATCTGGCTAATGCCCACATTAAAAAAAAAAAAAAAAAGCTAACCGTCCCTGTGCGATGGGAAAGATTGGACCAGTAACACTCCACCTCCTCAATGAATCATCGACTCTCAGGCATTTTAACCTACACAAGGCAGAGAATTACATTGTGCCTACCATGGACACAGCCATATTATCAGACATCATTAGCATCAATAATGGACAATTCTGCAAAGCCATCTTCTTTTGTGCATGGCAGCTGTGCATGGCAGCTATGGTATGGTTAAGGTTAGGGAACGATTGTGATTATGGCAAACAAACAATGGTTAAGATTGAGTTAGGCAACTAAAAAACCCCAGTCTCCTACATGACAGTCAAACATGGTATACACCAAACCACTACCTCATTCTACAGACATTCTGCCTCGCTACATAAAGGCCACACTAGTTCTGTATGAGCATCAAACCTTGGTATTTGACACAAATTGTAAGGTCCAGACCTTTGATCTACCTCTAGCTAGCAAGCAAGACAAGCAATGACAGACAAACCTACTAGTCAATCTATTGGTAGGTTGACAGTTAAATTAGTTTGACCTTGAAGCTACTTGACATTTGGAATCTTTGTTTATTTTGGTTCCAACTACATCTATCTTGAGACTTGTGAATGACTTAAAAATCCTCATCAAGACCCCGGTTGACATTTCAAGCCAAATCCCTTCATGCTGTTTTAGATTCACAAACTTCTGTCACCTTTAAACTAAAAGTCTTGACAAAAATGGTGGCCCATTTCTTCCTTTATTGGAGCAATGAGATACATTTATACATGACAAATATCATGCATCCATGCATCCTACGCTTTGCTCTGTAAGTTCTGAAGTGTTGCAGGTTTGATGCTTGAGGATTTTGTTACTGTTGTAAGTCTGTCACACGGACAGTTAAAACTTTTATTGGCCCATAGCAGGCTGGCATAGCTCGAGCCCTGCATGACCCCTTGCAGTTAAAACATGCAATGGAAATGATATAAAAATGTCATTCATTGCCCAACAGCTCTCATGATGACTGAACTACTGTCTAGTTCCCCAAACATGCATGAATAACTAGGAAACAGGCCAATCTGACTGATTTGTACCAAAGTAATATGCATAACACAATTCTCAGCTGTCCTCCTTCATTGAGAACAAGCATTCTTTTACTAAGTTCAGATTTACTCCTGACTTGAAGTTAATGCAGCCTGGGCAAAGGCACGAATCACAGGAGACTCAGTCCAGTGTTTAGTTTTAAGGTGTTTAAGAACCAAATGCTGAGCTGCAAAGTGTGAATATTATTTGAACTTACAAGTTCCCACGCAGACCTGCTGATATTATGGAAGGCAGTCAATTCCAATAAAACTAAAGCCACCAACTCCAAGTATTAAACCTGATGGCTGCTTAGCCTGAGGTCAAAATTATATCTGTTCAGCTTTCAACAGACATTTTGTTGCCACTGGCCATTTGTTTGAGAATGATTGCACAGGGACTCTTCCTGCAAATAGCAATTATGTGCATATAGCCAACCCCAAGTGTCTTCAGCATGATATTGAAGCTGAGGCCCTGAGGACCAAAGATGTCAAGATTTCAATGGTTGAGGATAACTTGGATGTTCTATTTTTCTGTCTGTCGACAGCAATTGTACTGAGCATATTATAAATATATATTTAATCTTTCCAATACATTCTGCATAGTGGTGACCTTAATAACTATCAGCCAGTTGACTGAAATAATCAGCTTTTCATTCTTCTCAAAACATTCCATCATATATCCATATCAGTGTGGTTATAGAGCTAATCAAGGCACCATTTCACCTCAGCATTTTAAATAACTGAATTATTAAATTAGTATATTAAGAAGAAAGATTGTGCCACCATAATCAACTTTTTTTGCTTGAAACATATTCCCTGTGGGATTTGGAGGAGGTCTATAACTGGTTCCAGAGTTATTTATCATTGTACATCAATGTAAAAAAAAAAAGGTAGGAATGGCCTGATCTGAATTCCTACAGGTCTTTAAGTATGCTGCATGGATTCTCTTTGTGCATTATTGTCAAATACATCTTCATACAGTCAATACTATTTTATACTGTATTTTCTTATTGTATTCCTAGAAATTACCCCTCTTTTGATGCACTTCACAACGCTTCATAACTTTAAATTAGTACATCATGCATCATTCACACTGGCAACAGTTCTCATTCGGAGAGAGTCACATAATTAAAATAGCCTGGCATCGGGTTCAAAGCCAGCCCGAGCTTGGCTTTTAAATACAGAAACAGAACCAGCTTCCCACTGAGTTACTGGAGGAAGACTGAAGTACTTTTCCTCTCATTTCTGTCATTTACAGACTTGCCCTCATTCTGACGCTCTTAGATTCAGTTTACTATTCCACTCGTGTTCTTTAATGGAATTACAACATTAACAAATCCATTTTCTTTCCATTTGAATCATCCTCTGAGCTCCTCTGTGATTTCGTAAACACGATGTTCGGATTTGATTTATTACTGGGTCTGTTTTAGAGCTCAAATTCTGCATGGCACTATTTGAATTTTTTTCCGCATTAATATGCATCTCACCTTCAGTATATCTGATTGTAAAATATACATTAGATCAGTGAACACCATTTTCACCCTACAAGTTTCCCTTTTGGTTAATGAAAATGTTAAAATCAATGTTATTCCTCTTTAGGAGCAGCAGGTCATGGGAACTAGTGACTTTTTCTCAGCTTCAGATTTGTTTTTTGCTGCCTCTTACATTACAGATTAGAACAGTGCCTGCATACATATGTTTGTTGGGTCAAGATAGAGTGTGAAACATTAAGTTTAATTCTGCAATACAATAATTACATGAAATAACACACAAATTAATTACGAAATACGACATCACCATGGCAACATATCGCTGTGTGTGTATCGTTTTACCGTCCCGCCATTCCATCGCACTGTTTGTGTGTGTCTGCTGTCAAAGAGCCTCCTGCTCTGTGTTTATGCCTTTTTTATGTAAAATCAATTAATAACAATTTTATTTCAAGCACAAAGTGACAGACACTGACTCTTTCTGAAAATGTCAAGTGAGTGATGCATGCTGCAATATCATCAAAATGGTTTATCTGATGAATGACTCTCTCTCTGTGAACTAAATTTGTGTCTCGATTGGTTTCTAAACAAGGCCGTGATGATTCAGAGTCTGGAATAAAGGCTTTCTCTACAGACCAGTGTGTTCATCTTGCCGTTAGGACATACTTACATCTTCACTCACAAAGTACTTAG
This sequence comes from Sciaenops ocellatus, assembly GCA_033000465.1. Classification (NCBI taxonomy): domain Eukaryota; kingdom Metazoa; phylum Chordata; class Actinopteri; family Sciaenidae; genus Sciaenops; species Sciaenops ocellatus. The sequence goes on from CP136881.1 coordinate 23,664,136, forward strand.
AGACACAATATGTGACGGCAGCTATAGCAAATGCCTGAAGAGAGATTTGTTTTGGGACTACTACTGTAAAACAAGAAAGAACTGAAGACGAGCACATAGAGGGCATGAGAGAAAAAGAGATAAAGGACAAAAGGATGAAATAAAGACGCAGTCCCCCTGTGAAATAAACGAGGGGAAATGAAATGAGAAAATGCAGGAATTATTGCCAGATCTTGAGCAGAGATGAAATCCATCACAGGGACTAAAATAATCCTTCCTTCTTTTGTCTGGACACATCCGGGAAGTGCATGTGCTACATCTACACCCTGAGACAGCATGCTTTATGACGGCAATAAAGGCGGAAATGGGCAGAGATTCAAAGCAGCGGGGTCCTGATAGCGTCGAGTGGAATCCATGCCAGGACTATTTGTAGGTGGTTCCAAGTATCAAACAGATTCCTGTTTGCTTGCAGGGATGCTTTTTAATTAACATAATGGAGGACGAGAGACAATTAGACAATTTGTACTGTGCCGCAAAAGTACAAGAGAAGCAAACGAAGCAGAACAGAGAGAAGGTGAAGAAACCATTAGAAGATGTGCTGAGAGAGAGAGAGAGAGAGAGAGAGAGAGAGAGAGAGAGATGTAAACATTTATGATCAAGATTTATGGATTCATCTACGACATATGGCTGCCAGTAGTAACAAGGAGATGATGGTCGAATAGCGCTGTCTGTCACAGATCTGCATGTACCGCCCTGGGAGGGGGAACATGAGCAAAGGAGGATGAACACTCAGTGTACACACACTTTTATGGCATTTAATATGAATATAACTGGCATCATAATGAAGAAGCAAAGTCACTTTAAAAACTATTAGTGATGACATTTTCACTGCAGGTTGTGAGCTGATTAAAGGGTCGGTTCACCCGTATGGAAAAAGAAGAAAACATATTTTATTACTTTGCTTCTGTGATGCATATAGTTTTGGTTATTGCAGTAACAAAGCAGGTGAATGGAATTCAATGGGGACTATGGCTTATTTGAAAACTGTTCACAGTGTGTTCTGTGTCCTTTTTAGTTTTAATAATGTTTTCAAGGCCACAAATTTTCAGTAACCTTCATCACACTGGTTTGGAAGCAGATATATCAAATCCTGGACAAATAGATCTAAAATGATCCTCTTTTTTTATAATTGAGGAGAAGCAACCCTTAAATTCCAATGCTATGTATCTAGCATGTATTGACCATTGCAATAAATCAAAGCCCTTATGAATGTTGATTTCTATTTTAACTGGAGAGAATGAAAATTGTGAAACCTTATTTTCTATTTTGGTTGAATCAAGCCATAGAACCTCCAACTTAACCAACAAAATTGCTTTCCAAAATTACCCGAATTAACATTTTCTGATCTAACAGCAACTACTTGATTAGGATTTGGAAAGAAACCAACTTTGTGTGTTTACCATGACCTCCTTTGTTTTGCATCATCACAAAAAAACCTCTGTCAATAGTATAGACTGTATAAAACATGAATGTAGTATCCGTGACGTCACCCACAGGTTTCCGAAAAGCCTTTGTGAATCTCAGAGTTTGATGGCTTTGGCTGCTGTTATCTTGGCAGTCCGGCCTCTGTCAGCTGCCCACTAACCACAAAATAGGCAAAGAGGTTGAGTGTGGGTGGAGCTGAGGTTATAAGCCACACTCTTAATTCTGCATAACTTTAAGCCTTAATATAATTTGAACAGGTGAGTTCTATAAAAATTCACCCTCAGTACAGTTGTCATGAACAGGGAAATTAGCTATAGAGACCAAAACTGTTTTTTGTACCAGGCTGTAAACATGTTTATTTCTGCTGTGAAGTTGGACATTTTACCATGACAGACTGGGGGTGACTCTGTAGCCAGCCTCAAGTGGTTGTTCAAAGAACTGCAGTTTTTGTCACCTCACAGTAACAGAGATTGTGCTTCATCTAGACACAAAAACTACTTGATTAGAATTAGGAAGTTCATCGTCATACCGTAGTTAAAAGAAACCAACTTCGACTGAATTGCCACCCAATTGAGTTTATTGCAAAAAGTGCAAAAATACCCCACTATTATGGGAACGTGCAATAGACATGCGTAAAAATGTAGGTTTTGTTGGTGGAGCCCATCAGTGTCATGTATTTGCTGTGGTGATTCTTCTTCAGGCTGAGATTTGGGAGATTTATCCATGATGACACTGTTGATATGTAAGCACTGACCTGCCCCTGTGCACATGATCCACACAATAGCGTGCGGCGTTGGTGGCTGCCCAAACAATGCCTTGCCTGGGCATGCCTTTACAGCCATTAGGAAGGTGGAAGAAGGGTCAGTTGTAAATATTCTTCCTCCCCTCCATCCTCTGTCATGGCCTCTGATAACAAACCAAAAGTGACTTTGTTTGGAGTATACTGGAGACCTGACACGAAATACTGTTTTTTTCTTGTAGAATGCCTTCATGTTCCTTTGCTGCTATGCAACCAGGCAGAGCCATTATTAGACTTAATGATTCCCAGTAGATGCTGTTGTTCTTGCGCCATTACAGGTCTATTAATAGTGTATCGCTCTATTCTTGTTGATGAGCTTTCACTTGCAAACCCTTATGCTCTGCCTATGCATAGTTAATAAGCAGAGAAGGGCTCTTTTGTAGAAGCTGGGCTCCGCAGTATACATCCATCCTGACACGGTGGCAGCCAGACTGGGTTTTGACGTCCATTTAATTTAATGTTGTACTGACTAGCCGGCCTGGTACTGGTAGTACCAAACAGTTTCTTCACTGGACATTAGAAGCTAGTTCAGGGAGCAAAGCATATCCAATTATCACTGTGTGCTGGTGTTCCTGACAAATGATATAATTATTTAAACTGATGCCTGAATTTCATCTTAACAATGTCCATATCTAGTGAAAATAACAATGTGTTTCATTATGATACTACTAATGAGTAGGACTGCACGATATGCAGCTAAGGAGCTGTTATGAAGCTTATCTTGTGCCACTAAACAAAGACATCAGTCTACAGCCATGCCGGCAGCAAGAAAACCACAATTTCAGGCAGATAAAAGTTGAGGTTGAAAGTTTGTTTACGAGCTAGTCTTGATGCATCTGATTGAACATTGTCTTTAAGAGATTAAAATTGCAGCAAACAGTGATTTGCTGTTTAATGATAATGGAGTCTTGGTGTCCTGAGCAGAGATTGACGGCACTCTCTCAAGGTGGGCTAGTGTATGCGTGGCCAACGGATGTATTTTCCACCTTAAGGATGTGTTAAACCAAATCAGAGTTGGTTATTGTTGGAACAGTGGAAAGGCTAACAAAGACGTTATGACCTGCATGGTAAAATTACTGTTTTTGTCTGGTGGCAGTACTTTAGTTGACTTACTTTAACAGGCTCACAAGGATAAGGGTGTATTTGGACAAAAAACAAGCATTGGTGATTCTGGGAAAGACTAACAATGATGGTTTTAGTGAGTTTATTTGGTTTCTGTCCAGTTTGAAATTTGTTTTATAAGATTATCTGGAAGGTAATGTTAATAGTTTTGTTAACGTGTTCTGGTGGGCAGCAGCACACAGATGTTTTGGTCTGAGACGCTGTGCTTTAATGTGACATCTGGTGGCAGTGAATTTCATATAGAACATTTAATGATTTAATTTAATGGTGAGCAACATGAGCTGAGCACAGCTGAAGATGAAAGTCTCTCTCGTATAAAAAAACATTTTTCATCTGTCCTTGCTCCGTCTTTCTCTCAGTGGGGAGTTAACTCTGCCTCCTAGTGCAGGAATTGAATCTCAATTACTGGGACGCTCCGCCTTATGTTTCATGTATGAGTGACCTCATTAGTTAGTTCCACCCTCTCTTCTACAACATGTCCGAGAAGTCACATTCCTCACATCAGCTGGGGTAACGTCCCAAAGATCCATCTTAATGGTTGGTTGTTGGGTGGAACATGCAGCTGATGTGATCATTCAGACTCCGGTCAGAATCCCATTACTGCAGAAGATTGGCTCTTAAATCTGGCACTTCAACATGTGAGTCAGTGTAGTGTTGTGTCACCTGTGATGGCTTCGGCTAGTTAATTAACTTCCAAAGCCACACTTAGGGAGGAGGACTTAGTACAGGTCACTGGGAGGTTTCTGAACTGTCACAGTGACACCTCTCTGGTAATGGCCCATTTTCTACTGCAGACTGAATATATATACCTGAATATATCATTTTAATGTATTTGAATTTAATGTGACTCCTCACTTCCTCATTTGAAAGGAAGACTTATTTATCTTTGAGCCAATCCCACATGCACCACAGCACCCACTCGAGCAACAGATGTGCTAATCCACAGCTGAGAACAGTCCCGAGCAAATGCACAATTCACTTTTGTTTGAGGAACCTTTTCTAAAAAATGTTTGCCTCAGTAGAATTGAATGGACTAAGGGTGCTTTCACACCAGCGCTGTTTGGTCCGCTTTAAACGGACCACAGTTCGATTCCTCGGATAGTCCGGTTCGTTTGGGCAGGTGTGAAAGCTCATCCGAACTCTGGTGCGGACCAAACAAGAAAACTCTGGTCCGCCTGAAAACGTGGGTCTCTGTCCACTTACAAGTGAACCTTGGTGCGGTTCACGTACATTGGGAAAGCAAACGGACTATCCAGCGAACCAAAGATCAGAAAGCCAATCGATGAGCCAGGTTTTCTTCTTCCTGGTGCTTTTTTACTTCCTAGTCAGTGCTTGTTTTGGGCAATACCGCCACAAAACAAGCAGCTGTTGTAACTGCATGACGTTGTCCAGGCAGTTTGGTCCGCTTTCAAAAATGCTGTGTGAAAGTGATCCAAACCAAATGAAGTTGTGAAATTTTTTCATAGTGTTTCATAGCGGTTACGCTGAACCCAAACACCCTCTCACCTCCCCATCTGCACAACCCTGCAGTGGTTCACTGCAACACCTGATTTGGCCTGAATACGGTCTAACACGCTGCTGTTTTCTGGTAAAAGAGAGAAGACATAAAAATCTAGAATAATGTCAGTGTTATCCTTTAAAACTTTGGAAAACTACCGTAAATCATGTTTGTGTGTTCCAGAGCTTGCAGTGGTGCCGAGACTTGAGAAGGTGAGACAGTGTTAAGAACATCAGGTAAAACAGTATGCAGAAACTCCTCGTCACTGATGAAAACAAAAAGTTGTGTCTCTGTAACGAGATAACGTAGATCACAGCACTCTGTATTAGTGTATGAAGGTGGCAGTACAGTTTTCTGCACACGCTGCAGACCTCAGGTATGAAAGAATCTAGTGCTTATCCTCGGAGCTGGCCAAGTTTTCCAATTTCACAAAACCAAAGGTGTGATGTTCCAGACGCAACTTATTCACACCTTCACAGGACATCTAGCGTCCATGTGTATGTGTGTGCGTGTGTAGCTACCGTAGCTATCAAGCTAGCTTTGGGTCTTCAGCTGAAGAAAATGGTGAGTGGCTGAGGTTCGAGGGTATTATTCTCCTCTTTGCTCTAACACTCCGACACACTCTGTGATTTAGCCTCCTCCTTCTGTCTCTCTGACACACACACGAACAATCACTCATGCGCAAACACACACACGCACAATCCTCGCAGTTGTTTTCCCCTCGCCACAACAAATTTATCAGCCCATCCCAGCAGACGAGATTCAGCTCAACTTCTGAGGCAAAGCCAAAAGCCAGAAACCGACTGTGAGCGTGTGAGAAAAAAGAGAGGAGATGCAAAAGAGGGAAAGAAAGATCCTAAAACTGAGAGAGGGGGAGAGCTCTGAAAGTCAAACAATATTTGCCATGTAGATTAGCCTCCTCTCATCCCTCTGCATTCATATTTCATCTCAGTTTGCCTTGTGCAAGTCTGGCCAAGTGTGGATTGTGTGTGCTCCTTAAAATTAGATAAAACTCTGATGATCCCCCTGAATACACGCCTGTGGGTGTTCACTACAGGCCTGTGTGTGCTGTCTGTCCTTGTGTGTGTGCACGAACAGAGGAGCCGTCCATGATATTTTTAGCTCGTTACTCAAACACACATACACACACACCTCTAAAAGTACTACAGGCCTCATTTTTTATGACAAACAGCACAAAGTTAAGCTCCTGACAAAAAGCACAACGTCAGCGGAACAAGAAAAGCCCGGCAATTACATGTCTTCCTCCTCTCCTTTCAATACTGTCAGTGCATCTTTATAAAGATTTAATATGCAGCAAAAAAAAGCAACTTTGCAAAGTCAGGTGCTGTCAAAATGAGGCTAAGTGAATGCACAGAAATGCTGTTTACCTCTGTAATGTCACTCACTAAGCAATTTCTAAATAAATGGCAGCACATACACATACACACACACACACATAATCACATGAACTCTGCAGGGAAACACAACACACCCACAAAGTTTAAGAAAAGCTGCCAGAAACCTGTCTCCAATTAAATCCTGCCTACACCTCCCAAGTCATTAAGAAGTGAGCCGGTGACGTGTTGAGATGTAGCAAAAAAAAAAAAAAAAGAAGAAGAAGTAGAAGAAGCTTCAGCCAATTTAGGAAGTGACGCCTGAATTGTTCTGCATCGTTGCCGCCATTACATCACACACCTGTGTCTCACTGTCTGTGATGAATAGTCTCGATGGAGCCGCCTGGTTCGGTGGAAATCGATTTAACAAGAGTGAGGCTGTACACCTGATGGGGCGTCTGTCACCGTGGCTCGGCATGCTGAGACACAACTTTCCTGGAAAACTTTGTCACACATGACTATATTCTGCTTAGTGTTGCAGCGGGTTTCACAAAAACAAAAAAAAAACTGCGCTGAAAAGTGATAAGGGGCCGAGTTTCACTGAGTAATAATGTGAGTCGAGAAGTTTGGTGTCTTCAGAGAATGAAAAAGTTGAGACAATACCAAATTCTCATTTAACTTTTCTTTAATTATCGACTTTCCTAAGACAGCTTAGTGCAGTAAAATGACTCAGGCTGCTGTGAAGTTATCTTTTTAATTTCACAGGAGGGGATAGGCCTCCACACTATTTCTACATAAATTCAAATGATTTTAATTAATAGTCATTAATAATTATATTACAAGTTGTTCTACTAGTATATGTTACTTTTACTGCTGCTACATTTCCTTTGGATATAACTCTTCCTAACTCTATCAGACAGTGTTGTTGTCTGTGACGTTGGATAAGGAGGATGTTGTTTGTCATGTGACTGAATCTTTCATTGCCGTTGAAGAAAAAACTATTCTATCTCATAAAAAGTATACAAATAATGTGCCACCTCACAGTAACTCCACATTTCCTGCCGACTGAAGCGTTAACGTTATAATTAAGCAGAAAAGGTGAAGATGAGCAACAAAAACAACAATAACATGATGGAAAGAAACAAAGCAACAGCCGAGTTATGTTGAAGTGGCATTTGGCATAAGCTAAGCTAAGCTAAGTTATGTAGCAGTAACAATCAGACATTCATAATACCATAATTGAACATAAACAATTCATAATACAGGTGAGACACATTCACGTTTTAAAGGGTGGGCAACATTTTAGCCTGTGGTTTCAGGTTATAGACTGTATAAAACATGGATGTAGTAGCTGTGATATCTTGACAGTCCTGCCTCTGCTGCCTGGCCATTAATCTAAAAACAAAGATGGGAATCACCAATGGAGCTGAGGCGGGCTGAATGACTCCTGGTTGCTCAAACAAGCCAACTGTAATATCACCCACTTGTCAATTAAAGTGCTTCTGCTCGAATTTCTGTATAACTTTAAGCATAACATAATTTGAACAGGACAATTAGCTATAGAAACCAAAACTGATTTTTTTTGTACCAGGCTGTAAACATGTTTATTTCTGCTGTGAATTTTAACATGGCGACTTATGGACTCCCTTTGGCTTCACTTCACAGCCACGGAGGTTGCCACTTGGTTCAGATGTCTCTGATGAGTCAGATGTAAGGGATGTCACAACAGTGAAATGCAAATGTTAGCCAGATGTTGCTCTATAGCTGACAGAGTTTGCTCACTTAATGTCTCTACATCATATTAAAACATTTACCTTCATCCCAGAATTCTAACGTGTGCCCTTTGTTCAACAAATGCCGCATGGCCTTGCTTTAAAAGCTAGGCACACTGAAATGTTGCATGTCCACCATGTGTCCATCAGAGAGATTTTGGATTCACTTCAGTTGCTCGCACATTTGGATCTTACTTGATGCTCCCAGTAAGAACAAAATGTATGAACAGCTGGCTGAGCCGTGAGATGGAACACTTAAACGCAACATCAACCATAATGTAAAAATACATGAAGTTATTCGATGTTCAGGCTTTCATATAATCTGTCTTGATAAAGAAAATCAGCAGAGGTTGTTACACATCATCAGTTTGTCACCAGTGAACATGCTCAGAAGAACACTTCACAGGTACACGCTGTGTTATTGAGAATAAACTGAGATCCAGCTTGGAGCTATAAATCATCATCATCCCACCTGTTACAGCTGTAACTGGAACAGAACAATCTTATACAACACATCCCTGTCCAGCTGTCCAGAGCTCATCTCTCTTGTTTACAGTCAGTACACGCTCTGACTGTCCATAATAACAAGACTATTTCATCAACTGAGCCTCATACAACTTATTTATCTGCTGATTAAAAGCTCTGTGAAATGAAAGGGCTGGGCTGAGAAAGCTTTTTTTCAAAGAGTAAATATCTATCAACACTTTACAGTTTCATTCATAGAACCAAAAAACATAAAAACACAGAGGCTGCTGTCAACTGCGATGATTTCAAAAGAATGAAAGACCTGGAATTATGTCTTTTTTTCTTCTGCTCTGAGCTTCTTTGGTCTAGTTTGGATCATTGCTGGTGATCTGGATTTCCCTCTCTCACTGGTCCAAACATCCCATGACCACCCTCCAGGAGGTGCACCTCATAACCTACTTAACACGAGGGAACTTCCCTTCGCCGGTGAAATGCCTTTGACTGTTTTTGCTGAAAATATTCACAGAATAAATCATTTCTCACACTTCAGAGCCTCTTTATGTCAGATTTGAAAACGTCTTACATTTGTGGCATCCAGCGGTGTTGATGATGGTGTTGATATTGAAAGCGTATGTGAATATAAATTACTAGGTGTGCTATTAAACCACAAAATCTGCTGGAAATCTCATATAAAACATGTGCGAGCAAAGCTGGCAACGAGCACTGTAGTCCTGGGAACAACAAGGAACATTCTGAATCACAAAGCGCCGTATATTCTGTATTAACTTGTGTTGACATATCTAAATTACCGTGTGGAGGTATGGGGTAACACTTACAAAAGCACCCTACATCTGTTATGCAGACTGCAAAAAAAGGACTATGAGGAGAGTTAATAACGTAGGTTTTCCCAAACACACCAACACTCCATTTAAAGTCAAATGCCTTCAAGTGAATGGATCTAGTAGAATTTAACACAGCATGAATAACAAGGAATTATTTACTGAATCAAAGAGTAAGGCTAACACACACTGTATGAATTTTCACTGGGAACATCCTGTTTTTCTACAAACCATCCAAATGCCATCAGAGTCATTTTAAACAGCAACATAACATCCTGTTTTAGCTTGAATACACCGCACACGCTTCATTCAAATCCAGCACAGCAACCCCAACACCACTGACCCCTCTCACCCCACTCACCACTCTGTCACATCCTTGATTTACTACCCTCTTTTGGTCCTCTTCACCACAAGGACGTGTTTGAGCATTTTCAGCCTTGTGAAGTCCTCATCATTCTTTCTATCTTCTGGTGTGTAAATCAGTGACTCTACCTTCACTAACAACCACCACTGTGGTCCTAGGGGGTAGAAGGTTTTGGTCCTGATTGTAACGTTACCTTGTAATTTGAGGGTATGTTGCAACAGACATCATAGATTTTTCATAAAGTTTGAGGGGGTAGTGGTTCTCGATGTGGTGGTTAGAGTTACCTGATCATTCTTCTGGGACTCTAAAAGGTTGAGAACCTTTGAGGTCTCTATTCTTAATACTGTAATCAGGTGACTGAACAGATAAAAGTTAGAGATTATGAGCTCACATACACAGTGCCTTTAAAGGTCCAGTGTGTAAGATTTGGGGACTTTATTTTCAGAATAAGGCAGACATGGAATATAATAATCATAACTATGTCTTCATGCATGTATGATCAGCTGAAAATAAGAATCATTTTATTTTTGTTATTTAAAAATGATCCTATTACATTTACAGTGGGAGCGGGTCCTCCTTCATGGAGGCCGCCATATTGAAACACCGTGTTTGTACAGACTAAACTAAATACTGACTCTAAACAGGGTCCTTAAAGTGTTGTTTCTCCTTCACACAAAGAAGGTGAGGGTGATGTGAGGAGATTGCAATGCAGCGATTAGACCACTAGATGCAACTAAATTCTACACACTGGACCTTTAACCTCAAAGTACCTTAAAATGGGCACGATATCACCAGGTTTGTTTTTATCATTTCGGCTCATACAGCACATGACTGAATGAAATGTTGTTGGGTTTTTTTACACCACTAATATGAAATATTCCAGCCCGTACCTGATTCCATGAACTCTTGGTTGAAGCTGCCCCAGGCCTCTTTGCTCTTTTCCAGGTTCTCCTCCATGACCTTGATGTCAGCGAAGGGACAATTGCATTCTGGGAAACGTGGGGAGCACCGGCACCAGCAGTCGTTGTTGCGGCAGAGCAACTCGCCCTCTGAGTTGCACGCCACATAGCTGAGGGCCGCCTCCACGAAACGCCCACGCAGGAACTCTGGGAGGACATCTTGCAAACCTGGAAAAAAAAAAAAAAAACAAAAGAAGGAGAGAAACACACGGTGAGGTATTTATTTTATCACGTTATTTTTGTAAGTCTAAAGTCGAATGTGGAACGGCATTTTTTCGATGTATTTATGAACAAGGGAATTCTTAGCACAGCATCTGTACCATTTCTTAGAAGGTCATAAAGTTTCAGGGTGTTTATAATCCTGTTTTACAACCACCTTTCTTCAAATTGTGACTGAATGTTGCTTTAATATTAAACATAAAACACGATTTTTAATTATGTCATGTGTTCACAGACTGACACTAAAATGACAGCTCTAATTCAAGCTCCAGTATGCATATCCCAGTACAAGCTATTAAAAAGCTCATCTGCAGCACAGCCTGTGTACCATCATTTAACACTGCATAGAGATACTGACACTAATAACATGTCTTATCATGGCTGAGGCCAACGGAGACGACATGTGCAAAGACAACAGCTCATCAGCTGGCTGTGTCTGTCGCGTGGGGTGCTCTTCCCTGAAAAGAACAGACACTTAACCAAATTTCAAAATGTCTCTCTTTTCTCTGGCTGATTGGTGACAAGACTTCAGCGGTGTGCTGTGGTATTATCACAGGGAGGAAATGGAACTGGGTTGTTTTCTCCATTGCAGCTCAGCTCGTATCATTTTCTCTGGCTGCTCTTGCAGCAGGTACATATTGTAGGTGCGTATCAGTTCAGAAGCCTGCCCAGGGGCATATCTTAGTAGGTTTGGGAGCTATCAGTAGCAAATGTCATCCAGTCTGCAGTCACCATAAACAACCTGCTGTTTCCTCTATCTGCAGGTTTCATTATTTCCTTCCTTCCCGCTGGGTAACGGAGGCACTCAAGTCATAATCAGACCTTTTTTTTTAAACAATATGCCATTGACCTAATGAGTCGTATTTTCATGATTAATGCGTATTTAATCTGTAGAGTCAAAGCAACATGAGACCAGATGCAGTCGTGCCTTACCAGTTGTTGTAAGGCGTGTCTATGCAGACTATGGTTGAATATAGTCTTAAAGACAGGACGACCAATGAGGGTGACTTGAGGCAAATATGCATCTGCATGAGGGGGGTGACATGGAGCAAAGAACCCAGGCTGGAATCAAACCCAGGTCGCGGCTACAGCCTTGACATGGGTAGCACGCTCATTTCACTTTTAAATAGTTTTACGTCACAACACGTAACGTATTCATACAGACCTGACCTGTTCATTCGTCTCAAGCTAAAGGCATTTTGACACGTCAGTGCAGCAAAAGCAAAGATACAAATAATAATTAAAAAAAAAATAATGATGAATTCCATTTAGCTGCTTCAGGTTTCCCATAAAAATGTCTGCAAAAGACCTGAAAAAGGTTTACACAGGTCACACGGGTCACATCGACCTACTGACAGAATCAAAGAGTGCACAAACTCACTTGATGAATAATTTTAACACTAAAATGTTAGAACACACAGAACACACAAGAACAGGTTACTACATACACTATAGATTGTACTAATTAAAGACCCAAGCTACAGCGTTGATAACAATTAGTCTAAATGCTCAGTGTGTGGTAAACACTGTGCGTCTCTGTGTCTTTTAACAGTGGGGTAACATCACAGTTTCAATTTCACTGCTTTCATTATTTAAATTACATTAAAAATACTGTGGTGTGCTAATCACGGCGGCAAAGTTTTGTGACTGCACAGCCTATTAAACCAAATCAAGCCGACGTGTGATGTTAAAAGTGCATCGTCATCTGTTAGAAAGCAGCAGGCGGCTTTCAGAAAACTTGCAGTGTTCATGCTGAGTCTCTGAATCTGTCTGTTGGTCCGTGTGTCTCTCCCCGTCTGTCTGTCTGTCTGTCTGTCTAATAATCATCAATTTGTGGTGTCAAAAGCGTCCGCACTCCCCACTTCACAATCTCACTCTGGATGGATTTTAACTGCCAAGTCAGTCCCACTGTGCCCTGTTATGAATATGCATGTCTGTTCTTTGGTATTTATTCTTTCAATGGCTTGGAAATAGATGTAATTAGTCGCATTTCTCCTCTTCCATGCTTTGGCAGGTGCTTTGAGGTTTTAGCATGTGTGTGTGTGTGTGTGTGTGTGTGTGTGTGTGTTTACTAGTTGCAAATCTGGCAGGGGTTTCTTCAGTTTTGGAGACAGCTAAATAACACTCTTCCCATCACCAATCACCAAATCCACTTTCTCTGTCTCCATTCCACTTCGCTGTTTGTCTTTCTTCTCTTTTCTTTCTTTCTGTTACAATCACTCTGTCACATTTGGAAAGGAGATGTGGTAATTTTCCTGTGGACTGCTCTGGGTTCATGAAGACTTATTTCTTTTTTCTTTTTTCTTTTTTTTGCTACAGCAGTGGTAGTGAAAGTAGCTTCCAAATAAGCCTCTGTGTTAAGAGCCAGATAGTTCTGGTTTGAACTGATCTGTTTCATGCAACACAAGTATCAGTGATACTGATACTTCAGTCCTCCTGAGCTCCCTCTGAATCTTTGCTGCATTTATTTTATTTAAAAGTTAATCTAACATGGTTAATTTATATTAAAAACATAAATGACTATTTGATGGTTGGCTTAAAGCAGTGGAGAGTTTGTCTGTCTCCTGTCAGAAACAGCTTAATACTGCAAGAAAGATGTTTTAGCTCTCAACCCAAACACGTAGCTGTGATGTGTTAAAAACATTAAATTGTTCTTCAATTAAAGCAAGCAGTAGTGTTACATGAGTGGACAATGAAACTGTGAATTTAATTCATTTATATGAATACTGACAAATATCACATGTTAAAAATGTTCCGTTTTAATATTACAGGTGTCTTTGTAACATTTGCCAGCAAGCCTACACTGGGACTGTCATTGTCATGATTGGATGACGACCCTGTCAGTCAAGGTCTTGGCGATGCTACCTGATGGTCTGCAGATCATCATAATGTGAAGGAAACTGCTGAACGCAAGATGATCGAAGAGTTCTGACAGACAGACGTGACGACACGAGTGACTGGACTTGGCATGATCTGCACAAATAGAAGTGACTTTGACCAAATGATAATACCATGAACTGTTGGGTCTCTGTAAATAATATTAGAAAGAGCTCAGTATAGACCTGCTCTATATGGAAAGTGCCGTAACTTCTGTTAGGATTCGGTGCTATATAAATAAAATTGTATTGATCACTTCTGAGGATTGTTCAGTGCCCCACTCTGTTTTCTTTTTGTCTGTCTGTCCTCTGTACAGTCTCACGGCCAGGCAGCAACACTTTCAACAACATTCTTCCTCTCGGTCACTTTGCGTAAAATTTGTGTTTAAATATACGATGGAGACTCATTCGATTAGTTACACTGTTCCAACACACAAGTCTAATTTTCCCTTATTACTGCGTAACAATCATATTATTTGAAAAATGTTTATTAATAAAATGCGTGTAGCATCTAAACCAAAGTGCATAAAACGGTAAAGTGTAAAGTAGTGTAGATATTTATGGAGATATAACAGTGAAGATATATAGCATGTGCAGCAGTTACAGTCGGTAATTGCAGGTATAATTGTAATTAAACACAGCAGATGTGACATTATATACAGAGTAAACTGCTAACACGTCCCAAGGCTTTCATCAGGAGATGACAAATCTCCAGTAAGTGGATTTGATCCCTCAACCACAATTATCCACCGCTGTTAACATGCATGTACTGCACGTCTGTATAATGTGTATATAACGTGTGGTTTTACAATGAACAGTATTCTAGCCTCAGTTAACAGAAGTAATTGTGTAATTCCATTAGATAATTAAGTGTGTATACATCACAACTTGATCAATGTTTCAAAGAAACATAAAAGTGCGGAGTGACAACGAGGACAGTTTATTCAGGCAGAGTGAAACACTCGGTCATGCCTCCTCTTCTCACCTCGCTGTATTTCACCTTTGACATGTGTCATTATTGCAGCGGCACGTTAGTATTCAGCGAAACGCTCACCTTGCTCATCATGCAGCTGACATCCGCTGACCCAAAATGACTAAAAACACACACTTCAGTATGTCACACAATGTGTCCAGGATGAATATTAACCTTGTTTTGGTATTTTTATATAATCTGAAGTTTCAACGATGCAATTAAACCTGCCTGTACTGTATGAATGCCACAGACGGGGAAGGACACGGCAGGTTTGCTCAGGTTAAAAAGAGGCCTTCAACATGGCTCTTTATGAATGATCACGTACATATAGACTCCGAAAAGATGAACATCTGACGAAAATATGCCACAGCTGCAAACATTTGGAAGCTAAAATGAAAGTCTTTTCACCAAAGAAAAGATGTTTGATCTGAATGTGAGACTGCATCTGCAATGAGAGACAATTCTGGACGTGACGCTCTAAACATCCGTGAACGACTCCTGTGATGTGTCTCACTCTGCATACTTCCATACTTGCACTTGCTATTTTGAGTACATAAGTGCATTCACACTGTCATTTATGGCAAAATGCAGCGTACTGGATGGTGCACTCATAACGGTCAATACGTTGAGTGTGAAATGCTCAACACAGACACACAATGCGATGCAAATTCTACAGGGTACCTTTAAATCAGTTGGTTTACTGCCTCTTACTGTTTCACACACTTGTTATTCTCCACCACCTCCAGTACATCAGATTAGATCAGGACTGCTGTGTTTTACATATGACGTACTGCTGGGACGGAGTGCAGCTCTGACACAGTTAAGGCAATGCTGATAGAGCTCCATTCTAAATATCACAAGAAATGCATGCACATGGGAGAGCATGGCGATTAAAAAGAGAAAAAGGTTGCTACCTTCCTTTGTATTCCATTCTGATTTTTAATTATAGTTACGCTAACACCAGTGTCATTTTACTAATTACACACTGCTCTGTTGAGGGAGTCATTTAATCGCTCAATCGATCAATCATCAATCCTCTGTACAGTAATGCTTCTGAACACAGAGGTGTGGGCTCAAGAGGCCGAACGGTTGAAAGCAATCAATCGTTTACTTAGTAAGAGTTCAAAGCAGAGTTCTCCAACAGGTAATCAGTCAGAGAGGTGAGATGCAAGCAGGCGAGACCGGGACCAGGCTGTGGTCAGGACCAGGCAAGTGTCACATATATCAGAAGATCAGCCCACGTGTTCACTCTTACATCCACTTACTCATTTACTAACATCATTTTCTGCTATGCCTACTTTTTGATTTGTTTATCCTTCTTAATTTCACCTGTCCTCATTTATTAACAAAGCTGTCAGTTATTATTATTATTACTATCATCATTATTATTATATGCATTTATTTCTCCCAGACTCATTAGCTCCCCCTTCTAGTTATGAGTAAATTTCACTAAATCATCCCAGCTGTGCCTGTGATCAGCACAAAGACAGTCACTGCTTTCAAAACATACTTAACCTCAAGGCCTCGTTGGAGCCGGATGGCTCGGTTTGAGGTTGCACTCTGGAAGGGGCCACAGGTATCTGCAACGGGTCAGCACCTATCTAAGGTTCTGGGCACTGCCCAAAGCGTTTCTCTGCCAGAGCCGGAATATGTACGCTCCGCATAAGCACTCTTAACAACTATAACCGGCTTGCATGGTTCCTGGTTTCATCAGATTGAATGTGATCCTTTCCTTTGTCTGTTTCTACGCATTATATGTCTCTACCTCTGTCTGTGTTTATGTATCGTCCATTTGCACCAATAAAAAAAATGAAAAGTAACAGGTAGGCAAGGAACAGGAGCTCACACTATTACATGAGACAATCTGGCAAATGGCTGTGGAAACAGTGCTGGTATACATGCAGGGGAGATAATGAGGGAATGGGGAACGGTTGTGCTGGTGGGTGAGGGGGATTAGGTGACTGGTGTTTGCAGGAAACACACTGCACTACATGGCAGGTGTGGAGTGGCAGGTAATGAGCGAAAAAAACAAAAAACAAAACTGGAGCAAGAGCAAAAATTACTAAATAGGGATTAACTGTGACATATATACTGAAAGTGTTAAAAAGTTTTATGACATACAGACGTGCAGCCAGGTGTAAAAGTTTGTCAGCTCAGACACCATTTCCATCAGCTCTTTGGAATAACAAAAAGAAAATGCCACTTGTTTTTTTTCCTTTTCTTTTGCAGCCGCCACCAAAGATTTCAGGAAAAAAAATAATCTGTGGGTGTCTTCCTCTGATGGGGGCTTTTAGGTTCATTACCCATAAGGCTTTGCTTCCATCCAGCCGCAGATTTAGATCACCCCAGTAGACCAGAAATAGCAGACCCATGGTTCCCCCTCTCTTTCTATCTCTCAATCTCCAGCAGAGACCACACTTTCCATTTTGGGCAATTTGAAGCTCTTAAGCCTCCCCCATGATCACCACCCCTCTGTTATCAGTGTGTGTCCGAGTTTGTGTACGTGTGCGTGTGTGTGTTCTCTCTCTAAGCCTTTGCTTTAGCAAGTACTTGGTCCACTACACTGAAATGCACTCTTCACTGTAGAAGAGATGGTGTTGGTACCCTTGGACTGTGTTCCTGCTCTCGAGAGCCTTGGGCTTTGGCAGCGCCCCAGCTCCAATATACAGTAGAGTACATGAGCTGGCACAGATGTTTCCGTATGACACACTCTCTCTGTTTCTCTGTTTACACTCATCTTTATGCCTGCCTCTCTTTTTCTTTCTTACTCGTGACATTTCCATCTGAATGTCACTTGAATTTTCTGCAGACTTGTCGCAACAAAAATGAAATGCACATTTTCTCCAGATAGCTTCCTGGGCTGTTTTTGTGCTCTCTTGTGATATTTTTGTGTTATTAAACAAAGCCACAAATTCAGCTATGTGGTGGGTGTGTGCAGAATGCAGGGCGGTAAGGCCGGGGATAGATAAGGCATAGGCTTGGAGGTGAGAGAATTAGATCCTATAGACCTTTAAGTCACAAGGCAAAATGTCTCCATAGTCACAAGTAGGATGAAGGATGAAGAAGGATGAAGTTTCATCTGGAACTCTCCGTCTTGCTCTTTTAAAACAACCTTAACATTTGAGACTATCATTCAGCTCTGTTATGTCAGAAAAAAAGCAGCAATAAGGAATTTGGCAAACAATTTATATGCCACCTTATACAGTGACAGGTGGTGTGCTGAGAATTTGTTTCAGTGACTGCCCAGAGTTAGGCCCGAGCAGAGGGAGGCACTTGACAGACCTCTCACCCTGTAGGAGCTCGCAAAGTGGTGTACAGCATCTGTCCCTAGGCCCTGCTCCCGCTATTGATGGAATTCCAACAGAGTTCTGAAGGCACATTTGGGGTGCTGTGGGGGAGGATCTGTTAGAGGTTTTCCTGGAGTCCCTCTGAGAAGGCCAACTGAGCATCTGTCAGCAGGCAATGGTGTCATTTCTGACTAAAAAGCACGGCCTTCAGATTCATTTTTTGTGCTTGCATTATAAAATTCCTTCCAGCCACTACTCAGAGAAACTACTTTGACAGTTTGATACATTGGGAGCAAGCCTAGATTGTGTTCTAGGGACATATATTACATAGTTTTGTAACCAGGATCCTGAACAGACTGGGATATGATAGAGGAGGAAGGTTTGCTTGTTGTTGGAAATGAAAGTGACTATGACTGTGAGTACCATCCGTACCCACCCCTGTATTTGTTTAATTTTATGGGTTTTGGAGAGGGCTTTAATTTCCTGGGCTTTTGTATTTGGGGGCTTGTGTATATAGTCATGGTTAAGATCAATTGAGAAGAGTAATCCTTTCTGACTGAAGAATCTCAAGTCTCTGAGAACTATGATTACAGGACATAAAAAGGACAGCAGTGTCTTTATTTACCTAAAATCCATTACATCTTGAACTGCATAGGTTTATAGAACCTGTACTTGACATGCTTGGCATTCAAGCAACAACATGAGAGATGATATCGAAGTGAGCACATACTGAGGATGTTATGATTATAGTACCGCTATTATAAATTATTTACAATGAATACATGAAGCCTAGGGTCCTTCATACAGGTGGAAATGTGAGATGGAGTGGACACATTCAATGACGTTTCACTCCAGCATATAGCCAGTGCCTTGAACGTGCTTGAGGCTTTCCAGGAAATAGAATAGGGAAGGAATGAGGGACAAGGTTACAGCCAAGTTGTCAAACGGTAGTGGTTGTTGCTAATGTCCTTTGAGGGTAGAATCCTGGCTACAAATAAACTGACTGCCTCTACTCTCTGGCATCGGTTTTGTGTGCTGGAGACCCTGAAATTACTCCTAGAGGTCTCAGAGGAGGACTAAAGTGGCAGTTGTGTACCTGCCAGTGCAGGAGGGAGGCCATCGTCTGGTGGATTTGCAAAGTGGGTTTTGTTCTTTTTACCCACAAGTGGACCAAAGCTCATTGTGTTAACTTGATATTTGGGACTGTTTTTTTATCAGCCTGGTATACCTAGGAATTACAGTCATACTGGACAATCATAGGAAGTAGCATGCCCTAAATGTAGCAATGAGAAAGTAAGGGTTTAGAGGAAGGTGTCTTGGAAAGTCAGTGAATCCAACGTTAAGCATGATACTGGAGTTCTAGACTGACAAGTCATTGTCTAAATGCTTTGCTCACTAGAGACTGAGGACAATCTTTTGTTGTTAAAACTGGGTGGAAACAGTTTGAAAAAAACTTGCATTGCAGAACCAATTCAAAGTGTTCAGGGCGACCCTTCATATTATACAATACAGAGGAGAATGGAGAGAGTGTCGCTCATGGTAAGCCATGTCGTTGAAAAAATGTAGACACGTAGGTTTGGTAGTGTCTGTACTTTCTGTCATTCAAGCAACTGACCCCCAGAGAAACCCCCAGATGATTGGAAGATGGGGGGTCTCCGATAGTCTGGTATCGCAAGACTTGCCAGAATTCATGCTCAGTCACAGACCTACAACTGACGTTCACCTTTTGATTAACCATTACCACAATGTTTACCACAATTAACCTTGTCTTAACTACTGTTTATTTGCCATAACCACAACCATTATCTGAATCAACCAATCATCATCATGTTGATGATTGGTGATGGGGTTGGTTTTTATGACTGTTAGCTAGTTTTGCTGTCTGTCTTTATGTTTAACAGAGATACCATTCAATCCATGAAGGATGAGAATGGCTATTGCTATTCTGCAACCCGCTGTTTCACCCAAGTTGTTCCCCTCAACCTAGACTGTGACTGTGGAATGCAGGGTGGTAAGACTGGTCACACTTGACCTTGTGCAAATTTCTACAGCAGATTCAGAATGGCATATTTTACATTTTACAATTATAGACTGAGAGTAACTTTGCAGTTTTGGTGAAGGTCACTGACCTCCTCTGATGACTGAGCAGATGAAGTATAAAGTGTTAACCTCCCATAGAAAAGCAGACTGCTTAACAGCAGTGAGGGTTTATTCACAGGATCATTGCAACAAATAGATGCACACTGAATCACACATTGATCCAAACAGAGTATGTTTCGAGAAAAGTAAGTAAGCATTTGCTCTGACTGTGAGGTTGAAGGGCAGTGAAAGGTTGGTGTGAGAACACATTACGTTCTCCAGAGAACTGTACTGTAAGTATGTTGAAGGCCTTCTGCGGTTTACAAGTTAATGGTCAACATAAAAAAAGCAAAACAAGAAGTCATTTTCAGTGATGGTCTGTGGGTGTAGACCTTTGAGCCTGGTATTGAAGTAGAAACAGTTCACGGATGTACTTTCTTTTGTTGTAATGTGTTTGGGTCATAATTTTACTGACTGCTTCAATTTTGTCTTCCAGATAAGTCTGGTCAACACCACATTTGCAGATCTCAACAAGTAACCGGTGGGCTGAATCCATTTTGAGCAAGTCGGCAGCAGCTGTGCTCGGATAATCATATGGATAATACTGTTTATTATGCTGTAATACTACCACACAAGTTTTAGATTTAACTACAGACAATGTGACACATCTGTCAGCTGTTTATTACACAGTTTGTGCACAATAACATGTTTTGAAATGGTAAAAATAATTCAATTATTAGAAAAGATAGACAGTGGCAAATCTGTGCTGTGTTCTTAGTCTGGGGGGTTGACGGTGACTGAAGCCCATTAAAGGACGGTTCTCAGGACTAAAGGACCTGCTTGCTTTCATTCCAACTCACTGGCAGAGAACGGTGTCACTGCAGGTCTTAGTGAACCTTCTGTCAGGAGTAGCCAAGCTGTTTGTCTGACATTCGGGGATGAGTCATATGTAGGAAACAAATATTTTTGTCTCAGAGTCTGTATTTCTGTGAGCACTTGCCTTGGAGTGGATTTAAGGAGTCCTAAAATATTGTAGTGAGAGCAGGAATTCTTTCTTTGGTTTTGTAAATGAGCTTGATGTAAAATACTAGCTGCTTAACCATGAACCCAACTGATGCACCGGTGTCTGCAATTTGTGTCCCTTTCTCTCCCGACACAGTCCTGTGTGCTCTTACCCGGACTCCTCACACACACACACTGACATACAGAATAAAGCTGTACAACTAATAAACAAAGAGGTTTAATTCTGGAAAGGCTAACAGCACAGAAAAAAATAAACAAAAAAAAACATTTACTAGAAATAATGAATGAATTTGTTACTCCACTTCAAAACATTTCTCAGAGTCAACGCTGTTTTTGACAAAAAAATATGATAAGAGAAGAGTATGGTTTGCTGTGGTCTTCATTTCACAGAAGCGCATTATGCACACACAAACTCAGAAACACAAAGGCAAAGCCTAAAGATACACACACAGGCATGCAATCAGTCAGAGATCAGAAAGAGTAAGAACAGTGGAGCACTGAGGCATTCAGGGAATAGAAAATACAAAGAGAGTTTTTTTGCCTAGAGAATGTACAGCAGCAGCACGGAGCTTTAGAGTTTCTACCATATCACCACAAAGTGATGTAACACTTTTTTGTCCTTTAACTCTGATACTGTTTCTCTCTCTCTCTGTGAAGCTGTGAAGTTAGAGTTTTAGATTGCATTGGGAAGAACTAATGTAGTCAAGCATTCATCAGTTATATAAAATATGATCTCACAGAAATACACCTGTTTTTAAAGACATTTATTTTTATTCTCGTCTACAGTAGATCAGTGGTCCCAAACCTGGAGGTCCAGAACCACACTAGGGGTTGCAGAAATCTTCACTGGGGGTTGCGTGGCTGATTTTAAGGGGAAAAGAAAACATTTTCTAAGAATACACAGCTGGTCTATAACAGAATTTGATTCATATCTGTGAAGAGAGCTTAATTAAATTGTTTGATTATTTGAGATCAGGGTTGTCTCTATTTTGGTTCTGCATTGTTTGATATGTTTGGTTCATCATTTGTTCTTTCGCTTTTATTATTTTTATTGCCTTTGTTCCATGTCCTTTGCAGGGAAAGGAGCCAGCTGAGGTGGTTCAGGCCTCTTATTAGGATGCCTCCTCTGTGCCTTCTCTTTGAGGTGTCCTGGGCATGTCCAACTGGTCGTAGACCCCAGGGCAGACCCAGAACCTGCTGGAGGAACTATATAGCCTACTTGGCCTGGGAACGCCTTGGGATGCCCCAGGATGAGCTGGAATGCATTGCTGGGGAGAGGTACTGCTAAACCTGCTGCCACTGCAACTCAACCCCAGATAAGCAGAAGGAAATGAATGAATGGATGTTGCCTTTGTTTGTTATGTCTGTAGTGTCTTGTAAGTCCATGGGGGGCTGGGCACATTTGGTGCATGAAAAATTACAATTACTATTTATATCTAAATCGCTGGTTTGACACAAACTTCCTGCAGTTATTGTGTTCACTATTTGGGTTCATTTATCATTTATATTTGGGTACAGTTTATCAGATGTTCTGTTCTGTTATTGTTAGGCATTGAATATAATATGAAATATTCATAAAACATGTCATTTAGTCTAGTTTACTCAATGAAACAAAAGGGTCCTCTAAAGTAAATGGCATCACTGCAGTACTCTGCACCTAAACACACACTTTATTCAGTGCTACAAAAGCCAGAAACAACTTCCTTGACCTGTTTTTTGTCGATGAGGCTGCCAGCATAAGAGTTCTAAAATTCCAGTTAAATGGAGCCCATCAGGATAATTGGTTGGAATTACTCTTGCACATTGCTTCAGTTGCACTTTCTCTCATTCCATTACACAATCAACATGCAACAAACACATCATACATTACACCATTAGTAAATAGAAGGAAAATTTAACCAAGGGTTCTTCCTCTCCTCACACCACTATCTTATAACCACTATGCTCTGGGAAGAGAGAGGAGCTCCACTATCCACCATGTTAAGAGACAATGTATGAGAGTGCATTTATAAAATTAAACAACATCTTAATGTAGCCACAAATAAAATTTGACAAATGAGACTAAACTCATTTTCTTGTACAAAAAATACAAATATTGATTATTTATAAATCACTCTGAAACTCTGATGGCTCTTAAAATCGATATCCTTATCCAGCTCCTAATGTAAGTGATGTCGCCATGCATGCTTCGTCCGTGGAAAAATGTGACGTCGGGTATTTCTATGCACCGATCCCTTACAAACAGAAGGCTCTCATTTGATGAGAGTTGTTGCTTGTTTTTCTTTTGTGAATCTGATTAAACCACACTCACTCTGTCCTGATTCATTTAATGAGTTTATCTCTACATCCAGCAGACTCCCTGCTGAGCAACATTAGCTCTCACTTGGAGTGGTGTTTTTGGTCCAATTTTGTTCTCCCTTCGTCTCTAGTTTGGCCTCCACCAACTCCAGAGGGAAATAATTTTTAGCTGCTAAATGCTCCGCTATGTTCATTGTTTAATTAGGCACATTGGGCTTCATGCAAGATCCACTCATACAAACACAATGATCTCAAATGTGGGCGATTTAGATGTCAAATTCTCGACCAGTTATTAACACAGCTGCAAAACACTCATTTGCCTTGAAATCACAATGCTTTCACTGGAATTCATTCAGAGTTTAACTTTAAAATAAAAAATGAAAGTAATATTCTGCTCACCATATTATTGACATCATAGCTTTCAAAGACGTTTTTCATCGTCTAACCTCATGTTCAATCATTCCCTCTTTATCTCTGTCACAGAGCTCACTGCTCTTATTTGGGGCGGCAGTAGCTCAGTCCATAGAGACTTGGCTTGGGAACCAGAGGGTGGCCGGTTCAAGTCCAGCATGGACCAAAATATGGAAGGTGGATTGGTAGCTGGAGAGGTGCCAGGTCACCTCCTGGGCACTGCCGAGGCGCCCCTGAGCGAGGCACCGAACCCCCCCAACTGCTCGCAGGGCGCTCCTCAGGGGGGCTGCCCATCACTCCACCATCTCTCTCTCTCCACATTGCATGTCTATCAGCCCTTGTATGTGTATTCGGGGTTATCGCTTCTTCTTATTATTATTATTATACATCGTTGACAGCTGATACCTGAGAGCCTGGGCTTAGCCTTAAAGATTGGGTCAGGAGCTTGGACATCCTGATCTAAGAGTAGAGCCATTGCTCCTTCACATTGAAAGAAGCCAGCTGAGGTGGTTTGCGCATCTGATTAGGATGCCAATTTTTGGTGTTCCAGACATTTTCCAACTGGCTGGAGGCAGACCCAGAATTCACCGGAGGGACTATATAGCCTGTCTGGTCTGGGAACGTAGCAGCTCCTCCTGTCCAGGGACAGGAACGTCTAGAACACCCTGCTAAACATGTTTCCAACGCGACATGACCCCAGATAAGTGGAATGAATGGATGGATGGATGGACTGCTGCGTTGTTAATATTTTCTTAAATTTTTGGGCCTTACTGAACCACTACTGACACTGCAGAATCCACAGGATTCCCCTTCCTTTTGTTTGTCCACAAACAGAGAACAGTTCACCTTATTTGACAATTTTAGGGTTGTGAATTATGCTAATTATATATATAAAAAAATCCTCCTCCTGTTGCTTATGTTTATGCAGATAAAAGAATTTGGTGAATCTGTCTTGGGATACTATGAGCAAAGCTCAAAGAAATCAATAATAGAGATTTAAGATGAAAATGTTCTTGGATGGGGCCAACTGCTGTTTTGTGGCCAGGTAGTGTACGGTGTGTTTATTGGAGATTTTGTGTTGAAACAGCTGCCGGAAACAGGGTTGATGAGAGCTGTGAGACTGAACCAAACAAACTACTGTCTGTGTGTACTGGCTGTAAATCCGAAACAACCAAAAGAATGAGCTGAAAGTGCTAAAATACTTCATAGAGCTGAGGGCGACTGCAGGGTTGAGGGATAATTCTCTGTGGATTCATATACAAGTGACTCCGCTCACATTACACAATACATACGTTAATATAAACATGTTGATTAGTGTGGCTTGGACTCAGTCACAGATAATAGTTGTAGAAAATGTTTTCTGGTGCTTTTAGTCACCATTTATGACTGCCATCTAATTATCATGGGAATATGTTCTGGGTGAAGTCTACTATGAATTCATATGCATTCGAAAAATGCCTCACAAAGTCTGATCAGATTCAAGGTTTCACATAGTTACAGCACTGAAACCAAACTACTTTTTTTTCTTTGTTAGAAGCCACACTGCAGCCAGATCCCATGCTGATAATACTCATCATTTCAGAAGCACAGGGCACACTGACTGCATTCCAACAACACTATTGCCTTTGGCCGTACAATAGAAAAGCAAATTATACTTCAGCTTTGGAGACATCCAAAGAACCCAGTGGCTCAATGAAACGTGTGATACCTCACACTTGGGTTTAGGTGCAGTCTCAAGGACAAACTTAAATGACTAGAAAGTTTGGTCCCTCTTTGTCTTCGTTTTAAAAGAGGTTACAGATCAGCGCAAGTGATTATTCCTTATATGATAGCTCCTAAAGGAAAGGACAAGGCCGGGTGGTCGGGAGGGGTAATGATATTTTGATATTCTCTTTTTCTTTATGCTCCTTTAATCTTTTTGTCCATTAGAAAATCTGCCCACAAGGCTCTTCTGTTACAGTATGTGCTTATGTGCAAAAAAAAAAAAAAAAAAATGTTATGATCATCATTTCAGTAGTAGACGTAGTGTCTGCTACTGAATTATTAACACCTGTGGTGATGCAGTCCACAGAATGTTGCCTCAGAAGTAATGAGTTGTATCTTTTCTGGTTCAGCTAAAATAAAATAAAAAAATGGGAATGAGGTAGTTTGCATGAACAGACCATGAACGTTTAAACCACAAGAAAACAACCCTGTGAGTTTGATATTCAGATGACCTTTGAAAACTGTCATGGAGAAATCAAATCCACATATAACATGACTAAAAAAGAGAGAAAATAATAAGCTGACCCTAAGCTAGTATCAAAGTCAGAACTTCACACAAACATATTTACCTGAGGACACACTCATGTTCCGTCATCTTGAAAATAAGAAAATGTGCCTCCTGCTCCGTCAGCTTTCGTCACCTCAGGTGGCTCATTTAGCCGATTACATTTCCGTGTGGATACAAACCAACAACTAACCTAAGCAGGAGATGTATCATTGGTTATGTTTCTCTATCATGAAGTCAGCAGGAAATGCGCTATATTATTGAACAGAATGGTATTAAAATTTAAAGTGGTATACTGGTAAAAAAAACAAAACACTGTCTAACAAGCACTGCTTCACTTGTATATCACTGTAGTGACAGAGATCTCAATCTCAGTCCATTACCTGACATGCTCTGATGTCGTTTGTCATTTTCAGAGACATAATTTAAAATATTCCTGTGCTGTTTCTCCGACAACAAAATACACAAAAAACACCTGAAAAAACGCTTACATGACGGCCAGCAGCAGCTGAAGTCAAATATAATTTAAAAAAATGTCAAAAACAAAAAATTTACAGAAATGTTCAATGAAGGTTTGCAGAGAAACACTTCTTTTTTTCACAATTATTTTTTTCCTGAATTATTATGTTTGATATAGTGAAAAACATTTGCTACGTATCCAGAATTTAGGTAGAATGCAGTAAACATAAATGTAAAATAAGATTAACCTCTAAGTTTCAAAGAAATACATTAAATTGTTAGTATGGACATAATATAATGAGCCAAATATTTAATTAGAGATTGTCTTTTTATGCAAACTTGTATGTAATTTGAGAAAACATAAAAAGTACAATGACAAAGTAATTTGTCATTAATGACATAATACAAATAACAGTTTGCTTGTAATTTACAGATAAGGGTTTTATACAATAAAAATAAATAACAAAAAAACAGAAAAATACTGTAAAAGTTGTTTTCCAAAATTTACGATATATCATATATCTGGTATAGCTACTCAACAGTGAGTTGATGATAGTTGATATGGAATCAGGATAGCATTTTAGAACATTTAGAAAATCAGCCTCCACATTTTATTCAGCAGGCAGAATGTTCATAACACACCCACATATCAGGATCATCATCATCAGAAATGTGAAGAGTTCACTGCCTGGACAAAAAGAAAAGAACTAAAAGCCTTTTAACTTTTGGTCTAAAAAACACACAAAAAATATTTATTTTCAATATACTTCATGCAAACTGGATTATTTATGGTTTGATTATTTCATCTTGGTGTATGTGAAAGATTAGCAGCAATATTTATTTATATGCATTTTTTTTATATATATATTTTTTATATTTCATAAAATCTTAACTAATCTACACTTTAAAAGCCCCAAGCCTCAAATGAAGCGGAGAAATGAGAATTTACATGTTTTATACTTTGTATTTGAGCAGGATCAAAAATAGTGTTTTGAATGGGTTTCAATATGCACATTTATGTGCAAAGGAGTAACAACAGGTCTATTTTAGTCCACGTTGTTTACAATAGGCTCAAAATAAGAAATACATTAAAAAATGTGAGAACACTCAAAAATGCACAACCTTGCATAGATCATCAACAATATGTATGAAAAAATGATACAATATGCTAGAAAATAAAAGCCAAATACACAGAAATGTGCAAAAGGGCACCAAAGGGTTAAATATGGAAATCTGACAAATACAGCAGATTTGCTCTTTTAATTATTAAACTAAAGTGTGACACTGTGAGCTGTGACCATTGTTTGTTGGTCAAAATGTATACCTGCAACTTATCTTCTGTAAACCTGCACAACCCTGAGCATATATGGAAAAACTGTTGGAGCATGAATGTCAGGTGTATGTGTATGAATTCAATTAGGAGCCCGGCTGACCAGCGAGGTTCCTTCCAAATACCATCCGGCTGTTTCATAAGGAGCCAAGTCGACCTGCTGATGCAGCTGTGGCAGAGAGCCTCGGATGCTATAATTAGCTAACATTTGGCCTTTAGTGTTTGTAATTTGCCATGCTAATAGCTGCTCTTCACTGTAACCTTAAATAGTTTAGACCCTCATCGATATTTATACACTTAGCCCCTTACCCACAGCGTTATGGTAATAGTATTATACCTGTATCACTGCCATGAATTAGAGAAATATCAGTCTTGCAGGAAATAAACCGATCTTTACTTATGAGATGCAGGAATGAGTTGCTAGATGAGGCTGATGCCGTAACACAGGCTTGTTTGCAACAAAGTAAATACAGAGGCTATAATCCGAACTATAGTACATTATGTAATGCTGCAAAACATTATACTGCACATTAAACTGAATTGTGCAATTAGTTGCAAAGTTAATAAGGTTATTAAGCCAAGAACATTACCCAGACTTCTTTTTGTAGCACAGTTAAATGTGAGAAAGGGGTTTATTATTCCACTGATGAGTTTTATCAAGAACAAGAAGGCTAGTCCATGGATTACAACTTCAGCTTTACTCGTGTACTCAGTGTCCAGGTGTAGTTGGAGGGGGGTTAGGTTGGGGTCAGCATGACCAGACACGCTCCATCTACCAGCCTGGTAAGATAACAGATTCCCCATGAGACTGAGCTCCAGTCAGGCAGAACAGACATATAAACTACTGCAGCGTAAAGTAAAGGGTCATCCCGGCCAACTGCTACACACAGGAGGTGAGAGGCTTGGCAGGGTGGTGGCAGCAGTGTGAGTTCAAGTGTGTGTGCATGTGTGTGTGTGTTCAAGTGTGTGTGTGTGAAAAATCCTCTCCCTTCAGTGGACCTTTTCTTTGGGGATGTGACAGTGTCAGTGTGTGCGCATGAATTGAATATGACTATAGGTGAGAGAAAGTGTGTGTGTGTGCGTGTGTGTGTGCGTGTGTGTGTGTGTGCGTGTGTGTGTGTGTGTGTGTGTGTTGCTGCCTTACCCTTTAGGTGGATCTTATTTTCCGGGCTGTGCACCAACACCGAGCTAACTGAATCCAAGCTGTCGTAGTTACTGCAGCCGAGAGGGCCCGTCCTTGTTTCGGTTACCTAGGAAACAGAGGAAGGACAGATCTATTTACAATATATGTTGTTTTTTTTTTGTTTTTTTATATAATGCCACATTAGCAGTGAATGAGGCAGATGTTTGTTCCTGTTTCTGGCAGTCGAGCACGCTGCTTGTGGCAGGCAGAGCGTGTGATGGCAGGCAGAGGGGCTGGATGTGGCAGAGCCCTCTGACAGCGGAGAAAACTATCGCCATCTTTTGCTTCACTCCCACACCTGCAGCCACAGCTGCCCGCAATGTGCCGGCTGTCTCGTGGAGAGCGTTGAAGGGGAGGGAGGAAGGGAGGGAGATGAGAAATGTGAGGGGGGGAGAGAACAAGCACAGGTGTTTGGAAGATGATTTGAACTTTGAAGACACAAAGGGAAGGTCGTGTTGAGTCGAATGCCTTTGGGCGGTTGCGTGCTTTTATGAGATCTGATAAAAAGATTTGTAGGGATGTCAAAGATATTACAGATGATCATCACAATGAAGACAACCACCTCTTCTTTAACAGTGTTACACAGTTTAAATGCAGTATTTATTTTCTGATCAATAACAGAGGGAAGTATCACTGCACAAAATGTTTTATGTATTTTGTTAAAATCAGAACCATGAAAAAAAACAAAACATTACTAGCATTTGACTCCGGGACAAATTTGAGCTGTTGCCTCTATGACTCCACTTCCTCCCACTCACTTTGCATTGTGTGTGTCCTGTTGCCTTTAGGTCCTCATTAGATTCAAATAGCAGACTGCATACAGTTTGTCAGAGACATTATATTTCACCCAGAATCCCATAAAGTACTACTGTTGAGTTTACATGCTGCTTGTAAACTTTGCAAACTGGATTTTGACCCTCCATAAGATCGAGCCACATGGTCAAAATACAAGATCTACCTTTCTGAAATTAGCAAATTACCATGACTATTACGGTGTGACGACTCTGTGGTGCTCTGATTGACATTTTTAGAAGAGCAATGTATAAAATTACAATATGACAATGTGAAAGGGGTCATTTAGTGCAGCCACAAACCTGCAGAGATTTATCTAAAACCTAAATCTGCAGCTAAATCTTGCACTCTCTGCTCTCCGGCCCACAAATTTACTGTTTTGGGTCACTCCTGCCGCTCTCATAACATTGATTCCAAGCTGTTAAAACCCACTGTACACCACCTGCTCAGCAGCAAACAGAGACAAGCTCAGTTAAAGACAAGCTGGGGAATATTGTGGAGCATTTAGCAGCTAAAGAGAGATATTTCTCTTTAGGAGTTGGTGACCAAAAGCAGAGCTAAAAAAAAGACAATCATCACCAATCGATTGATACTGTTGTTGTGTAACTGTGTAGCAAGTGTTTTCCATATTGCTTTCTCCAAGTGGCCAAAAAAAACAAACATTCTCGCAGTTTTAAGGTTTGGACACTAAAATGACTGATTCCAAGTTAAGAGAAGCATTAAAGGGGTTAACAGGACTGCCAGCATTCTAGCACCCCATATAGGCGCCACAGTCTGCCTGACATATGTAATTCCATGTGTTTCATTGTTTATGTTCACAAGCTGTGCTTAAGGTGGGAAATATAACAAGTACTATCTTTATTTACATGTCGGGGTGTTTATGATGATGTGGCGGGGGGATGAATTTATGAATGAGTACTGAATACTGTATGTACATATGTATATATACTGTTCTTTCACCAGTTTGCATGTATTTCCTGCCCTGTGAAGGTTTGTGTGATCCCGTATAATGATTCCGTCTTCGAACGTGACTCAACTGCATTACCACTAAAACAAATTCAGAGAGGATCAATGAGGAATGAAGTCATTTCCCTTCTACGCCCCAAATAGCGCAAGTAGACTCTTGAGGAACGGTCTAATATCCCTCTATACACTTCAGGATGGAGAATAGCAACAGACACAGTGGCGATAAAAACTGCTGTGAAAACAAAGCGCTACTTTTCAGCTGCCTGATATCCTTAAAAATTGAGCACTTCTGTTCTCACCACTGTTGTATTTTTAAACTTCCTCATGCACTCTCTCACACGCCCTCATTCTGCCTTTGTCGATACAGAGAGAACGAAGAAGAGTGATCCTCACTAACTTACATTTGCCTCTCAGTAGGGACTAAATGGAGCATTTTCTCATACAGGAATGAATAATACCGAGCTGATGAGATGTCCATGACATTTCTGCGATCAAGGTCAGTGAAATACGGTATTTACTGTAGCACAAACATCTGCCCTGGATATTAATGTCTCTAAGACACATATTAAGGAAAATATGTTACATAAACAATATCCTTCTTGACATGTTGTGTAAGACTCTATGAGACAAAAAGAACATAAGGACACAAGGCCAGGGAAGGAAGACAAAGAACATTAAACAAGAATGATATAGTTAATTTCCAGAGTGTTCAAGATAGTGCAATTAGAATAAGAAGATGGATTCGGAGCCATTCTCAAGCTAAATCACGCAATTTGGTAAATGATGCAGCCTGTGCGAATTCCCCGTCCCTAAAATAGCCTCGTTCCTCACACTCTTCACGCTCTGCCTTGCATCCAGATTGCATCTATTATCAAAAGAAACGGAAGCTAGCCTTCAAGGCGCTACAGAAGATACACATCTCAAACATCTCTCAAACATGTTTAATAAAGAAAAATAGACGTAGCTGAGATGTAGTTAAAGATTAGAAGAAGATAAAGGCGAGAAGTGAAGGGAGATTAGTGGAGGCCATATTGAGTTGTTCAAGCCACAGATGTGGGTACAGATAATCTCTGCTTTAATAATGAAAAATACTCAACTGTGGTGTCTCATTCATGTTGTTGCATTGACTGTGGAAATGAATCAGTTGTCTGATCAACTTAAATTCATTGTTGTTGTTCAGACTGAACTAAAGGGGGACTTTAAAGGAGAGGCAAGGAGGAAATCAGAGATATCACACATCACGTATGCTAGCTACCACGAACGCCTGTATGGTACAGCTTGGCCAGTAAACATGGACTGCACAAACAGTCTAATGGAATTCTCTACATCATTCCAACTTAAACCTACATGACCCAAAGCATTTAATCAGAATGTAGCTTTTGCAACATGCTATGAAGCATCTAATCTGTCAGAAATATAATGAGCATGGCCGCTTTGATTGACTGGTGGATGCCATCACAGGCATCTGGTTTCAGTAACCAGGATTCATTCACCCCGCCTAAGCACTTCCCATGCTTCTTGTCTTTGCATTTACATTTACATTTAGTCATTTAGCAGATGCTTTTATCCAAAGCAACTTACAAAAAAGGGAAGCAATCATGGTACAGTGTGACTAGGACATGTTAGTGCCCGTTTTTAAATTATCTGGGAGGTGGCAGACAGACAGAACCACCATACTTTCACAACAGCTCTTCAGAAATCTGTATCTGTGGAGACTACGTCCACGTTCTCTACTGTCTATGATGTCACCTTACATCACTGTAACATATTTTATTGAGTAGCCTTTCAATGCAATGCTCTGACAGAATTTAAGTTCCCTCTGATAAACTCAGTGTTCATGTCTCGGGCTTTTATTGTGAAGGGAGAAAACAGAGCACTGGATTCTCTTGGCTGTTACCTTGACTCTGCAGACAATAATGCTGAAGTTCATTTAAAGAACAATCATGATCATAAACTAGAGATGCACATGGACAGAATGTTTACATATTAATCTTAATAATCTCTGTTTGCTAATGTTAGTTGTGTTTTTCCAATCATAATTTTTTATCCTCATAGCCCCAGTCAGCCTTTTATTTCACTTTCTTTGTTTGTAGAAACCATGAAAGCTTCAGGGTTGATATATTTCTGTTGTATCACACTGGGCTTGTTTGTAACCCATGTGAGGAACTTTAAAACCCACCTGAAAGCTGCCACCCCCGTCCCTGCCTCTGTTGAAAACTCCCACGAGCCCTTCACTGAGTGGATGGTTCAACCTGGACCTTTTTGTTGTTTTATGTTTATTCAACAATGTGCATGATTCAAACATGGAAGAGCTGTGTGTGTTTTCTTACGACACTCCAAAAGCTTTTTCGACTGTCCTATATCAGGTAATGGACTCATTCATTGTGTCTTTAGTGAAGCTGAGTAAAGGAACACAGCAATGTTCATATTTGTATCAGTCACATTACGATGGCTGATCATCATTTGAGCTGTTTACATTCTGACACCAGTTTGTTTTTTCATCAACAGTTTGTAATCTCTCGTCTTCTCTCTGAGTTGAGATGTTGCTAGAAATTGGATTTTAATTGGTCTTCTGAAGCTGGAGGTCCAGTTCAACGTCTTTCATTAGTAAGCCTGCGTTATTCCAACAAAAAATTTCATAGTTTTTTATCGGCATAATGAAAAACAAGCAGTGTAATTAGTCACTTTTCTCATTTAAAGTATGATATTCTACACTCAGTTTAACTACTTTAGTATACCTATACAATCTAATGCAATAAAACACATGTTCAGCCATAAAGTCGACTTTTGTGATGGCCTTAATGTTCACTTCTTGTTGACACTGTCATAGAGGTGTTTATGGAAGTATAGGTTTTATAATTGCTAGTTAGTCACAGTGTTGCACTGAACTGATTTATATTCATAAGGTAGAGGCATATGTTTAATTGAATTAACGCATGGCTGAGCTGTACAATGTACACACCATGCTGCTGCTGTAAATACTCACTACAGAAAAAACGTGTATTGATCCGCAGTTGAAAATAATCCCCAAACAAATGCACTATTTCCTCCTGTTTGAGTAACATTTGTTAAAAGCCACTGTCTCCAGCTGTTTTAGGAAACGATTTTTAAAAATTATTTTATTTATGTATTTGTATTTTTGAAGATGTATGTCTTCAGTCAGGAGAACTAGGCTTCAATGAAGGGAGGGAAGTACTGAGAGACAGACCATGTAAACTGCTAGATTAACTACCCAGAAGTGATTTCTCCTGCTATATGACATCATTAAATATAATTTTGACAGCCCAAGGAATTATGGGAGATTAAAGTAACAGTGAAGGTGTGAAGATTTAGAGCTGAAATTATTTTTCAGGAGTTTGAAGCTTTTACTTTATGCTTCTCTCACTGTATATCGGTCAATAAAATATGTCATTTGTACAGAATTGTTTTTACTACAACATGATGGGGTTTATAGAGGAGTAAAGTTTCCCTGCTGATTTTGGCTCCTGACACTCGCACCGCTGTGGTAAAAATACTCTGCCTTCCTCTGCATCGCACGGAGCCGCTTCCTCTCTCATTTCCAAACAGCACATTTCACACTAATGTTACACGGGGTCTTTTTTTGGTCAAAATGCAACTGTATTCTAAATTGAACATGTGATTCAGATTCCTCCACTTTTATTGCTGGAAATAAAGATAACGCGTTTCCCTCCCACCTCCTACTCGCCTCTGCGAGGACACAGAGCCCAGAGGCGTACATGGACGCAGGTCAAGTCCAGCCCACTCAGTGTCGCTTCCTCTGGGGTGATGAGTTGATCTGGCAGAACGTGGCACAGCAGGTGGCTTGTATACCGGAGATCCTCATTTAGCAGAAGCATGTAAAGTAAGGATGCTCTTCTCCGAGTGGGAGTAGCTGCACGTTTGGTTGTGCGTGCACTTGAATGTGTGTAGGCGGTGTACAAAATTGCAGGGTGTTGCTGTGCGATTGCTAAAGAATGGCAGTATTTACCTGCCTGTCAGTCTTCAAGGGGAAAAGTTGCTTTATTCCTGCCATGATAGACAGGTAATCAGATTTTTTTTGTGAATTTTTGGATTTTATTTTTCATTTGAATGTCATATTAAACTGTTAAATCCTAATAAGAATTAATAGAATTGAATAAATACTTAGGTTGTAATATGGTAAAATACAATTTCAAATTTTCAACAGCCATTTGTGGCTTTGGATGACATTTTATATACTTTGTGTATTATTTTTTATATCACATACATAATAAATCTGGAGGTTCTCTGGGCATGTTCAACTGGTTGGAGTCCCGGAGGCAGACCCAGAACACGCTTGAGGGATTGTACTGTATACCTCATGTGCCTCGGAAATGTCTTGCGATCCCTCAGGAGAAGCTGGAGGTTATAGCTGGCATGACCTGGCCCCGGATGAGCAGCAGAAAATGGATGAATAGATGGATGGAATAATATATCTGAAGAGATTTTGAAGTCCATCAAAATGTGGATAAAAATCCAATGGATTTCTCTGTAACGTTAAAAATTCACAACTAAATAAGCAGCAACCATGAAGCTTGGGGGAAAAAATACATCTTTAGTTATTATTTATGATTAGTGTAAGAGTCAAAATGTCAGCTACTCTGCTTCATCAGGACTGTGTGAATGTGGTTCAAAACATGAGCAAACGAATCCATAGCAGTCATCAGATTTTGGTCTGAATGTTGGCTGAAGCTGGATTGGTATGTGACATAACCTTTTTTTTAATCAAGACTTTTCAAACTAGTGATAAAAGTGTGGACAAAAACACAAGTATAGAAATATCTCATTGTGAGAAACTGATTGAGGAAACTGGTTTTGCAGGTTTTCTGAAATTATGTTAGAAGCATTTTTCGTCTTTATTAAATAAGACTCAATTATGTATTCTGATGCATTTTGAAGTATCACATTAGAAAAGTTCAAAATGACAAAAACATCAATTTCAAGTCCTTCCTCTCTCCTTCTCTCTTGTGTTTTGTCCAAAAACAGTTAATGCTCTTAATGGGAGATGGAAACTTTTTTTCAAGCGTCAGCCTCTGGTGCTGGGAAATGAAGCCAATGTGGAAGTGCTAAAAACTGTAATTGCATTGTGATGCTAACTAGCATGTTTATGTCTTCATCTGAACTGATTTTAAATGGAATGAATTTTAACCACTATTGATTTAAAGTGGGTATTATTATTGTTTTATACAAAGACAAAGAGATCCTAGAATGGTTGATGTTCAGTCTTGGTCTGTGGTCACTACCACAGTGTCAGAAGCTGGATGTTTCAATCATTCATTACTTCTAGCTGTCAATTTGGCTTTTACCAGAGCTACTCCACAATCTTTCCACATACACTCTGACAGCTACAGAAGAAGCCTCCGGGTACATACCCTGAGAATCTCTTCACTGTGTGACCAGGAGCATGTTGCACATTTTGAAGTTCTGCAGCTGACGATGAAAGAGAGGATTCAGACACAGTTTGAGTCATCTGGGTGATTTTAAATTACACAACTACCTCACCAACAGACCAGCAACAGATATGTGAGGCTTCATGACTGCGTGTCTGATGTGGTGATTCACAGCACAGGGGCTCCACAGGGAACAGTGCTCTCTCCTTGTTCTTCACCCTGTAGACATCAAACTTTAGACACACCACTGACAGCTGTCACCTCCAGAAGTTCTCTGATGATACAGCTATCGTTGGAGGTGTATCAGGAGGAAATGAGCAGGAGTACAGGAGGGTCATCACAGACTTTTTCAATTGGTGTGACCTCAACCACCTCTAAATCAAGGCCAGCAAGACGAAGGAGATGGTGATCGACTTCTGGAAGAAGACGCCTCAGACCACACCGATGAACATCCAGGGATTGGATATTGAGATGGTGGGACCATTCAAATACCTGGGTGTTCACCTCAACAACAAACTGGACTGGTAGGACAACACAGAAATCCTGCACAAGAAGGGTCAAAGTTGTCTCCGCTGACTGAGGAGACTGAGGAGGACTGTGCAAGACAACAGTGTAAAAACCACTGTGGTGGCACCTGTAATCTATGTAGTCGTCAGGGGAGGGTGAGGTATGGAGAGGGACAGAAAAGACTCAACAAACTGGTCTAGAGGGCCATAGAGGAAGTGGGGGATAGGAGGATGTTAGCAAAGCTGACATTCATCATAAACAACTCCTCTCACCCCCTGCATGAGATGTGAATAATTTCTTATCCAACTTGTGTATATGAGCCACTGTAACAAGTGAATTTCCCCAGTGTGGGATCATTAAAGTCTGTCTTATCTCTTATCCTATGATTCATAACTCCATGGAAGATTATTCTTAAATGAAGGAAGTGTTGTTAGACTTTTTAAGTTTGCAGGAAACCAGAAATACTCAAACTTGCTGAATTTCGTACATGTGTACTTGCCAAAGTGGAAGTGTAGTTTTCTTTATTTCCGACTTTGTCAGGAAAAAGTGTTTTCACCTGACAAGCAGCAGCATTTGAATTGTAATTTGAGTAGATTTCCTCAGTGTGAGTCTCTTGAGCTCGGGCGGTGATAACTCTGTTACGTTCTTGGTTGGCATGCCTCTGGGGCAGCTTGGGTTCCCTGCCTTATGTTATGCTGTTGCATCCAGCTCTACCCGTTTTAAAGTTACTTTTACCAAAGCTTTACCCGTCACACAGCTACTAGAAATGTATGAGGTGGGCGGACGGGAGGACTTTCTACTCTTTAAAAGAGTTGGGGAGAGTCATTGGTGTGTCCTTGCTGCTGACAGCTGGTGTTACTCAGACTCTGCAGCAGAGACGAGGGAAGGTAGAGGGGCTGCTGTGGAAATACCCCATCATGCATTTTAGAGCAATTCTTCCTATTTTATGTCTTTTTACCACTTCCTGATAGGAACACACAGAAATAGTGATTATGCAGAGTAACAAGGAAAGATTTTTTTTTTTTAAATTAAAGTTCACTGAACAGTCTAAACTAAACTAAACTAAACTAAACTACATCATGAACAGCAGTAATGCTTTATTTATTTAGCTGCCTGAATCATCACCCCGGCTCAATCAATCTGTCCCTGGGCAAAATTTGATATCAAGTCTCCCCCATATCATCATTCCTCCGACCCATTTTGAGTTCCAGAGCCCAGCCAGTATTTCTAACTTGTGTACTGCCCTGCACAAGGTTTGTTTTATAAAAGTTTAGATTAGAGGATTTAGAAGATTACAATTTTCAAGATGTGCGGGCAACATTTTAAAGACACAGGATTTATAGCCACAGCTAGTTTTCAATGCCTGTCCCTGGGTGGGTTTGTAGAATTCACAAAACTCATGAAAATACATAAAGAGCAGCAAAATTACTATGAAAACCAGATCATTCATCACTGATCGCTCTTTAAAAACATTTAAAACGTTGCCAGTCATGAGACAGAAAGTCACTTTTCTAAAGGACATCTTACAGCCAGAACCATCAGAACTTCAAACATATTTCATTCCTTAAGAACATGGTAGTGGAGAGAAATTGATGTTGTAGAAGTTGCTTGTGACCAAGAAGTTACACAACAACTTAAATGTGATAAGATTTTTGATTGCTG
This sequence comes from Sciaenops ocellatus, assembly GCA_033000465.1. NCBI lineage: Eukaryota > Metazoa > Chordata > Actinopteri > Sciaenidae > Sciaenops > Sciaenops ocellatus. Next base: position 23,702,494 of record CP136881.1, read on the forward strand.
CATAAAATGGTAAATAGTCTCTAAAGAGTTTAAATGTGTCCCCCCACAGCAAAAAAAAAAAAAAAAAAAGCAATTTATTGACAAAAAAAGAATTATTCCCCCAAAGCAATGAAGATCTTCAGCGACATTTAGCAGAATGGTTGCCAAGCAACACGTAGACACAGTGGAAAGCATGCTGAAAGATTGGGGTCATTACTAAAATGTATCTGGATATCACCATTAAATGTGCAGTCGTAGTAGCGTTCAAGTATGTTGGTCCATAAATCCCATCAAGGGCTGCTGCTCCTCTGACTGATAATTCAACTTCTGGTTTGATGAAAATGGATGAAAAAGTTTTGTGGTGGATAGATTGATGTTTAAAAGTTCCTCACTGCTGAATATGATCAGAGAAAGAGAGCAGAAAAGAAAACAAACAAACAGTACCAAGGCAGCCATCCATGATGTCATTGTAGATACAGGTCTTGTTAGCTAGCGGCACTATTGATCTAATGTCAAAACAGTTATTTCTTCACATTCTGGTGTTCATTTTAGTTCATTTTTAAAATGTTTTAAAGTAAAATTCTTACATATTGCACCTTTAAAGAGTAACTCGCACTCCACAGTGATGTCACACTGTACTGACACACAGCAAATAAGAGGGAAAAATTCACCCATAGTCCTGAGAATCATAAAAGGCTTTAGTATTAAATGTCTGATACAAATGTGTTTCGGCTGACAGCCTTTGTCAGACAGCATGGTGAGAAGATTTGACTCAGGGCCAAGCGATTAGAAATAATACAGGGGCCTGGGGGCACATCCCTGATTTGCAATTTAAGGTTCCTTAATTTAATTTAATAATAATTGTTACATCATATACATTTATTTAAAATCACATTTGTTTAAATTTTATAATGAAACAGCTTTTACATGAAGAATATCTCTATTTCTCACATCACATTAAATAATATTTTACTCAAATTTGCTTAATATCTGAATATATATATAACTTAATATATATAACAGCCCCACTTAGCTCAAAGTGCAGTGACAGATTATCAGAAGTGTCAATATTTTGACTAAAGACATGCTGTTAAATGTGCATGAGAATCAGTGTGCAGCTGGATTTGTACAGCGTGTATTTCACTGAATATCGCTGGATAGATTGAAAGCAGAGAAACCGGCGCAGAAAACAGATCTTAATGACCGCCATTTACTTATCTACAATTGTTGACTTCCTTGCAAAAGATAATGGATGTGTTTTAGTCACTCATTAGCCTCTCCCCACAGACACAAGTGTTCCAAAATGAGCAAGATTTCAGCTCATAATTAATTCATTCTTAGCAGATAATGTGTTTCTGAAGCCTTATGCTGTAGCTGAGATGACTGAGAGCAAACATTCATACTACTGCACTCTTCAGTAAGCAAGGAAATCTTCATTTGTTGTTTTGCTTCCATATTTAAAGCAGTGCTTTGCTGTAATGAAGCCTGCCAGTAAATATAAATACTGTATAATGCTCTGACTATAGATCATTTTTTTCTGTTCAGTCCAGCATGCAGAGAATAAAAAGTTTCTCCAGACGCTGTTGTCACTCAGTATCTCTGCAGCTAACGAGGGTGTGCTTTACCATCATAATTGGCACGACAGTGATGCGGGCAGTAAGTAAGCATCACTGAAGTGCCAATAATAAGACAACACTTAGCTTCAAATGTAATATTGTGTTTATACAACAATTACCAACTTAAATAAGATATAAGACTAAAATGTTTCACATTTTGAGGCAATTTGCTCTCAAAATAAATATTTTTTCTTGAGTGATCTCAGGTTCAATGGACATACACAGGGTCCAACTAATACCTGGAAAACAAACATTCACGGCAGTAGGCTCTTATATGTAATGGAACCCAGTGTGCTACTCCAACAAGTAGTCTGAGCCTTAGTTACAAACTGCAACAGAGACGATGTGTAGTCCCAACCATCTAACGTTAAAATTTCCCCAAACTGAATAAATACCACACATATAAACACTAACAAAGATGTCACTACAAGACTGAACTGAACATCTTTGTTCAGCAGATGTCAGATCTACTGAAAGAAGTTATTTTTCCATGGACAGATTTAGCTACTAAGTTTGTGAACTTCACATTTATTTTTAAATTAGTAGCGCTGTATTTCCAACTCACTGCACAGCTGATGGACGCTGAGATCCAAATATTTCCAATAACTCCACAGCGTTGTAAAGTCCAAAAGTTAAAATGTGTTAAAAAGGTAAAAGATAAAAAAAATATTTACACAATTTCTAATATCTAATGAAACATTCAGCTTCAAGCTATTAGTCGACCTTTAGTCTTTAAAAACAACTTTTTCTCTGCGCTCACTGAACTGTTTGATCTCTGACGTGCTACACACAAACGAGGTACACACCAGTATTATTTTCAGGATGTGACAATGTGGAGATGGCGGAGTAATATTTTATAATGATGAGTCAGGTGTGCTGTCATGCTGGTTTGAACACATTCTAAATGTCTAGATCTCATGCTCATCAAACTTTTCTCTGTGGGTAAAAGCAGTTCCAGGAACCCTTTGTGTTCTCTATTTCTCATTTACAACTATTCAAGGCTTTGTGAGTAACTACGTTTTCCAAGAACTTCAGAGTGCTTCAGCTCCCTTTTTAAAGTGTCGCTTGGCAACAGAAATGGTCAGTCTCACCTCTGTGTACCACAGGCGTGCCAAATGCCATATTTTCAGGCGGCGCTTGGAAATGAGCCACTTAATTTAAGGTACGCACAAAGTTGACACTTAGCAATTACTCATTTCAGTCGGATTTGCTATTTACGTTAAAGCCTGAAAGCACAGTCCACCCACCCACACACCTGCTGTCGTCGCATGAAAGTCAACCGATCTGTTCCGACATGGAAAATCTATCTCGCGCTTTAAGAGAGAGAGAGAGAGAGAAAAAAAAGGAGTAATAGGATTTATTTGTCTGTTTTTTTGAGTGGGTTTTCAACAAAACTGTTGCCCTTTGCAATTAATGATGAAAAGAGGAGATAAAAGGCTGGTGGTGGGTACATATTGGGTAAATTGGCGATCCACCGCGTCAAGGGGAGTCGAGCGTGGAGTATGCAGGTACACCAAATGAACTAAAGAACTGCTGTAAAAAGGTGTTAAACCACTTCAGATTCTGCTGTCAGGTCCACTTTGTATCAAAATCAAGCAGCTTTTTTACAGAACTGATGATAACTGCCAGGAGTTTAAACATACACTTGCACACACAGTGTGCAACCCAGTCCAGATGGTGTACACTAAAGTACAGTATGCATAAATACACTACCCCCACTGGGACTTTGAAGAAACTTGACATTTGCCATGCTTTAGTGCCCCGTGAGCTACAGTGCATACACTGTGCTTTTTTAATCCAGCCTGCCATTTTTTGAAAAATGCCCTCGTGGGCTCTCTCTCGTCTCTCCCGTAGCCTTTGAGGAATGATGCACCTTGAGAATAATCTTTAAAAAAGATTGTTTGTGTGCATACCTTGAGAGCAAGCAGCGCTATTTGTTATAGGTGCAGCACGCAGTAATATATCCCAGAGGGACAGTTTTATGGGAGCGTTAATGTTTGCGTGTCCGCCTTGATGGGTGGTTGTTTGTGGACCTCGAGAACTGCAAAAAACAAGTCTGCACAAAGCAAATAAACAGCACATTTGCATACATGCTGTACATTGAAATATACAAGTTCCAGCGCAGCTTGAATGTATGAATATGGATCTGGATGCATACTGTAAGGAGGCTTAGTCACTTCCTGCGTGCACATGTACAGTACCTTGATGGCAGAGGTGGCGATCTGGAGGTGGTGCAGTCGCCTTAGGGTGCTCTCTCGATCTGTGAAGTAGGAGGCAGCCAGCTGATGGAGCAGCTCCAGAGACACCACTGAGCTGTTGCTATTACCCTCCGACTTCTTATTCAGCTTCTGCTTGTCCAGGAAAATGGTCAAAGACTCCTCTCCTGGGGATGAATAATCAATCAGTCAGTTTAAATCTTGTCGGTTTTGAAGTCACTTACATTCTATTTTTCTACTTTCTATGATTATTTTACAGTGTACTTTTTGTTGTAAAAAAATATTGAATCATCTTTTTTAATGTGCTTACAAAGGGAACTCTACTGAAGGGTCACTTCTATTATAAGAGTCACACCATGCCAAAGCATCAGGCTGGTGTTTTCCTTGGAAGAACTCATTCTGCTTCTGACATTTCGTTGGCAGGCCTTCACTGTCTCACTGTGGTTTTGTGGTTTGTCTGTTGTGATGCAGATAATGTATCATTTTCTTCCCTCCTTTCATCCCACAATTATAACCAAACTATTATGACTGAAGCCATACCAAAAAAGACAATCTCACAGTCTCATATTGTTCATGTATTATTTAACGTGCCTGTGCCTCTCTGCGATAATCGATGCAGAGAATTAAGTGTTTGCGAGTTTTGCTGACCAATGCCAGTCACTCCTCTGTTACCTAAATGCTTACTGACATGGCTCTGCGTATTCAATTCTTCAGGCTCCCACCCCTTTGAATCATCCAACAAGCACTCTAAAGTAGAGATTCAGGGTGCTTTTTCACACCTGACCTGTCTGGTTCGGTGAAAATGATCCCTGGTGTGTTTGCCAGGTTAGCGTGGTTTGTTTGTGCTGGTGTGAAAGCTGTCAATTTGGTGCACGCTAAGAAACTGGACCGAGACCAACAATTTTTAAGCAGTTCATTTGGGGTGTGAAAGCTGATGGACCGAATACAGGATTTTATGATAGCAGATGTGAGTTGAGAAGACAAACTACTGATAAATCCATCTGCTGATCACGAAAGCTGTGCAGGAAGTGATCTTATAATCAATCTATAAGCCATCCTATATTAATAGAAATCATTTTGGAACCGTGTATGTGCATCAGTGTGGGTATTTTCCCTGATTAATAGGTCAAAGCTGTTAAAACTGCTGTGCTTGTATCTGTGTACTTTGTCAGTTCATGAAGTCAATTAAAAAGTGTGTGACATTGATCCCACAGTAATAAGCCCTGAATCATTACAGTACATTACTGCCTGCAAATCGACCACATGCTAATCATAACCGTCATTCTGGATAACTTCATGTTTACTTCTCTTGGTTTCATTGGTAAAAAGTCAATGTGAACACAAACCAGACTAGAACTAAAATGTAATAACCAAACATATCTAGTTTTGGCCCATAAACCAAATTAAAAGTGTGAAAGTGATCTTTGACACTGAAACGTCTGAAGAGTTGTTTACAATAGCATTTTGAACTAAACTAAACTAGCAGAAGCAAGCTAATGCTGATGAAATATAACAAATGTCACTAAAATGTTGACTTTATTGCTTTAGGTGGTAAATATACTGAGACACCTTTGAATGTGAGTTACCCCAAAACCCCACCAGGCACATTTCGGTCCATCCTCTACGCGACTTCAAACCCCACCAGGAACGTTTCAGAAGCGGAGCGTTTAGCCAGACTTTGTTAACTTGCTCAGATTTGGTCGTTTTCTTTGGTTTGGGTGCTTCTAAATATGATTCCAGATTCTGTATGCCGTTTCTGTGGTGATTCGTGTATTCCCAGCCCTACTTCTGGGCCGCTTCTGGACCGAACCTCGGCTGGACCAGTGGGGTTTGAAAAATTGACTAGAACAGCTGCGTATAGTTTCAGAGTTCCGGGTTATGCTAACTTTAGCTTGATAGATGGCGCATAATGTCATAGTTTGATGGAAATGTAGACTATTGTTGTATATCTAATCAATAATAGTCTTATTATCTAATAGTACACCACCATTTATAGATAATATAATCAAAGTATGAGCAAAGATTAGCTGTTACATACGCAGTTTTAATAGATGGGTGTTTGGTTATTTGTGTATCACTCCGTATTTACCATATTTAACCCCCAACATTTGGATCTTAAATTCTCACATTATGGGGTTATAGGTTTAGTGCCTTATGTGTTCATGCAGAGCAAATTTGAATTTGCCAATTTTATTTCGACAATATTGTTGCCGGAATTCAAGTTTGTGATAGGCTGCTACCTACCTTCCATTATGATCCTTATGTAAGTTTCACAATGTTTTTTTTTTTGTGTAATTTTCTTGCCATTCATGCCATGCAATGTATTTGTAATTTGAACAATAAAACCCCAGCAGTACACTTACTTACATTTTTGTGCACTACTTTCATAATGCCCTCACCCCACAGTAACAGCACCATATGACAGTGTCAAAGATACGGTGTGACTGCATTAAAATGGCATATTTAAGAAAACTGCAGCACCGACAGCACGAGACGTCGCTCGTGACAAATCCAGACTTTTAAGTGCCACCGCTGGTTGAAAGCTGGATTTGAACTTTATTTTGTTCATGGCTGTCTGAATCTAGTCGAGGCTGTCTGAATCCAGTCCAAACCTTCCTGCCACAACAGCTCAATACAGATAAATTACAGTTAAAACTTTCCTCGATACTCACAATAACTTTTCACACGTTGCATTGCACATTGAACTTAAAGTTAATGAGCCTCATTATTTTCCTTTTTACTTTAAGTTTAATCTAATTTTGAAAGGTGGACGGTGATGGGCAATACGTGTCCTCCTCTGAGCCTCCTAATGGAGCCTCATGCCCTCCTCTTGATGTCGGGCCTGTTTCCATGGGAAGTACACATATTTTTGCTAACAATCCAACAGTGTAATGCATTTTATAGTGGCAAATAATACTAGTACACCTGTCAGTGACTGCCTAGTATACATAGAGCAGTCAGTGAGTTAACACGTCTCAAAAATGCTAAAGATGGCCAAATGACCAACAGTGATGGGAATAACGGTGTTATAAATAACGGCGTTAGTAACAGCGTTACTTTTTTCAGTAACGAGTAATCTATCTGATTACTCTTCCCATCATTATAACGCCGTTATCGTTACTGCCAAAAAATGCGGCGCGTTACTATGATTGAAGGCCGCTGTTTTTCATCAGACCAACTAGATCTCTAAGCCGAGCGGCAAAGATTTTTCTTGTTCCTCCTTAATCCTTGGTGAGGGCGGGGGCACGAGACATCGCATAAATGATGACGATTGGCTGAGGTTGAGTAAAATTCCATGGCAAGCCAATCAGGGGTGGAGTTGGGCGGGTGTTGCTTTGCTTACACAAATTCGAAAGCCCGCGTAGCCGAGTGACTAGTCTGATCAGACACACAAAGACGACACAGGACATTCACGTGAGTCAACGAGAAACAGGAATGGCGAGCGCGAATAGTCCAAAAGTACTGCTTCTTCCAACTACAAAGAGTGAATATATTATTTATTTCTTGGTACATTGCTTAACAAGCATAATTTAATTTTGCTTAGTTGTGGCCTGTTGAGGTGCAATAAATATCAAAAGTTCCAAAACATCTGTTGTGTTATTTTTATCGATCCAAGTAATTATAATATCTACAATAATCCATGACATTTTATTGGATGCTAGTCTCCCTTTCCCACAGCAACGTTAAAATAGTTTAGATTTGTGTACTGTGGATTTCTGTTATGTATTGTATGAAGTGTCCATTTCATTATAATATTCAGATTTATCATAAATAATTGAACACGCACATGTATTTTAAGTTCTGTCAAAGAGGGGTGGAGGTGGGGTCCAAATTCTTTGACACATTTGAGCATTTAAAAAATTACTTGAAAGTAACGCAATAGTTACTTTCCAAAGTAACTAGTTACTTTTATAATTTGTAACTCAGTAAGTACTTTAGTTACTTTCTGGGAGAAGTAACTAGTAACTGTAACTAGTTACTTTTTTAGAGTAACTTGCCCAACACTGATAACCAATGATAAAAACAAGTTTCTTTGCTTAGCTTCCCCAATACTGACAGATTCTTTACATTGTTAGGTTTATGTATTTTATTTTTGACAGTTGTGTGAAAAAATATATACTTTACAGCTCAGTGTAATGATGGCTGGCGAGACAGCCATAAAAAGCAGAAAAAAAGAGATGAAAAGAGTAGAACAAAGAAGAAATGGAGATGGGAGGGATGTGTGCATTCTCTCAGGCACAGTCTAATCAGTATGCAGACTGGCTCGGCCCATTTAGTCGAGGCTGTTAATTACACATAGAGTCGAACTATCAGTCTGCCACTGAATTCATCTCTGCTCCGTCTCCCACGCTGATGCTCCACTGCTTACATCCACTGATAAGTGGCACTAAAGTTAGGTGTCTGTGGATGCAAACCTAACACCTCACTAAAATATCAGAGAGATTGTTAGGAGTGTGTGTGTGTTTGAGAGTGTGAAAGTCAGAAAAAAGGATTTGCCTTGTGTGCAAATGTGTGGTAGCCAAAGCGGCCTGCTTTTTAGAAGATGTATGGGTAACGTCAGTTTCAAATGATAGTGTTTTGTCATAATTTAAAGTCCATTATATCTCTTATAGGTGAGTAAGTATCTTCTGCTATTTCATACTTTGACTGTATATTACAGGGCAGGACTGATCTGAGTACGCCGGCCTTGTAAATCTCCCCCTGACTCCGATGAAATGGATGCTTAGATGCTGAAATGTTTATACTTGATATCAATTTTCTACAAGTCCCTTCATAAAAAAAAAAAAAAAACTGCCAAGTGTAAAAAAGTACTCGTATATCTGTTCTGCTTCTGCGTGCGATGACCAGAATCAGCAGTGTATCAATATCACGAGGTCGCCACTTGTTTTGTGATGAGCGTGCGATCGATGCGGCTGGTGATTCTGTTTTTGTGAGTTACTTCTCTATCCCGAGATGGAGGTTAAAAAGAAAGCCGATAGAGAGACGTATGCTGAAGCGGGTCAATTTAATCCCTCCTCTGCTTTTTGAGGCTCTCGCAGCTGTGTGTAATGTTCATCAGAGGAAAGAAGGATGAGTGGAAAATTACTGAGGAAAAGAACCCCGGCTGAATGCTGCAGGTGTAAGGTGTGGTATTGTATCTTTTCACTCGACATTTTAACTCGAGCACATAGACCCTGCACTTCTCACATGGGCTATAACTCAGTGTATTTTGCTGTGAATTCCTCTGAGACGTAAAATGAGTAGCTGCTCTATTTTTGGCGTGTCCCGACACGTTACTAACCCGAGAATAAAGGCGAGTGTGTCACCTGCAGTCCTTCCTTACCTCCCAGGGTAGCAGAAACTAGGAAGTGGGTCCCGTACTTCTTGATGAGGTTTTCGTTGATTTGCTGCAGAGTTGGCCGTCGCCCCAGTAACCGCAGGTTGCGTAGGAACTCTGGCGCTAAGGGCAACGGAGCTTTGAGGAAATCTCTCTTCTCTGTTGCCAGGCTGTTCACCTTCCAGTGGCTGAACTCCCTGAAAGGATGAATAGATTAAAAAGTGAACAAACACTCAACTGTTACTCAGTGTTTAACATTACATGTATGAAGTATAGACATATTCACACACAGCGGAGGCTGAAAAGATACTTCAGCCAGCCAGAAGAAAAAAAATGTTTAAAGATGTGACATGTACATGTCATGTATGAATCACTCAAGTGCTGGCAGAAGTATTCAGAGCTTTTATTGAAGTAAAAGTAGTGTGGAAATACTCTCACAGGGAAATCCTGCATCCTATAGGATTCATCGTGCATAATGAGCCATTTCAGATAAAACATATCAATAAATACTCAAGCAAAGTATAAGTACCTTAAACCATAGTACAGTAACTGAGTAAATCTGCTTCTACTTAGTTATTCTCCACCCCTGCAGTTCTCTGACCATATTTCCCTCATGATATCCAGGCTGGGTTTAACACTCTTCTGTTTTGTTTACTCATGCATTAGTCTCTGTTAGCCACATCGCCAATCTGACTGCAATCTGTGCTGGTTCAGATACAAATCAGTGTCGGCTCAACTCCAGTCCAGAGTAGTTGCACATACATATGGATGAGTTCTCTGCATGGAGTCCAAACAAAAGTTTGCTTAAAGCACCTCCTGAGGTGGTTGGTGTCATTCGTATCATTCCCACTGAGCAATTTGATCTTTTACTTTCTTAAAGAACATAAACTTGATGCTCTTTCTTCCATTTTTCAGTCCTTTAACTGTCTGGTATAACCAGAAAGTATCAAAGCCTGACCCTGCAGGTCCACGTCTTTTAAGATATAAATACATTTTCATTAAAAATCCAACTTGGTTATTCACATGTAAATGCAAAGGTCAGTTAATGCTGAAAACAAATGTAGTAATGCTTAACTGATGTTAAACTGTTACCTGCGGTACTACATAATTGCCTTTAAATCAGTCAGTGCCATGAAACATGATTATTAAAATGCTGCATTAGGTGCAGTTGGTAGTGACAATCCCACAAGGAATTATCACCTCACACTGCAGGTCCCCTCAGCTCCACAGAGCGTTTTAGTACCTTTCAGCTCATTGTTTTGGTTTCATAACCTGCGACTTGGCTGTTTTGACTCAGTGTCACAGCGACACACTAAGCTACTTGCCCATCGTGTCCTCCCCAGAAAAACAGCAGCATACTGCAGGTCATTTGTGGAAGCAGCCTATTATAACCACCATATTTATGTTTATTTGAAGTCGTGACCTCTCACGGTGGTGATAGTAATTATGATGGGAGCAAAGGAGGAAGTCAGGTGATGCAGCACAAAGAGTGACCAGGTAAGGAGGAGGTTGGGTTGAATGGATGGGTGAAACAAACACAGGATTTTTAATCTGAAGATGGCTGTTTGTGAACCAAAAGTAAAAGAAACCAAAAGTATGTACCTAAGTCAGCTCATGTATGTTTTCTGAAGCTACGGTAAGTGGTTACTTTAACCAAAACTGTGATCTATTTCTGAACCTAACCATATAGTCCTAGTGTCTAAAGCCATCTGAGGATCCGGTACAAAGGTGGTCCAGTGAGCCTGTTGCTGAATATGTTGGGATGTTGGCAGTCGATCTTTTCAGTCGTTAATGTTGGCTCAGCTCCAAATGGCAGACAAACAAAGTAGCAGGTGAACACAGTGAAGAAAAAAAAATCAATTACAATCAGGTATAAGAAAGCTATGTTGAAATGTTAATCAATTATTCAGTATAAGAAAAAAAAGAAACATCTATCACGTCTATGAGAGCTTCACAATTCTGACTGACAACTCTGCTGTTGTTAAAATGCTATCAGTACCGCACAGGATTAGAAGGAAACAAACAGAAAACCTAAAAAGATAAGGTTGGCATAATTCTGTGTTTTAATTTAACTGTCTGTTTGTCTCCATGTTAACAAATCCTATTAAAATATGAAAAACAATAAAGTTTATCTCGCAATACTTTCTAACTTCCCTGGTGTAAATCTGTAAAAAAAAAAAAAAAAAAAAATATATATATATATATATATTTATTTTATTTTCAGTCATTTCCACCAAGGGCGGCTATTTTACCAAAGTAAATAGCGATTTTTTTGTTGCAGATTTTGGTGCTCTACGGAGGATTTATGGCAGCAGCACAGCACAGTGTGTGTGTGTGTGTGTGTGCGGTTGAGTCAAGAGGTGTGTTCATGGTAATGAAGGAACATGTCACCCAGTGCAACAACATGGCTCACTCGTGTTTTTAATAGGTTTTGGACAACAATGGAGCTCTGTGGTACGGAGGAAGAAGACCTCTGGGGTCTATTTAACGTAACTTTTTGGTTTCCATGGGATTCGTTGACAATAAGAAAAACATCCTTTAAGGAATGTACGTGACCTCACTGTTCCCGGTCACAGAATGTGCCACTCTGGAGATGAGCGACATTTAAATTACTTGGACTTGGAGTGCACCAGGTTCTTTAGCTGTCCGGACAAATGTCGGGGCTGCTGCATAGACCTCATTTCAATTCAAACCGGTCAACAGAACACAGTGACACAGAGAGAAGATGAGTCTGGAAAAATTCATCCATTTCAAGTAGTTTATAATCATTTCATCACTTCAGTCCTGCCACGGCAGAACCCCAAGCTACTGTGTGAAGATTATGCAAATACCAGCAGAGAAGTGCAGATACACCTCATCTGCATACATTTGCTGGCAAAACAAGAGGCGTTGGATATTAGTGCATTATGTATGCATTCTCTCTGAACAAAGTACCAGCAGTGACACACTGTTTTCCCATGAGTCCTCTCTCTCTCTCACACACACACACAGGAACATACACAGAGGGAGGTACATATACTATATCACTGTCTCAGTCTCCCACTGGCTGCTCTAACGCTGCCTTTCTGCGGTCAATAGTTTACTATTACCGACAAAACAATACTGTAATTATGCTGTTGACAGCATTGTGACTACACTGGGATAAAAGACAATAGGCCAATCCCCTTAATAATACACAGTACATATGCGCAGGGTCATTGAGATGGTAAAGGAAGCAATGGGCTGTAATTAGTGTGTAGCTGCTGCGTTGCACATTAACGTTCAAAGGAAAGCTCAGATTTGTAATCATTTAACACAAACCATGACAAAGCCTTCCTCAGAAGGAACGGCCCTCGAGAACACATGGTCAAACTAGTGCTTCATTAAGAGGTTCATTCTCACATAATGCACCAATTAATGTCTGTAGCCAGGCCACAGTCACAGTGCAATTTGTACAAGCTATCATTAACTCTGGCTATGTTTTTTTTTCTTTTTTCTGTATGGAAGTGTGGAAAGTCAGAGAAACATGAGCACGAGGGTACAGTTTGGAGCTGAAGGCAAAATGCGGAGGGGGAAAAAAAAGACAAAAAAACACACGAGGAGCTAGAGGAGGAGGAGCTGTGTAGGTGTGGAGCCATTCATTTATTCATATCATCTGGCATACTGTAAATATCTGTTTTTTAAATGATTATTTATAAGGAAAAGAATGAGCGTTGACCAAGACCAGCGCCGGGAGGAGTACTCAGATTCATTATTCAGGTACAGTAGTAAAAGAACAATTTTAAAATATTCAGTTTAAAGTAAAAGCCTGCATTCAAAATTTTACCAAAATAAAATTACAGAAATATTAAGAGAATATACTTTAAGGATTATTAAAAAGAATTGCATTGTGTTAAATTATGACACAGAGCACGGTGGAACTAAGACCCCAACACAATGAGGGAATTAAAAGTTTTGACATTATTATCATCACAAGTGAACTATTACTATACAACAAAACAACCATTATTTCTGTCAGCCTACACGTTACGGGACATTACCTCAACATGCCGTTCCCTGTTCACCTGTGGCTACTGTTACTATTGGCTGAATAAATACCTAAATAACTGGGTTATTGCTTAAAAAGACTCCACATATTGTGACCACTGACAGTATAAAAAATGGACAGCGTATGCAAGACGTCACCCCAAAGGTTACTGAAGACCCGTTTTGAAAATATGCGGCACTGGCCGCTGCCATGTTGTAGTCCTGCCTCTTTCACCTCAGCAAAGACGTGGCTCATTGGCGGACCTAAGGCAGGCCCAATGACATCTGGGTGCTCAAACAAGGCATCTCTAATGGCACCTACCTGTCAGTCAAAGCAGCCACGCTGTTAATTCTGCATAACTTTAAGCCTTGATATAATTTGAACAGGTGAGTGCAGAGTTTAATAAAGACGTAAAACGCTGTGAAATTATGTCGTCTAACATCATGAAGCGGGAACCTTCAGTCATGACAGGATGTTGAGAAACAGGCTGAAATATTCTCACACCTGAGATTGAGCAAACTTTCTTAAATTCATCACAAACATTTCATACCCATTACAATAGGACCACCTGTGCCGGATTAACCATATTTGGATTCAGAAGATTTGCCATGCTGGAGGGACACTAAGTGATGAAGACAACAACTAGATTTTCAAATATTTGTCATATTTTCTAAATATATTATTTACTGGAAGAAATGCAATCAGGTACAAAATGAATCTGATGGGAATGGTTGTTCACTCTGTGGATGTGTGTGTGCGTGTGTGTGTGTCCAGACATCAACAAATGAGAAACGAACGCTCATTTGATTTTATCTTCAAAATCTGTAAATAGAAGCAATTTTCATTTTTCTGGTCAGAAAAAGCAGACAGTGTTCATAAAGCAGTTGGTTAAACTTGTATTTATTTTTATTATTAATAAGAATATAAATAACAGATGAGTGATCAAACATTTTGGGGGGAAGTAGCCACTGCTGTGCGAGAGAGAGACACTGTTTATTTCATATTAGTTCACTTTAGTGCTGATAGACAATATGTTGAAAGACCACTCTCATATTCCTGATATGGTTTAAATATATATATATTTTTTATTTTTTTTATTTTAGACATGAAGGAAAATCAAGTCCTTTATAATTGCTGTAGTATCTGTGATTTTGAGATGGAAATTAAACCAGAATTCTTTTATATTCATTTAATTTCTGTTCCTGAAAACAAAACAACCATCATTTCTATCAGCTGATGTATAACAGGACATCGTCCCACCGTGACATTCACCTGTGACATTTCAGCTGTTGCTTGAGACTTATTTTCTGAAGACATGTGTGATGATTTTCTTTTTAGTGCTAAGGAAATAATGATATTTAGCATGATGACATATGTTGCATTGGGATGTGAGGGCTGGTCTGGCTTTATAAGCTCAAGTATATTCATGGTGTCAGGTTTTTAGGTTGGATCATAGAGTTTTTGTAATATGTGTGTTGAGCCTGTGAGTCTTTGGTAAATTTCACTTTTTAAAGTAGGCACAGTGTGGTCACCCTGGAGCCTGATGACCACCACAGATTCATGGTTTACACTGTTGGACTATTTTTGTTGACGCATTAAATATAGCAGGATCTGAATGTTGTTGCTGAATTATATATATATATATACATATATATATATATATATATATATATATATATTCTATTTTGTGTCTTGTTCATTTTCTGTGCAAAATCGTGTGAATCCTTGAATACCAAAATTGAACATTTATGGAAAGGGAGTATGTTAAAATTGTACTCACTTTAACAATAAAATGAATTTCTTTGCAGCATTGACCAACATGGTCCAGCATTTATAGTTTAAGACCCTGATTCAGTGTTGGATAAATTAGATTAGATGAGATTAGATTAGATTAAACTTCATTGTCACTGCACACAATAAAAGCACAGAGACAATGAAATGCAGTTATAGATTTTTGCTGTTTACATGACAATCACTGTGACAGATGACAAACAGTTTGACTTTGTGATATCTTTCTTGTCGTGTATTTTGCTTTTTAATCAAATGTGTTTTACAGACTAGTAGTGCAGTTTTTGTTCTAACATGCAGACGTGTATGTTCAGCATCCAGATTTGATCATAATGAGAACAGAAGTGTCTAAATGCTCTCACTTGTGTTTGTTTATTTGATGTCATGTCTGTGCTCACGTTAACACTGTTTTGCATACGCCCTCTGTCTTCTGTTCTTTTTAGCTGCTCTTTATTGGCTGCTTTAAAGTGACTCACTCATGTCGAAGGTGGTGAAGAAGACAGGCGTCTCTATCTTATGAAAGTCTTGAACACCCACTGCTGCCATATGAGTAATACTCTATGTACACTTTAATGCTCTTTTCTTCTGCCTGCATGCACAGCAGACCCTTTTATTACAGTCCATCCAAGAAATCTCACTCTGAACAGACAGATGACTTTTAACTGCATGTACAGACCGTCCTGTATGATGATTACTGCAAACATACACCTGCCTGTTAAACACACACACGTTGGGCACAATAGCAGGAAAATGATTACTATCTGTTGTAATCTCTGCAAGAAATAAGATCTTTGTGAAGCTCGTGCTGTTCATGTTTTATGAGACTATGTCAGTGAATGCATCACACTGCTTTGAACTGAACAGGAATCATAGCAACCTCATCATCATCATCATCCTAAATAAAAGGGTTAATCTCTTTCATAAAGAAGTGCTGCATATTAGGCAGACTAGATTTAAAGAACAGTCTAAATCAATGTTGCGGAGGCAAAAATATCCTGACTTTTAGTTGTTAGTAGGTTCAAGGTGTAAAAATTCCATGTCCTACATTTCCCAGAACGCAATTCAATAGTATCTTTCGTTAGATTCTCTAACACCCTCCCACCTTTTCAGAAAGAGATGATACCAACATGTGCTGTTGTTTGCTGGAATATATTTCACAGTCCCGCTAGGATAATATGAGAATCCATATTGAATTTACCATGTCAATATATTCAGAGATACAGGACAGGGAGTTTCTTTCAAAATAAACACCCACTATATTCTGCAAACCCTTTTTCTTCAGAAGAAAAAGAATGATCTCTGTGTCGAAGTGCCACTTAGAAATGTGTTTTGTTCTTATGCTGAATACAACCTAATTAAAATATTAAAATACTGAATTAAAATTCAAATACTGCTTAGTGATTGAGTACAGTTAGAGTTAAAAAAGGAAGCTCCTGCAGGGACTCAGTCCCAATCTGTTTTCACAGCAGTATGAGTCAGCTGATCTTGATCTTGTAAAACCACAGCAGTGCCCCAGAAGGCGTCCTAATCCTCTAACTAGTTATTAAACTGCACAGCATCGCTCTGCCTTGTCAACTGATTGTTGTGGTCATTTAAAATAAAGAGCAAAACAAAACACCAAACCTTCTATTATTCAGACACTCCAGCTGTTATAAAAAGACCAATATTTATAATTTTACTCACTCAACATCTCATCTTACACTGTTTTCTTTCAGAAGATTGCAGAAAATCAATGCAGGTCTGCAGCACTGCCTGAATACTGTGTGTGCATTGTGTCTGGTGTGTGCAAAACACCAAGCGTGAGAAGTACTCTGACACGTGTCGAGTTTCACAACTTTACGTGAAACAAAACGGCCAAAGTCAACTACAAAGCTCAGAACAAATATTCTAATTCCAGCAGCACTTACATGATGAATATCCCAAAGCAAAGGTCAACGTCATTTGAATGCAGCAAACTCTAACAATTAGCGTGCAGCTATCACATGCATCAGCAGGCATTAGTTTTAGCTTAGTATTTAGTTCAGCAGGTTGCAGGATGCTGGCCAGTAGTTGCACTGCTGATTAACTGGAGCTGATTTAGACTGATGTGTTTTCTGAGCCGCTCTACAGTGACTGAGCACGGGGGAAGGAGAGCTGACGGCGACGGGCCGAAAAGCAAAGAAGAGCAGTGCATCATTTACTTTTCTCCTCGCTTCGCTCCCTAAGAGTTAACGGTGAGACTGTTGGCTGACTATTTGGCTAATGATGATAGATGGTGTTAATTAAAAGGTTTTAGCACAGCGCTGATTGCACCTGCAGCTCCGGCACTCAGTTTCGCTGAAGCAGAGCGTTTTTTTTTTTTCTTTCTTTCTTTAATAGGAAAAAGTTGAAAAAAAAAAAAAAAAAACTCTGCTTATGCAGAAATTTCCTTTGCATGTTCCCTTGTGGCAGCATGTTGGAAAATAACACCTGGATGTTATTAGCTGTCAGGTAGAGAGCAGCGGATGGCTCTCAGGGTGAGTGTATTCGCCAAGCAGCTGTGAGGAGAGGAAATCCTCTTCTCTGACCACAGAGGAGTGGGTAAAAATGTTTTTCTGTATGTGTGCGAGCACTCATAAGGTGGTATGTTACTTTACATATATAGTGTTACCTGAATCCGAAACATTCATTCATTGTTCACCAACAAATTAACTTTTTTTCTTATTTTTGAAATATTTAAAGCTGAATATAAAATGTACTTCAGTTTGTAGTGCTTATAAAATAATGTGCACGCTTCCTGGCCATGCCTCGCAGTGACTTTAAGGCCATAAAATAGCAAACAAACCACAAGTGAAGTGGAGAAAGGTGCACAGAAAATACATTAAATCGATGCAGACTTTATTCCCGCCGAGACATCCTGATGATTTACTCCAGTCCGCAGCAAAACAAGTCCCTATCTGTGCCTCACATGAATCAGGTGGAACGTTTAAGTTGCTATACCTGACCTTGATGTTTAATATGTGCGGGGATGTTCTAGAGTTCACTTCAACCTGCAATAACAGCTTTGTTGGCGCAACAACGACATATCATTCTGCTTTTAGTGGATATAGTCTCAAACATACAGTTATCTTCCAACAGACGTGGAGCAACACCATCATTCATTTAGAGTCGTGTTTATGTTGCCCGAGGACTGTGAGTCTAATATTCTCGCTCCTTTTGCTGCTAAATGCTCCGCTGTTATAAAGCTGCAGATTCAGGCGATTACTCTCTGTGGGTTCATTACTACAAGGGACCTCCTTCACATTGTCATTTGATGAAAGATGAGACAAGTTCTAATCCTGTGCTCCAGGGATAATTATGTTGGTATGTTGGTTATGGTTTGCTTACTGACAAATGTGTCCGAAAATAATTTTTATATCAAAATCCCCGTTAATCTGGTTTAACCAGAGGCTTAAAGGAGGTCTGGATGGTTAACCATCGTGCTGTGTTTTCTAACACAGGCCCAATTCGGACCCCTAAGATCGCAGTGATGTCGTGGCTGCAATGCTGATTTAGTCCGTTCTCCACACGGCTTCATACCATCAGGAGCGTTTCAGAAGCTGAGCTTTTTGTTCACAAGACTTTGTTAACATGCTCAGATTTGGTCTTTTTTTCCCCTTTTTTTAATTTTGTTTAGTAGGCTATGTAGATAAATTGTTCCCCTTTTGTCTGCTTTTATGATCTGGAGTCTGCCTAGGGTGTTTTATTTTGAAAATTGACCAGATTCTTGACTGGATTGATCAGATTTCTGGGTCTAACTTCCGACCAGCTCGCTCTACTCTGTACTGCTTGAGCCGTGTTCTGTCCGTGGAGCAGAGGAGAGAGCTGACACTTCTGGAACAAACTTGACACTTCTGATGGAATCACAAACATTGTCTAGAATGGCCGCGATCAGCTCTGCAGGATGCATCGCAGCTGGAACACGTTGCAGTTGTGTTCAGTGGGTAGGGGTTAGATACATGGACGATGTCCTACTATGACTTTACTACTATGCCAACAGCTAACACTTGTTTTGTATGTTGATTATCAATCATGCTGCTTCTATTTTCTGGCTGGCTACGTTGATTATTATTATGAATTATCCATCAGTCCAAACATTTAAATATCCAAATAGTCATCAACATCAAGACAGCAACAGAGCAGGTAATACAACCAGAAACTTTCTTCAGAAGCCATCTGACTGATGTGAAAAGCTGCGCTTTTTTATTCTTATCAGTGTTACATTTAAGAGAAAACAAAGAGAAAGCTGTTGTGAATGAGAGTTCCATGTTAGAAAGGCAGAGGGAGAGAAGGTGTGAGGAAGACAAAAAACAGAAGTGCAGGTTCAGTTCACAGTATGCACTTTAGCACTTTAGCCCACAGTGCATCACAAACCTATTTGTTCTGAGCTTTGAGTCATGATGAGAGGTCGGTGGTGTTGAAAGTGAACAGAGCTGAAACTTTATAATGAGCAGTTTCACCAGAATCAGGTACAGTCTCACCTATTAATAAGGAGTGACCCATATACTATTTTGGACTATTTCTGGAGTTGGTGGTTGGTGGAGTGCACAACCTTCAAGTTTTTCCATGAAAATTGCACTTCACTGCTCACAACCAATCCTCCATGGAAATGAGCCATGATCCGTGAGACGGAGGAGGTGATGTGTTCAAACCAGTACATTCAAAGTGTTTTTTATTATGACCCGGAGAGTCTGGTTACTGCTGCAGAAAGGATACAAAAATACAATAAGTGGGAGGTGAAAATCGAGTAATTACAAGCACTAAACAAAGAAATAGTGGAGTTCCTTGTCCAGAATTCTAGCTACGTGTAGGCCTACTTCAGAGTTTGGTCTGCTCATTTGTATTAAACCTTGTGTACTTTGCACATCAGTTTTCAAACCATGCTGCTGCACATATTACATTAAATGCATGTGTTTCTACCATTTTCAGGCAAAATACTAATTTACAGAAGCAAAGGAAATCATTGAGCATCGAGTTTTTGCATCAACCCTGACAGTCAAGTCCTCTGTTGGACATCAAACTGTCTTGATGAAGCTGACCTTTGAGGGAACAGAGACTTGGAGAGTCCAAAAAGGAGGAAGCTTCCACACCAGCTGTGTCACAACCATGCATATTCATATGACCCTACTCTGGCTCAGAGTAAATGGATCCAAAATAGAGATAATTGGACTCATTGTCTCATTAGTGACCAAGCAGTCACTACATTGCCAAGCTTCTAGCACCACCTGTTTTGTGAAGCACTCCATGAATTAATCTGTGCCACTTTCTGGTCTGAACAGGGTCTTAAATAACTTGACTCAAGAGAAAAATCAGTGTAGACTGGATGTTGACTTTGATGGATTACAGAACTTCAGCAAGTTTCAAGAGTCTGCTAATTAATTTTAGCGCCGTGTGAGAATGGAAACCAAATGCTCGAGTGGAAAATACATCAAAACTCATCAAAACTATAGCGTGTTTGAAAATGGTCAGCAAAAAACTATAAGACTCATAATTTGCAGTTAGGAAGCTAAAAGTTGCGAACAAAAGTGTCAGTTTGATTCTGTTAGCATAGATGAAACAGAGCATTGTTCACTGTAAAATTTGCCAGTGACATCCACAGTAATTTACTGTTTGTGCTCAGTGAATTAATGTAAACTATCCCACAGTAGTATGCTGTGTAATCAATCAGAAACTACAGTAATTAAAGGGTCGCTGTGGAGAATCACAGTAACCAATAACAGTGTTAACTCATTACTGTGACTTGACAGTACAGTAATTAACTGGCATCCACTGACTGGTAACTTACTGTAAAAAATCTCTTTAAAAACATTATATCACTAAATCAAAAGTTCCGCGGATTACACAGCAGATCAGAACCACTGTTGGAACTGTGATCTTGATCTTGAGTCCATGTCTTCACAGATGTAGGAGGTAATTTTAGATATACAACTAGTTGTGAAATAAGATGAAAACTTCAGGACTGACACACACACAAATATGGCCGCTGAACCTCTAAGTTTCCACGTAACATTTGTCAAACGCTCAACCAAAGGTTATTACTCCCAGATGGTCTAAATAAATGAAGTTCTACTGCTCTGGAACAAGTGCTGTTTTACTTTTTTAGCCCGAGAGCTGAATCACGAAGTCCATTCTCTTGCTCTGGGATCTGAGTTCATTAAAACTCTCCCCTGTCTTTAGGGAGCCCACTAGAAATAGACCCTCCACCCAGCCTGGAGGGTGGAAGCCAGTGCATGATTTTTTAATGATGTCTGAGTTGCTCCCACCAGAGTCATTATACATCTCCTGAAAAGAATTAAACTGGAAGCTGACTGCTAGGGACCCTCCGATCGGTGATGGCATTCTGACAGCTAATGGAAGCCGTGACAAGACAGGAAGGCTAAGAATTATTTGTAGACAAAATTATATATCACTCCAACAGATTTATGACTGATTCAATAGTATTTTAAGGTAAGCACTGAAAAGTTTGGTGAGTTTCAAGGATGCGCCAGTCCTGGTCTGGGGTTTTTATTATGGAAGGAAGTCAAACCAATTTAATGTTTGGTAATGTTAAATTTGCACGGTGTGTCCTAAATCTGTATGAGACATCACCTGCCTACTTACGAGGCTGGCGTATCTAGGCTGAGTGTCTCTGTCAGCTATTTTTAAAATTTGTCATGCTTCAGCTGAATCTTGTTGGCTTAAGACAGCACACTTTATACATTATATGTCAATGACGCCGCTGAGATTTGACATGATTGCAGCAAATTGGAGGAGCCATTTTTAGTTTTAGGCTTCACTAAGTGCGACGTATGTAACTGTATAAGGGTGCTTAGCTGAAACTTTAATGACAAAGACGAGAATTAAGTCAAACCATTGATCACATACATTAAAAAATAAACAAAAATGCCAATATAGCATAACTAAGTTACTGAAAGTAACTGAGTAAACTCTATTTAAGTACAATTCACAGGTACTTGCACTTCTCTTCAATATTATATTTCATATACTCTATACACTACACACTTATCTATCTATCTATCTATCTATCTATCTATCTATCTATCTATCTATCTATCTATCTATCTATCTATCTCCCCTTCCATTTCTAAACTATAAACCAGTCACGGCAGATTGCCGTTCACCATGAGCCAGGTTCTGCCTGAGGTTTCTCCCTCTTAAAAGGAAGTTTTTCCTTGCCACTGTCACCAAGTGCTTGCTCATGGTGGGAATTGTTGGGTCTGTGTAATTAATATTGTGAAGAGTCTAGACCTGCTCTATTCTGTTATGATTAGGTGCTGTATAAATAAAATTGAACTGAAGTGATGCTATACAGGTCAGAGAGTCAGCATTTGGCACTAGTTACAGGTGTTCACAGATGCACTTCTAATGAATTAATCACAATTAATTGCTAATCCTCAACAATCTTGAGACGTTTAAGTGCACAGTCAACATGCAAAACAAATGTCATTTCCCTATAGGGAGCAGTATCACATATAAAGACTTTTCCAATGATATTTGACAAATTAACAATGTTTACTTGGATTCAAAGTCATTAGGTCTTTCGAAGGAAATGATATCACCCCTCCCCATCAGTTTTAAAGAGCTTTATAGTAAGTGTCAGCTCACTGTTTAGCTCTCCAGGCCAAAACTCTGTTTCAGTCACGGACATGAACACAGAAATAAAACGAGGTGACAGGTGGATGGATCAGGTTAAGTGCATGAAATAACTTCATGTCCGGAACATTTATGTGCATGCATACAGTATTCTGTAATGGATTTATGTGTAGATAAGTAAACTACCAGAACAATGACACATTTATCTGGAACAGCTGAATGTTTCTTGTAGCTATTTTTTTTTTCCATATAGAAAAGGTGCAGCAGTGTAACACGCCAGAAACATTTACGTCTTATACACTGGCTTTATTTGTAGAGTCATACTGAAACAAAGCAAAAGCTCGACACAGTGTTTACTCAATAGCATTGAGCTTATTTCAGTGTTACTTTAAGAGACGCTTTCTGGACACATTTTGCAGAGGAGGACTTAAAGAAAAAACAAGCTAACCCCGAGGACGCGTGACGTGCTCTGAATCTTCTCGCCAACCTGCCTGCCTTCCTGTATTAGTATCATAGTGGAGAAATCAAGGAGCTGAACGCCTCACTTTCCCTGGTAAATTTCTCTTAGCTATTTTGAGAGCTGTGTTGTAGCCAGTGTGTGTGTGTGTGCGTGTTTGTGTGTGTGTGTGTGTGTGACAGGAGGCTGATGTGTCCTATTTCCCTTCAAAACTAAAAAACTAGGTTTTGGGTTTATTAATATTTGTATCCACTCGTCTAGTCCCCAAAAGAGAGACGAGGTCTGTCACTTCAGCATGAGATTCTGTTTGCTGCATTAAAATTAATTCATTTCAGATGAGAAGGCTTCAGTTTGATTGTTTCAAGCTGAATAATTGTTCTGAAAGAAACTTAGATTAAATATTGGGGGTGTCTTTGACGTAAAAAAATGCCCTGCCAGTGTTAATTTGTTGAGATACGCTCTGCCTGTCTCTGTGCAGTACTTCTGCAGCTTTTCAGTAATACACTTCTGAAAAGGCACCGCTATATGGCCAGTTGCATTATTCATATCTGCTACTGCAAGGGCCAGATTACTTATTGATGTGCATAGGTATCCCCAAATCACACAGTATGAAAGTTTTCGAAAAGTTCTTATAGTTCTGGTAATAGAATGAATGTACTACATTGTGTGTGCTTCTATGGCTTGCAGGCAGATGCACGTCTATAATGAAAAAGATTTTGATAAAAACACGGCGACAGTTAGCACCAGTTTTCTTTTTCCCATGTGTGTCTTTTGTGCAGCGATAGCATTAACAATGAACTGGTTAAATACTCAGTGGGATATATTTGATAACGCCTCTCCATCACTGTCTGCAGTGTCTACTATCTAAGCTGCTTTCTGTTTATTTTCTAAAAATATCCATATTCTGACTTCTGACTAAAATATGGAAAAATAAAAAAGAGAGCTTTGGTAAATTCTGTCGACATGGATGACGCCATTGAGTTTTCATAGGAGCAGTAGTTTTTCAATGGTCGCAAAGTAATCATCGTTTTTTACTTTGTTATGGTGAATTCAGTTATGCCATACAAAACATGGACGTTATATCAGTGGCATCACCCACAGGTTTCTGAACAGCCATTGTGAAGCTCATAGTATGGTGGCTCTGGGCGTCGCCATCTTGGCAGTCCTGCCGCTGCCGCCTCCTGGCTAATCTAAAAATGGGTAAAGACATGGATTGTCCTGAAATGAGCTACAGAGACCAAAACTGTTTGTGGTACCAAACATGTTTATTTCTGCTGTGAAGTTGGGGGTTTATGGAGGTTGACTCGCTCTGTAGCCAGCCTCAAGTGGCCATTCGAAGAACTGCACTGGCTTCCACGGAGGTCGCCGCTTGGCTGCCGTGGTGGAGCTGATTTGTCTTAGAATACGGAAATGAGCACCAGGAAGAAACTTAAATTTTCCAAAAAGACAAAGAAAGAAGTTACAGCAGCTTGTGGAACAGGAAGTGACTCCTGCTATCTGTGACGCCCACATCAAAGTAAAGTTAAAAATGCTACAAAACACTACCTCTTGTGCTTTGAAATGCTCTGTAACTATGATGTGATGAAATGTTTAAACAAATAATTCATCGGCTCACATTGCATAACATTGCATAAGTTGTTCAAGCATTGCTGAGAGTTCCATGTGGAAATTTGTTGAGCATAATTCAGGAAATTCAAACTTTATTTGCCTCTGTGTTTATAGGCTCTTAATGATTTGGCAGATCTGCATCATTGATGTCATGCTGCTTGTACACACAGCACCTGAAGAATCAGAATTTTAAGAACATTAGCCAGAATCTGAAGTTCTAAGAAAAGCCCCCTTTCTATGATTTATGAATGTTTAGCCTCTATGGAGAGGTGTGGTGTCTGCAATACTAATAATACTCTTTGTATCTATTCAATCAATCAATCAATCAAACTTTATTTATAAAGCACTTTTCATACATTAAAAACGTAGCACAAAGTGCTTTACATGCTTAAAAGCAGCCCCCCCCCCCACAACAGCACATAAACACATACATACACATTCGGACAAAAACAAGCACACAAGCACACAAGCACACACACACACACACACACACACACACACACAAATAAAGTAACTTAGAAACATGTGGTTTCAGCCAGGTCAGAAAACGCCATCACAGGAGGCCGTCTGCACCGGGCGCTGCTCATGGCCCACGACCAGGACCCCTCCACCCGGGCGCCCACCTAGCCACAGGCCAGCGAGGGGCCCACAGCAGTGGAGCACTGCCGCAGCGCCCCCCTCGGCCAAGCCGATGTTCGCCACGAGTCAGAGACATCCCAGCCAGAGCCGATCACAGCCCCCAGCGCAGACGGCCCCCACCGAGGAAACACTGGAGATATGGAATAAAAGCATAAAACTACTGGAGATAAGGAATAAAAGCATAAAACTACATAGGCTAAGAACATAAAATAAACAAATAGATAAAATAAAATAAATAGCACAGAAATAGCTAAAATGAACTATGTCATAAAAAGTAAAAAGAATAGGAATAACACAATAAAATTGACTAAAATAAATAAATAAATTGATAAATAAATACAACATCAGTTAAAAGCCAAATTAAATAGGTGGGTCTTGAGCCTGTTTTTAAAAATATCAATACTCTATTATGTGTTCATATCTGAATAATGTATAATAATGTATTCATTTACGCACAGACTATTTTCACATTTGTGCCTCTTTCTCTCTCTGCTCCTTCCTCAACAGTCCACTTCATGTGCCCCCATTTCTTCTCTGCTCAATGTGCCACTTAAACATACCCTGTCAGAAAACCTAAATTGCTTCATCAGAAAAATTAAATAATTCAGCCTGCGGACAAAAGCAAAACAGAGAGATGTCTCTTTTTTTCTTACTTTCTAATAGGAACGATTTCAACTAAATGAGACCAGGCATTGTTAGAGACACCAACGGATCCTTCTGCCCCCCATTCCAACCTCCACCACCACCAATTCCCACCCTCACACCTTAACGAATAGAGACTGAACCCTGGAATTATAATTCAAATTGACTCTTTCGAAATGAAAAAAGGAGTGCACGAGTAGCAAGCATACAAATGCAGGTTATTTCATTTCCTACTGTATTGCCTTGGAGGCATTTCCCCTCAGAATATCTGCTGAATCAAAAAGAATGAGTTTGTTTGCAGGGTTGTTGTTTTTTTTTTCCAGCTGGGATGAAATAATTGAATCAGTACGTGTTAAATCACAGATCTGGTGGCACTTATTATTGCAGTGAGCTGGAGACGGTGTGGTGCCCTTTCCACAGCACATTCACATACGTAGACATGTGCACACGTGCACATGGAGACCAATTACTATTCAATTCCGGTGCACTAGTATGGGGTGAAGATTGTCTGCTGCCCCTGAGCTGCCAAGGTGTCAGGAATATGACGGTTATTAGAACCTGATTATGGCAGTATTGACGAACACAATGACCTTCTAATAGGAGGCAACCACTCGGATATTACATTCAGTTTGACACGCTTACTGCAATACATAGTTCAAAGAAGGTTTAGTGAGATCAGCAGATCTCTGGAGAAAGAAAATATAAAAAAGCAATATATAAGCAGTAATATAATATAAATGCATGCATTAAATTTAGTGAATTCCCACTGCTCAATAATACTGATGAATCAAACATGTAACATGGAATTGGATGCTTGTAATGACAAGCCCATGGAGAATTATAACCCAACTCTGCACCCCGGTGGACCTTGTTAGCCTCTATTAGCTTAAGGTTTTGGTTTTACAGCACAACTACTGTTATCGGTTCAATGTCACTGCCCTAATCAACCTTGTCTCCAGCAGCAGCAGGCAGCTGTTTTTTTCAGCAAAAGGCTCTAATAAACCAAACCAGACTGTTCCAGATGGTTTCCTAACCATCTAGAAGTCGTTATTGGAAACTGTTTGGAAGGGAAGGGAAAAAATATTTGGCAGGTGATTGGATAAACCATTTGTCTACCACCATCCATCACCAGTAAACTTCAACCAATCAGATCATTCATTCATCCATGTACCATAACTGCTTATCATTATCAGGGTTGTTGGGGGGCTGGAGCTGAACCCAGATGACATTGGGCAAAAGATACACCCTGGACAAGTCGCCAGTTCGTCACAGGGCTGACACATAAAGACAGAAACAGCCACTCACATTCGCACCTACGGGCAATTCAGAGTCAGACATTTGATAGTGTTAAAATATGTCTTTGGACTGTGGGAGGAAGCTGGAGACACATGGAGAACATGTAAACTCTACAGGGAAAGGCTCCAGAGTTGCCTCTATGAGGCAACAGTGGTAACCTGCACTACTGTGCTGCCCCCAATCAGACCAATGAACCATATCATGCAGTCAGACTCTTACTGAAGCCAATTAGGAGAAATTTTGAAAATCCTTCAGTGTTGTTCTTTGTTCTTTCAATGAAGTTTTGATAAAACTGATGACGCTAACCTCATTAGTAGTTCTCACTGTTGTTTTTGAGCACTTCATACCCATTGTCATGCATACCTAGTGTTAAACCATACCTGTAACTCATTATGAAGCTGCCAGAAGTTTCTTATTGAACATTGTTCAATTGTTTATTGAACATTGTTTGGTAACCACTGTGTTTATCAACTATATTTCCCTTGCAAGCTTAAAATAAAACTATTACACAAAACTACACAAAACCTGCCAATGTTTGGAGGGCAGTGGAGTTGTTTTGGTTTCTAAGAAGCCATTTGAATTCTGGTCCTACATTTTGCTATCATAAAACCATCTAGATGGAAACAAAGTAGTCTGTGTTTGTTTTGAAGCAGCAGGAATAGATTTTTAGGTCACTTACAAGCTGTGAAAACATGAACATATTATTGCCATGTGAAGTTTTGGTAAGGTATATAAGTCTAGTATTCACTCTCCTATAGCTCTGTTTTGGTCTCCACCAACTCCTGAGAAGAATATTTGTCTCCTGAGACGCTAACATTCTACTGTGCTCACTAGATGACCGCTAACTTTGTGCATGTCCCCTTCCCTTCATTGTTCCTCTTACTGTCCAACCACCATAATGAAGATGAGAGAACATCAGAGTTTATGAAAATAGAATCATCTGAGTTGCCTTCAGTCATTACTGTGAGCTCAAAGCAATAAGCTTAATGAGCAGCAGAAAGAGAGTGTTTTGTGGGCTTTTTTTGCCCTTAGTTACAACTTTCAGGCTACATTTAAGCTGTCCTGCCTTGTTGGTGTCGTATGCAGCCTAAAAGTAATACTTGCAAACACTTGAAAAAGTATTCCCAGCTCCTCTGTATTATTTATTATGTTTATTTATATACAAAATATATTATTTAATCTAAATTTGTAATTCAAGTTAACTGTCTGTTAAAATATGTTTAAATAAAACAAGTCATGAGTAAAGCTCTGAAGGAAACAAATATAAACTAAAGATATTTCAGGTATTAACAATGCAGCAGAGGTTTACGTATCACTTCTATTTTTTCATAAACTACCTATTGTTTTTTACCCCCATCCCCACACACTTCCTTTCTTCTTTTCACTTCCTTTCTGAGATTAAGGGTTGTTTTTGTTCATATCTTAATATTTAAATGTGATGCGTTATGATCAAATGATGTTTACAAGTTTCAGGATACAATCCATTACATGGAAGCAAATGGATTACCGCAAATCAACACTGATCACATTACAAAAGTATCTCTATTTGTTTTGGCATCTTGGCATAGCATTTTTTTATTTAATTACATTATCATAAATCATTTGCATGCGGGCATTGCTCTGCAGTTCTAGTGGACCGAGCTGTGCCAGAAAATGCACCTTGCAGCGTCCTAGAAGCCTTAAAAAGTCTGTGCCGTGGCACTTTGCTTGTTTCCATTAGTTTGCCAGTTCCCAGTGTGCTAAACATTAGGCTTACTGCCAAACAACACAATGTGGTAGAACTAACTGGTTCTTAGCACAACCTGGCCACCGTCTGCTCTTATCCATATGGCCAATTTGTCTTCTGTTCTCACACTGAAGGGAAAACAAACGAGCACACACACACACAAGAATACACACCAAAAACAGCCTTGCCTTCCTACTGTTTTTTCTTCTTCCGACTACTCTTTCTTTTGCTTGTGTATTCCCTTTCTCCTCATCTTTCCTCTTCTCTTTTCCTTGCTTCCCTCCCTGGCTCCCCATCTCTCTCTTTTGCT
Source organism: Sciaenops ocellatus (assembly GCA_033000465.1). Taxonomy (NCBI): domain Eukaryota; kingdom Metazoa; phylum Chordata; class Actinopteri; family Sciaenidae; genus Sciaenops; species Sciaenops ocellatus. Next base: position 23,731,684 of record CP136881.1, read on the forward strand.
CAGGTAATAATATTTGGACACACATTCAGCCCTTCAGATTCTTCTGCGTTTTTGCTGTTTGGAAACTCTTTTGTCTGCCGCTTCACAATCAGTTGCTAAGTAAGCCGTTTGGCTTCTGCTATCTCCACTGGAGAGTTTATTCCACCCAGAGATTTATGTGTGGATCATGGGAGCGAAGGATAAGCCCGTACAAAGCAAACATAATGCAGCAAAATCATGATTTCAGCAATAAGTTAAGGGCATAAATGAAAGAAAACTGGGGAGAGAAGTCAGTTTTTTCTGGATAGTAAAAGTAGACACCATGGTTGTTTCCAGGGCAGTGTAAGAAAAATGATAATTATAATGTCCCAAATTTGTGTTGCTTTCTTGTCTAATTTTACAGAAATAATTATAATAATTGGTTTTCTTTGGCAAACTTGGCAAATAATGGAACAACAAAAAAAAAAAATCAAGACAGGATGTAAAAACGGATGTCACTGGAATCAAGTCTTGTTATATTTTACTGTTTTTCAGATCATGAGTCATCCTGCCTCGAGGTACAGCAGGAAGCAAAACGCTGTCAACCTGCTTGTGTAACGCTGCTAAAATAAATCAGATGCCAGTGAACATGGCAACAATGTGAAATACCCAACAGGGGTTTGTCATGAGTTTTTCAGAGTATGGTTGCTAGTGGTTACATCGATCACAATGTCATGTTACTAAACTCAAGACTGCAACACTTTACTTCTTTTTTTGGACAAAAAAAAAAAGCTAATTTGCTCAACTAAACAGTCTAACAGAGTATTTGTTAAAGGCTATGGCAGGCGAATTACATGGAAACATGTTCTGTAAGGTTTTCAAAAAGTGCAAAGTGAAGAAAGTGAAAAAAATGTTGTTGGACTTGAGACAAAAAAAAAAAAAAAATAGACGGATGAGAGACAGCCAAATGGAGACAGGCATCTGACCATGTACAAGGATAATGATGTGTACAGACTCGACATGTACTGATCCTCCACCTCCAACTAAGAAACAGCACACAGAACAGATCGCCAGTTTTGACTGTTCCTGGAAGGAGATCAACATTTGCTTTCTCAAACGGACACTTCTTAATGTGGGTTGTTAGTGCAGTGATGAGGAGCTTCATTTTTAATGTGTTTGAAATGTTCGTTCAGATCCCCTCTAATTGGTCTAATTTTGATCTCATGGGATCAGTACACTAACTGGATTGTGTGACATAGTTGAGCATGGACTAAACATTTTTTTTTTTTTTTTTATGCCTGTGCCATGGTCATGTGGTTGTCACCTGTCAGTAGTTGTTTTTCCTGCAGTATTTTTGTAGTATCACATTAGAAAAGTTTGATGGAAATTTGCAAGAAAATTTTTTTTTCCTCTTGTTTGATATGTTTTGTTTGTTACTAAAAAGAGTTCATGTCTTAATAAAAGATGTAAAACACATTTTCTGAATACACTGTGACGTCACATGAATGATCAGCTGTTTCCTCAAGGCTTCCATGGCTCTATAATACATCCATGATGGCTCTACACAGATCTGATGTATCCTTCCTCACATTAATACATGAAACAAACACAAATGTCTTATTTCCATCCTGTTTTCTGCATTGTTGTTCACCAGTTGAGTAACTGCTCCTTAGCGCTATTTTAAGGGCGACATCTCAACTCTTCTTCTGGTTTTCTGACTGGAGAATTGACGCCACCTACTGCTTATCTTGTGAAACGATTCCTAACATTCACAAAACGCTCATGGATAGAAAGAATGTTGATTCGCATTTTCTTTTTTCAAATGACTCATAATGCAGTTATATTTGCAACACATTTGGATGGAAACACGGCTAGGTAGGTGAGTCTTATCTAATACGAGCCCATCAGTGGCAGATGCCAAAGACAAAAGGAGGAAGGAAACACCAAGAGAAGTTAGTTGGTGTGCTGTAGTGGGTAGGTGAGAAACCTTTTGAGTATGATGGACAATAAGTTGAAATTTCTTTTATGTTTTGGGGACATTTGGCACCTGGTCATTACAGTCACTGTGTGCGTGGTGGGGGAGGATACATTTCCATAATTCATAATATTTCTGTCAGATACCAAAATATTGTCTGTCCACGGGCAAGAGTTTGTAATTTATAAATCAGATAAATGGATCTTAGCAAAAGTTAAATCAGGAAGACTCATTACTGCACCTCAGCTCTGCCTCTTGGCTTCCGTCCAGCTACATATTTTCTCGCTTCCTTCAATTTAAAATTCATAAGGGAACTCTCCTCTGCTTCAAATTACCTTTCCAAACCCTTACACCCACTGCATGGCGCCAATCACTAATCAGCAGGCTCTTTATTAATCCAGTTAGCTGCTGCTACCCTGTGCTGGCTGCAGCTTCTGTCCTGCCAACATTTCACCACCTCAAGTTGTTTTTAAACGTGGAAGCGTAGGTCTCTATGGTATGTGCGAATCAGGTGTGGAAGATGTCCATAAACAACATGGAGTATTTCCTTACACTGTCCAATTTATCTTTCAACAACAGCTCCTTCTTTAATATCATGTTCAAGGTCTTTTCAAGGACTTTCCAGTTCCAAGTATCAAAATAATTTATATTCTTGCACAACATATATAAACTGAAGCACTGACAATGTCTGTTTTTCAAAAACTTTCTGCGTTTTTTTTTTTTCTAAAAATTCACAAACTTTCAATGACCCTGCTGTGTCCTGCATGACTTCTCTTTGTCTTGGGAACTGAACATATTATCACAGTGCATTCTCTGAAATATTGTTGCCCTGCTATTATTTGAAATAGCCTACATAAAAAATAATAGGGTATACTATACACCTATAAAATATTATACCTGTTGTAATTATGCCTTCATTATGCCGTTGACATCCAGCCAGGAGTACATGATTCAACACACTCATTGTCTTTATGTTGTACACAAACACAAAGTTTGATTCATGTCTACTGTAGTTGTTATGGCAGAATCATCACTGTAGCTACAGCTGCATCTCTCCCGTTACAATCAAGTGGAAGGTTGTGGGGACATCGGGTTCTGCAGGGACAGCATGTGTTCACCTCTCTGTTCGCATCTCTGGCTGATTGCCATTTCCTGGAAATTCCAAACAGGTTAGGACTCCCATGAAGCGCTCCGAAATGTATCAGCAGAGATAGCAATGATTTCAAGAGTGTTGATAAACTCCTGGTACTAAAAATAGGACCAAAAATGCATCAATTTGAGAGTTTTCGGCCAATTCGGTGTGGCTTCCAATGAGCCCTGAGCTGTCTGTGTCATAAAAGCTCCTTGTTACTTTAAACAGCAGAAACAATCACATGGAGGCATATGGACTCCACCCTGGGTGCTTTTAGAAAAACTGTGAACTGCAGAATCAGAAACTACAGATCTGATGTTTTCTTGTGTCCCACTTAGGGTAAATGAAATCACATTTGCAACAATAGGAAGCCTGATTGGAGGAATTTGATTAGCGGATAGTTGACATTCACATCCAAACTCCACCGATCAGATCATCTGATTCTTCATCAGCTCTCCTTTTCGACAAGTTTGTTAGAGAAAGATGTCGAAAGAGAGGACATGGGGAGAGAATTGTGTGATGCTGTGGTCTATAAGTTAGGTTGAGGGGGTGGTGGTTGTGGGTTGTTTTATTCAGAAAACCTAATCTTTTGATGATGAAAAAAGAGAGAAAAATATTGCCTGGATTTTCATCCCATCAGTGTTGTATCTAACATAATCTTCTTTGAGGGAAAGCTCTTTTTGATGTTTTTTTTTGTCTCTGTGTAGCTCATACTTATTTTTTTCTCTGCATCTCCCTCTCTCTCTTTCTGACACACACACACACACACACAGCAGGAGGCTGAAGGTTTAAGTGTGTGTTAGACATTTGTGTGCGAGTGTGTGTCCTGATTGTTCTCAAAGGGACTCGCTAAAGGAAGTCTCCACATTTCGCACGAGGTCCAACTGGGAATCTATACATCAGAGCGAGGCGATGTAGTTTCCACAGCTCTCTCGCTCACTCTCACTCCTACAATTTGTGTACCTTCTGGTTAGGCACTATGCAGTTTAAAGTGGGCGCATGCTGTGTTTCTAAAGTAGGAATATCAGTCTCTTCCCAATTTTCACTTTTTCTGTTTTGGCTCACAAATCTCAAAACAGCAAGAAGATGTCAGTTAAAGTGAAACAAAGAATGCATTTAAAAAAGATTATCATACATTTAAATGCAGCTGCTGTTTTGGGGGGGATCATTCATGCATTATATGAATGCAAACTTTAATTTACTGTTAAACTCAACATGATAGAGCTTCCACTGAGATACTCTTGTCATCTAATTCAGCAGATTTAGACACTGAAACTGAAGTGAAAGGTGTAATGTTGCTGATGTGGCGTCAATATGACAGTCTGTCATCATTATCACTATTTTTGCTGCCAAAGAAAGAAAATAAAGCTTGCTGAGAAACATAACACAGGGTCACAGTTTGGTTTGGTTTAAGGAAAGAGTGTGGATTGAGTTAAAATAAGTATGTAACGTTAGAAAATGGTTCTAACGATGTGCGGGTGGTTATGAGCCTCGACTCTCCTGTCCACCTCAGTTTGTGAACTATCAATATTAACGCTATCCTTCCTGTTTCCAAAGAGCACATTGGCCTCATCAAAGCTATTTTTAATATTTTACATTGAAATCATAGTATAGCATAATCCAGGTTGATGACCATCTGACATTGCGTGCAACAGTCTGACTCGGTTCAGCGAGATCACAGAGCTTGTAGTCTATCCTTGAATCAAAACTCAACACGTTATCTATCCAGAGCTCTCCTCCTTCATACATGATGTAACAAAACATCTTTTCATTGGCCAATAAAACACTAAATGCTGATGGTAGATGGAAAAGAATATGCACCCTACAGGCACACCTACACCGTCACAGTTGCAAGCAGCACGATTTGGGAGTGAGAGGGCTGCTGTCAGTTCAATACTGAAGATTTTTTGGTGGGCGTCTGATTACTACTGCAGTTACTGAGTCTGCATTTTAAGCACACTGAAAATATGGATCAACAGTAGAGAAGCGTCTACAGTGATGGTTTGAGACGGTTCTGCAAAGACGTGAGCTTTACAAACTTCTCAGAGCCACGTCTGAAGCCGCGGGGGGTGAGCTGGTGATATTCAATAGATGAAAAAAAATCTATTCCTTTAAATTTGCAGCTCTTTGTGAACTTTGTGAGATGAGGAACTCTTCTTTAGTGCAGACTTTTACTGTCAGCTATTTCATGACTTTAAAATTGGATAAAGGCCGAATGGAAAGGAATACAGAACCATATATATACACACACACACTCTCTTCTTTCTCTCTCAGCCTCTCTTTCTGAAACATTTTGTTTTGACAGATTTAGCTTTGAATTGCATTTTTATTAATAGCCAAATCTCATTCTGATGTTCAATAGCTCATATTAAAGGTTAATGTGAAATCTCTCTCTCAGTGAGCCTTACATCAATTTGTAGGTGTTCACTTTCTAAGGACAAGGTCTCTTTTATATTCACCTGCTGCTTTACAGACACTTTATTCCACACAGCCGCTGCTGAAAAGGTAATACATCACTCATTATGGCTTTCTCCCTGAGCACAAAAGGTTAATTCATTACACTCGTCCCTGATGTAGCCTTAATTTTTGCTTGAATTCTGTAATATATTCGAAAGCAGACGATAGCAAAGTATTTCTACTGGAGGTGTTAGGGGCTCAGCTGTCATTGCTCTTGTCTGTCTATTTCAGTTTAGTTTATCTCAGTTTGGTTGTCACATATAATAATACACGGATCAGCCATAACATTATGACCAACTATGGTTATCATCTAGGTCCCCCTTTTGCCGCCAAAACAGCCCTGACCCATCAAGGCATGGACTCCACTAGACCTCTGCAGGTGTGCTGTGGTATCTGACGATAGCAGCAGATCCTTTAAGTCCTGTAAGTTGCGAGGTGTGGCCTCCATGGATTGGACTTTTTGTCCAGCACATCCCACAGATACTCAATTGGATTGGGATCTGAGGAATTTGGGCCAAGAAAGAAAAGAAAGATTGTGATTCATCAGACCAGGTCACCTCCTTCCATTGCTCCGCGGTCCAGTTCTGATGCTCACGTGCCCATTGCTGGCACTTTCAGCAATGGACAGGGGTCGGCATGAGCACCCTGACTGGTCTGTGGCTACACAGCCCCATGTGCAACAAACTGTGATGTGTTCTGACACCTTTCTATGAGAACCAGCATTCACTTTTCCAGCAGTTTGAGTTGGATTGGACCACATGGGTAAGCCTTTGCTCCCCATATGTATGAGCCTTGGCTGCCCATGACCCTTTTTGCTGGTTCACAACTTGTATTTTGTTGGACCATCACAATCGCTTATGCTTGTCCATTTTCCTTGCTTCTAACATCAACTTCGAGGACAAAATGTTCACTTGTTGCCTGATATATATCCCTCCCACTGACAGGCGCCACGATAACAAGATAATCAGTGTTATTCACTTCACCTGCCAGTGATCATAATGTTAAGGCTGATCGGAGTAAAAGAACAATTATAGTGAAATGTATCAGAACAATCATATTAATAAAATGATATAAAATCAAAGCAGCACACAGAGAAAGTCTAGGTCTGGGCTTTTTTTTGCAAAAAGAATCATCCAAACAGAAATCATAGGTGAGAACTGGTAATTATCTGATAAAATAAAAAGCAAAAACACATCTTTTATTATTACATTCATTTCTTGACATGCAGGGAATAATAACACCTTGTCATCCTTTGTGGTGCTTAGACTTTCAGCTGCATGGCCATACAAAAAACCACATAATACGTACAAAAAACCCCTGAGGAACCTGGGGAACCCAATGAAAAAACTACTGTTCAAAATTCAAAGTGAAAAAGAAAATAATGACCGAGCCCTCTTTATTTCTTTGTTTCTCCCCCGTAAACAAATTGAGTGTTAGTGTGAAGTGAAAAGCTGCAGAGGTGTAGCACAGCAGACCTGTTGTTCTTCACTTTGTGAGCTATAATACATAATGAGGTGTCCTGATATATGGAAATAACAGAAGAGGAAGAGGTGAAGGCTGCCACATAATCAAACAGGCTGTTGTCTTACCGATTGTTTTCTATAACAGCACACACTGGAGTGTATTATTGCGATTATAACATGGTCAGTAACCACATGCAGAACGGAAAGCTTTGCTTAAATCATCATGTTTTATTTCTTTTCACTGTGTAGTCAGTTTAACTCATGGTTCAGCTTGTCTTCACTGATTAAAGTGAACTAGCACAAAAAGGAATACTAACATACCCAGCCAGTCTATTTTCACTGCCAAGTCCTCAAACAGAGTCATAGCTTGAAGCGTAGCAGCCCTACACTTCAAATTATGATACTGTGTGTACCCCTTTGTGTTTTGATGTGCCGTTGAGGTCAGGTGACATATTATGAAGAGCAAGAAAGTCTGCGGTGGTTGGACTTTCACCCAAGAGACAGTTGTTCAAGTCCATAAGGTTGACTTCATTTTAATGTACATCACTTACATTCTGCATGCAACATAGTCTTTTTGTCCCTTTCAGGAGACCGTTGTTCATGTCCTGTGTTACCAATCGTCAATATTGACTTCTTTTGAGCTTATGCTGCATTCTATTTTTAACCCAAACTGGGGCTGTTTGAACTAAAATGTGAGATGTTTCTCAGCAAGTTTCTTTTTAAAGACTAAATAGCCATTGCATATTATCGGTTGCTGACTTAACTACAAAGACTTGAATGTATAAAACTGACCCCAGAGAGAAATCTACAGTGTGATAGTCTGAAGCGGAAGGACGTTTTTGATGCGTTGACCTTGCACACTATTTACAACAGTGGCTCACCTGAACAATGTTTTAGGATAGTCATGTTCTATATTGTTCTTGTTGTAAACACATGCTATGAAAAGATCCAAACGGATGTCAACTGTTTTGACTGCTGCACATGTTCCTTTATTATCCCAAACACATGATCTCTTTATTCACTAACACTTGCTGAAATCAAACTGCCCCTGTGTTCATACTTGAAAGATTTCCATCTTGAATAGGAACAAGTTAACTTGTCATCGAGTGTGGAGTGTGAAAGTATTTTAATCTATATATTTATATCATTTCCAATAAACGATACAGGAACCATCACTGAGTAGGTTTTTGTGTCAGTGAGTTGTTTGTTTTCTGTCATGCATGCGTGTATGCATACAACATATGTAGAAAAATATCAATATTCATCATTATTGTGCGATATACAAACATTCTTTGAAAAGACGAGACAAAGGGGCAAACAGTATCATTCAGTTCCTTGTATGAATATTTCTCTCTCATTGTTATTGGTCTATTTTTTGTATTTCTTTGTGTGTGTTTGTTAAGACAAGTGGTTATGCGCTTTTTTTGCTTCATCCCTTTATGAAATAGAGAAGTTAACATAACAAATAGACTGCAAAGACCCTCTGTCCTTGTGTGTGAAGTGTGTGAGGCATGGCAGTATGTGACCCACATATGTGTAAGTGAGTGGTGTGCGCGCGCACACACACATGGGCAACAGGCAAGCGTTTCTTGCTACACATGCTGTTTCCTCCCGACTGTTTCCATCACAGAGCCACAGGCCTGTTTCTGCCCCGCTGCTCCGTCCACGCTAAGCTTTCTGTGTCTCTGATGTTGTGGACCACAGAAGAAGCCCGCAGTCTAAGCCCCTCCACCCCCAACCAACATCCACCCCCACCATGTGTCTAATCACCAGCCAATATTTCTCAAGTCCACCAGAAGTCAAAGTGAAAATCAGGCAGTCTGTTTTTCTGCTTTGAGAACTGCTTGTCACAACTTCTTTGTCATTTCAGCCGGATGAAAATTGAAGAGTTGATTATTCCCTACAGTGCCATCTTCAAAGTCAGACTCTTCACTCTCCCGTGTAGAAATCTGAGGTTACGTAAAGAACAGCAACTGCTTTGGTATAAGTCTGAGTTGTTTATTTGGTTTGTTAAATTGGGACGAACTGTCAAACACTGCAACAGAAATTCATCCAGTCAAGTCATCAAGTCTTGCCATCTCTTGAACATGTCAAGGAAAACCTGCTTCTTAAAGGAAGTTTTTTCCCTGCCACTGTCAACAGATGCTTGCTAATGTAGTACGGTCTAGACATGCTCTTTATGGAAAGTGTCATGAGATAACTTCTGTTAAGATTTGGTAACAAACAAGTTAAATAATTTTAGAATTTTTCAAGGAACCAATGAATAACTGTGGAAACTGAAAAATAAAAAATTAATGGAATTGGTTGGTTGCTAGCATACTTGAACCACGGGGTTCCAAAGCCTTTTAATGTCAGTGACCCCTGCACTGGTACCCATATGACCAGACTGTGAAACACTCAGGTCATGATATTACAAAGAGGTCAGTAACTAACAATTACGCCAGGAGCAACATTTTAAAATGGCTTGTATTATCTGACCAGCAGTCCAAAAACAAAAAAAAGCTGCAAATTTTGAACATTTTAGGAAGGAATTAATCGATAAATCAAAGATTAGTTCTCTCTCTGGAGTGCTCTCCAGCAGATATTCTAACTGTGAAAGTCATTTTTACTTTTTGTCTCATTGTTCTTACTTACAGAGAAATAAAGCTGAAAGTAAACTAATCTCTCTCTGCACAGACACACCCTTGAGGCCCCTTAGAGAGTCCTGATGGACCCAAGATTCCAGTTTGGAAACAACTCAGTTAACTTATAATGAACTTATACTCGTTGGACACATTAAGAAGAGAGAAAGCGCTACATGATTTGCTTCATCTGAGGAAAAAGTTTCATCATAGTGTCTTAAAGGTCCCATATTGTAGAAAGTGACCTTTACATTCTTTTATTATAAAGCAGGTCTAGGTGTTTTATAAATAGTGTGAAAGTATCAAAACGCTCAATCCGCAGAGAAATGCTCACAGCCTGGAGATGTAAAACTCTATGAAGGTGGTTTTTGGTATTTGAATCGACAAATATATCTTCTTACAGATATCAAAACTTCAAATAAGACCTTTAAAGGTCATTTAGTAGAAATCAACTGAGGAGTAGGTAATTTGCAAACTGAGGTTTCACAAGTGTCTCAAGCCATGCCTAACAAGTCAAGTTCCAGACTAAGACCAAGTCCTAAACTTTGTATTTCAAGTCCTAAAAACAAATTTATAGAATCTAAAAATATATAGGCGTAATATATTTACAGAAATTATAAATATTGACAGGAAAGTGAAGAGTTCATTCATTAGTTTTCATAACATAACTTTTAATCTTTGGGCTTGGGGAGGACATCAACTCTACAAGTCAAAAGGCTAAAGGCCCAATTTGTATTAAAGTCAACAGAGTGTGTCCCACCAGCCACAAAGCTACAATTAAAGTTTGTAAATGATCCTGAGCGGTTGGGCCCCCCAGTGTGTTACTTTCTTTTTTTTTTTTTTTGGTTTCAGATTCACGACTCAAGTCTGACTCCAGACACTTGAGTCCACACATCCTTCAGCAGACTTGTGAAAAATCTGCAATACCATGAAAATATAGTAATACAATACAACATTCTGATAAATCTGAACATTAGATAGCAGGGTCTCTTAACTAACACTACTTTATACTCCAGAGGTATGGGCATAAAGTAGATTTATTATGTCACTGCTCCATGCCTCTCGATGGATTTCTCCACAGACTACAGCCATGAGGGAGAAGATTGCAAACTCACGGGGGTGGGCAGACATCACGACTCATCTTTTCCAACTTGTAGCAGCTGATGTATATTCTGTGATGTTGATATTAATATATTTAACGGATAAGGGTTAGCTCAGGAAAATGTGGCTACAACTTATTAAAAGCTAATGAGAGTAGCCAATTTTGCTCTTGCTCCACAGAAAGTTAATGCAAAGAAAAAGCCTTCGGGCGCTTATTTTCCTCAATGATAATCAGATAGTAGCATGAGTAAGGTCATGGCAGTACAATTGGAAAACACAGGGGAGGTGCTTCTTACACATCACGGAGATAAGGTCTGTTTTTCCATGTTTACTGCGTGAATTTATCATCTTACTGGAGGCTGTCTTTTCCATGAAATGCAAAATGACCAGTTTCCAGCACATAACTGTATAATTATAATTATTGTCTAATTACAACATTATGAGTTTGATGTGGACTGCCAGCCTTGTCAGTCATCTATCCATTTTTTTTACCATGTACGCCACCAAAACTGATCAGATTTTGGAAAATGTTCATCATTACACTGCTCAAAAATACACTGATTAGCATTTCCATTAGTGCAAATGTTGAATATTTCATATTCTACGTAAGTAAGGTTGTTTTATGTAAAATTATACTACTTATAATAATAATACACTTTAAAAAGGCTTTTAGTTTTGCCATTTCATTCAGCCTTGGCTGTGTTTTCTTGAAGCCCATGTTGTCAGGCCCCCGCTGGCCTTGTTTCGCTGCCACTTTCATTGTTTTCATACAAACTGGGAGGAAGTGTGCCAGTGTTCTTGAGGAATACTTTGAGTAGGATGTGTTGGCTGAAATGTACAAGTGCTTTGTTGTCGTGGGGAGGAGCAATGAAATCAAAAGTAGTAAAAAATCCCAGGAGGATTAGGAAGAATTCACAAAGTACAAACACAAAGAGGGCGGCCATGAACGTCTCATACTGAGGAGGAAGGATGGAAGGCAGCAGTCATTTCTGACACAACAGGAAACTGTATATGACTGAGTCACAACTTCATCATATCCAAAAAGAAGACTCTTCATGAGTGAATTCATCAGCATCAGAACTGACAATCCGTTGTTTCTTAGCAACTGAGAACAATATTATATCGAACAGTGAACGGCTGCTAAGAGGTGTAAATCAATGTGTCGTTAGAAGAAAGGGACACAGAGACCTCTGACAGTTTGCATGGTAACACCTTGAGAGCGATGTACCTTTTTTTATATTTAGGTGACCACAGCACTTTGTTTGGGAAAGATTGTGTTCTTGGGTTTAACATCGAAAAAGTCTGCAGTAACTTGAAGCACAAGACACTGTTGCCTAAATGTAACCCTAACCATAGACAGCACTCATTAGGTGAACGCCCTCCATTCACCCTCACCATCTGTCTGTGAGTCAGTACATACACATAGATCAGATTCATTTGAGATAAAACCTTGATGGTTAAGTTAAGCTAATCACATGGTTAGGGCTGTGGTTATAGTTAAAACAGAAAGCACCATGGATGGAATACAAAGAGTGCTCTCTAGTGTCAAAGCAAGATGCTTGTATACCAACCTGTTCCACACAAGAGAATCCACAAGCATGGTTGTAACTGCACGTGGCAAGTTAATGTCCAGTTATACTATTCAATCAACAGACGCAGTTTCAATAAAAGGTCTGCTTTTGTGTAAAAATAGGTTTCTGTTCTCTTTTGGTTCCTTCTGTTGTCCACCACAGAATCCAGGATGTTGATGTGGTCACTGATCATTTCACTGGAAGTCTATTTCCATGCCTGATATCCTCTAAAATGGAGTAACAGGTCGTTACATTCCCTCACATTTCCAGACATATCAAGGACATGACCTCACTGTCCTCAATGGGCACAGCAACACTATCTCAGTTGTGCAGGTCTGATACATTATGAACTCTATCAGGAAACCATGCGATGCATATCGAAGTGGAAATGCGCAGTAAACATGGCAGGGGTTTGAACACTCACGCTAAGTAATGTGTGAAAATAACATGCTGTGATGTTTCAACCAGGTGATTTAGATGCTTCCCCTCAGTCCTCAGCTTCCTCCACTTACATTTTTATAACTTGAGTTTCATGTTGACGAACCGCATGAAAATTGTACGAAAATGATTAGATGGAAGGAAGGGTTATAGGCTTTTAATTTTTGTCCAAAGGGGAGTAGTCTGAATATTTTGAGCAGCGGTAGATCGTCATAGTTTTTCTCATGCAAAATTGATACTTTATTCCCTCCAATGATGTGAGTGCCTGAAATATTTAGTCTGGTAATATTTGGTAACATTAGGCACCGTCTTGTTATTTTTGCCTGAATTTTGTCAAGTATTGACATTTCAAAGTGACATGTGAAAAATGTTGCCCCATTATATATACTGTATATACCTAATTTTAGGTATGTTATTTTGAAATTTTGTTGCACTTTGTTACAGTTTCCTCTAATTTAATGGGAAGATCCATAACACAAGGGCCAACCCCTCTTCTTTTTATTTGTATAACTCATAATGAAAATAATTGATGCTCATAATGTAGTGTAGATGCTGTTTTCAGTCAGGTTATGCTGGTATGCTGAACTTTTCTAATACAGCTGTCTGCCTGCAAATATTCAGAAAGCATACCGATAGCGTGGAGGTCTCCGGCTGCTGACATGCATTCAGCAAGCATTAGAAAAAAAAACAGCAAAGAGAATCTAATCCCGATGACTCACATACTGCCTTTAGAGAGAGAGAGAGAGAGACGTTGTAAAATACTGAATATTACTGTATTTTTACAGTAAATTACTGGCTAATATTTGTTGTATATGTTGGATGTTAATGCTATACGTTACTGAATCAGAGGCTGAAGGATAAACAAGTATTTGCCAAAGAAGAAGAAAAAAAAACATCAGGAGGAGTTTGCCATGTTGCCTCTTCAATGATCACTGAAAGTCATATGACAATCTGTCCCACTTATGTCACCAAACCTGGATTCAAACCGAGGCAGAGGAAGGACTGAAAGGAAGGGCAGACAGCAGAGTTTGAGAGTAAATAGATGAAACCGGTCATCTGAAAGACTCCATCTTTCTATAAGTAACTGTTAAAAGTGCCTTTGAATGATACATTTCTAACCTCCTGCTGTCCGAGTGACCGAAGGAGCAGCAGAACACTGAGTCAGGCACCAGCCGAGAGTATAAGTAACTATAGAACTGCGAAGCAGACCATCTCATATCCAGTAAAAGTGAACAAAAGGCAGCCAGTAAGAGAAAGAGAGAGGAGGTGAAGTGGGAGCCTCTATGATACACTTCAAAATGTTCCCTACGCGATCGTACATCTTTTTAAAACATAGAGACGGCCGACTGTAACGCTCCAAGAACAAAAAAACGCCAGAGATAATTAGAACACATAAGTTTCAGGCAAGTCTGCATTTCTGACAGTACAAACGTGCCGTGACAACTTTCAAGGCTACGAGCGAACAGAACCTATTTTTAAAGAACTCACAGAGGGAGGAAAGGAGGGAGGGGAAGGAAACTACAAGTACAAAGTCTGAATTTATACACATATCCATTCCAAGTTTAGGAAATGGAAATGGAAATGGCAGCCTCAGCAGTTGCGGTGTATTTCTATCACATTTGGTATTCAATTTGGAGTAATGATAATGGTGACAGGGGCCGACATGAACTCCCGACCTGGCGCAGGACTGAACTGCATCATTTATAGACCACGTAGCCTTAACGGCCTCTGGATCCACAGGGAAACCTCCGTCTTGGCATACAGGGACAATGTTTGGCCCAAAATGAAGTTTCTTGGTTCCAACCCAAGAATAACAGAACATAAAATGATTGACAGTTACTTAGCAGTTATATCTTGCTTCCTCTGCTCTTCATGTCTCTTTTGCAAGTGAATAGAAAAGTTATGTAAATTAAACTTACAAAGAAGCCCAGTGAATCAGAACTTTTTAAAATTCTCTCCCTCTCCATGATTATGTGCAGTTTTTTTCTTCTGCACTAACACGACAATGCAGCTTTTCAAAAGTATTCTGCACAGTGGTTATTTTGGTTTGGTCTGGGGCTGCGTGTCAGTGTGAAGAAGACACTTTCTATCACCTCTGTAATCACTCATTGCTAAATGTCAGCCATTGTTGTCGCTGTTGCAGTTGTTTCCTTTTTCTTTTGGATGTTTGAGTTTCAATTTGCAGAATGAAGGTTGTTTTCACATTCATCCGCTGAAAGAAAAAAGTTTTCTGTGCTCACCTTAAATATAAAAATTTGAAATTGTCTGCCTACCAGGATGATTTTGTGATTGTTACGGCCGCCACCATCTCGCCCCCGTATATTTGTGTGTGTGGTGTTGTCTCCATGTAAATACAGGTGTGCGGGTGCCGGTTCCTGGTTATCCCCAACTGCTAAAGGCGGGGTCTCGTCGGAGACACCGCACAGGGATGTGCAGGGCCGGGATTGGCTGAGCATCTCCCTACGTACCGCCAATCAGAGGGCCCCCTGAGCAGCATCCCGGCTATTTAAACTGGGAGCGCCATACCATCGAGGCGGCTTGTGGTTTTTGTGTGAGCTCGCCTCGTTGTTGTAAATCGTGTATGTTAACAGTGGTTAACTCGTTCTTTGATTGTGGAGGTTTGTTTTGTTTGTTTCTGCGACTGGGGCAGGGTTTAGTTAGTTCTGTATAGTACTGATTACGAGTAGAAGATTTCTGTTATATTCACTAGTTAAGGGGTGCTGTTTTTGATGTGTGTTTTGTTATTAAGTATTAGTTTAGATAGTGAGGTTTTTCTTTCTCGTTTTGTTTCTACTAAGAATAGTATAGGCTCTGTTTAGAGTCCTCTTTTTGTTATATTTCTTTGTTTTGTTGAACAGCATCCGCTCGCCCTTTGTTCTTTTAGCTCTTCACCTCCTTTTGTTACAACAATCTGAATTTTCATTTAATAAATACCTTTGTTTATTAACCACAACACCTTGGTTTTATGTTATTTCCTTTTACCCCTAAGGCTGGTCGTAACAGTGATCAAATAAAGTGCGGGAGCCAATTGTGGTCCAAAATGCAACTGAAACAAGTATGAGAAAGCATGCATCTGGCACCTTTCAAACTGAACAATATAGTCATAGAAAAATTTCCCAGCTTTGGGTGGGAAATTTGGGTATCTTAGATACAGTCCAAAAGACAAAGTCCCCATTAAGTCTTTCATCACATCTGTCACCTATATTCCAGTCTCTGGCCCAGCACTGACAAAAAGTCAT